>JALMQS010000082.1:1629780-1925108 GCA_024734495.1 Forficula auricularia | reverse complement strand
CTGGATCCGCGCCTGCACGGGATTGGCTAGAATTGGTACATAAAGACCAACAAGTTTTGGGCTTATGAATTATGAATCCTTATTGTCGCGAAACAACTACCTTGAAGTGAATTTTAGAAATATATCGGGACACTGAATTTTGATCTCCGCCTAAATTATTCTACAAATGAAATTGCTTTAAAGAAATAAATTTTTCCTTTGATATTTCTACACCACATGTGACGATATTAAACCCTAAGGCATCTTTGATTTGTCACAAAATCCACCTTTCATTATCAATAAAATTTTTTGATTTGTCTTCATAAAATATGTGTTTTATTTTAAATTCAAAAACTCCTGAACAGATGGCCCACACTATATATCAATGGTTTTACTTAGGGAAAGTGGTGTAGGTTTTAGGTGAAACATGATATTAATTAATAAAGAAAAGGGTGTGTAGTTTCACTGTGAAACTACACACCCTTTACTTGATTAATATATCAATGGTATTTACCTCTGTTGAGGGCGTAACCGCCTCAGTCTCCATCTCTTGATTTTCATTTTGATCTTCATCTGACGGTCGTACAGTAGAAAATACAAAATTTCTTCCTGCTGAATTTCCTATTTTTTTGCCATTGTTATTTGTTGACCCCATGCCGGTTAAAGAAGCCAATTTTGCCAAAGCAGCTTCACCTCTCGATAAAAATGAACCACTCTTTCTCTAAAAAAAAAAAAAATATATTCATTTTTATTTAGAAATCTGATTAAAAAAGAAAAAATCAATGAAAAAAAAGCAACACTTACGACGACTTGTTTGAAAGGATTTTTAGGATCGGGGGACATTACAAGATCTTTGGAATTATTCGGCTCCTCCTCTGCTTTAGAATTCGAAGGAGTTGATGTTGAATTTAAATTGGAAGAACGTAATTTGGACAAAGCAGCTTTTCCCATTTTTGAAAATATACCATTTTCCTCTTCTTCTTCATCGGCATTTTCCTTTAAAATAAATAAAAGAAAAATTTTATTTTAAATTGCAAAAATATGTATTAAGTTAAATTTAGAGAGAATTAAAATTGTTTTATGCAGAGTGGGAAAGTTGAAATTTAAAAGAATCTCTAAAATTCTTTTTCTTAATATGAATAAAATATATGCATAAATAAAAACATTTTTTTAAATAATGTTTCATTAATCGCATCCATAATTAAAATTATTTACAGTGAAAACAAAGATTTAAGTATCTTTTTGGGTGTCTTTTTTGAAAAAAGATGGAAATTATTTCAAAAATCAACCCAGTATATAATATTATTAAATGAATTTAACTTTAAAGGACATCATAGATATTAGTTGAAATATTTTTACATTGCATATCAGAGAGGTTTGTCCCCTTAGGAATCGAACCCAAGCGCTAACTAAGCTTGCCGGGCCAGTAGCCAGTAGCCAAACCCTTAAGGTCTTAAGGGTTTGGCTACTGGCCCGGCAAGCTTAGTTAGCGCTTGAGTTCGATTCCTAAGGGACGAACTCTCTGATATGCAATGTAAAAATATTTCAACTATATCTATGATGTCCTTTAAAGTTAAATTCATTTAATAAAATTATTTAATTGAAATCATAGAGAGTTTTATAAGAATTAAATTATAAATAGAGTTTTGTCCTTAAATGTGCCAAACGTTTCGTCATTTTATTTTTGACTTCTTCAGTGGCTTACTAAATAACTCAATTGTCAGCAACATCAGACAATGGCAGGGTCGGATTTATATATGGGATTTTTGGGCTGCAGCCCATGGATATAAAGGGCCACCAGCCCTCATTGAAGACAATGGATAATATTGCGAATTAAAAAAAATCTAAAATTTAAAAAATTCCAATTATCCATTTGTGTATCCAAGTCATATTAAATAAATAAAATATTTTATTGTCCTAATTTTTTTCATATACTGCATACATCATTATAGAAAACAGTTTTTTGACAAAATGGCAATTAGTTTGATTAATTAGGTAGGCCCCCAAGTAGTGTTAGCCCTGGGAATCACAAATTCACGGTCCGCCCCTGGAGAATGGAGTTATTTAGTGAGTCACGTAAGAAGTCAAAAATAAAATGACGAAACGTTTGCCACATTAGAGGATACAACTCGCTACAATTTCAAATAAATAATTTTTTAAATAAATTCATCATAGAATTGAGTGGATATTAATGAGGCAGTCTAAAAGAAGATAATTTATACTATCTTTTTATTCATAAACCGAGGTTTCGGAGGCTTATTCCCTCCTTCTTCAGGGTTTTGAAAAGTCAGTGAAGGGAATCCAATGTGACATTCCCCTCTGCCTCCTTTTTCAGTGGCAGGAACAATAATATATTGATTGTATTTCATTCTCAGCAGAATTATAGTGTAGACTGCTGAGAATCAAATACAATATATTATTGTTACTGCCACTGAAAAAGGAGACAGAAGGGAATGTCACTTTAGATTTCCTTTACTGACTTTTCAAAAACCTGAAGAAGGGGGAATAAGCCTCCGAAACCTCGGTTTATGAATAAAAAGATAGTATAAATTATCTTCTTTTTTGGACTGCCTCATTAATATCCACTCAATTCACCTATCATTCCGTCTCCTCCAAAAATTACTTCAATCTTATTAAAAGATATAATAACTTTTAAGGAGTTCTGTGTTGGTTCTAGGTGAAACATTTTAATATAATAATAAAACTTGAGTAAGATACGAGGTAGGTTTCACAAAAAGAAATAAAACAAAATTGAGTTTTGAATTCAAAACTCAATTTTGTTTTATTTCTTTTTTGTGAAACCTACCTCGTATCTTACTCAAGTTTTATTATTATAAAAGATATAATGTTTCACATAATAATATCAGACAAATGAACAAATAAAGTGACGAAACGTACGTCTTATTTAATATAAAACTCTGAAATTAATTTATTTATCCAATTTCTTACGATCTTGTAAACACACTTTAATTTATTCTTAAGAAATTAAAGATAATGAAATTTTCAAAACCATGAAGGAGGAATAAGCATTCGAAACGTCGGTTGATGAATAAAAAGATAAATTAAATTGAAAGTTTGTTTGCAGAGGGTATCAGAATTTTTATATATTGAAGGAGACAATAAAAGAGTGTGTCTTCAGCTGGAATTACAAATTTTATTTATAATGAGACTATAGTTTCGAGGGCTTTGCCCTCTTCATGAGTCTATTACAATTGATTGACAGGAATTAATGTTCATTCATACATTAATTCCTGTGAATCAATTGTAATAGACTGATGAAGAGGCAAAGCCCTCGAAACTATAGTCTCGTTATAAATAAAATTTATAATTCCAGCTGAAGACACACTCTTTTATTGTCTCCTTCAATAAAAAGATAGTCTAAATTATCTTCTATTATATTCAATTATATTATTTGTTAAAGGAGAGAATAAAAGATTGTGACTTCTGCTGGGAAAAATATATTTTTAATTTATTTATAAAGAGACCAAGTTTCGAGGGCTTTGCTCTCTCCCTGCCCTTCTCCAGCAGAACACACACTCTTTTAATTTATAAAAATTCTGCTACTCTCGGCAAAAGTATACTTTCAATTTTACTATTATTTCTTCATGAAATAATTATAATTAATTATGTGTGATTTCACTAAAAATTCAAATTTTAATCAAATTAATCACAAAAATAAAAGCTTTAACAGCTTCATTAGTAATATATATTATTCAAGTTAAAATCTCACAGCATTTTTTTCGAGAAAAGCCTCCCTTTCCATTCTCATTTTTCTCCATTCGGCATCATGTTCTTCATCTGAATCAAGAGCCCGATCTCCATCTTCGGCTTTTGAACCATTCAAATCGAACTTCATGTCTAAAAATAGCACACACAAAGAAATAAATAAAAAATTCTAAAAATTGAAATCAAGTCTTTAATTAAACCAACCAATATCTTTCCAGCGAAATTTCCGCTCTCTTCCTGGTCCTTCGGAATGTAATTCACCATCTTCCAGTAACATTTCTTGAATGAGTCGAACTTCTCGTTGATCCTCATCCAAAACTCGGCGTCTTGAAATTGAAATTAATAAAATATTAGCAATTGAAAAAAAAACCAATAAATATACATTGAAAAAAAATTAATAAATAATTTACAAATGTATTTTTCCAAGTTGTTCCTTGAGTTCCTCTTGATCATGGTGTTCGGCGTCGCCAGCTTCTGCTTCAAAACGATCAAGGTCTTTTTCATCTTCATCCGCGGAACCCCATTCAGATTCTGACAATTCTGCTTCTTCGTCAAAATAATCTTGAGCTTTTTGTTTAGGAATTTCATTTTCCTCAGAATCATATTCAAATTCATTTTCGTTATTCAATGGTTCATCATTATTTACAGAATTCGCATCATCATCCTCTACAGAATTCGCTTTATCCTCTTCTTCAGAATTTATATCATCATCTTCCTTTTCTTGATCAGTCAATTTTTCTGGTTTATCATCATCACTTTCCTCATCTGAAAAATAAATAAATACAAATAAATAAATAAATTTTTTAAACTATTTTTATTCGATGAAAAATTAAAATTTAATTTAATGATGGAATCTTATTGAGGTCTTTTGGATATGGTTGTTTACCTGGTGGATGGAAATATAGGATTTTTAGAATGAAAAGATTTCCAAACTTTAATGTATATAGATGTATTTATGTTGTACAACCGTGCATTTGTTTCTGGGTCATATGATAGGTTCATTCTTTTAGTAACCAATGAATATGCAATGATTGTTTGTATGAGGGAAGATATTTATTTAAAAAATGTAATGCAAATATGTTGTATTTTTATTATTCCAAAAAAAGATCAAAATCATTATAAATTGTCTTGAGGTGTAGAATTAACTCAGTTCTTGTATGCAGGTTGCTGAGGAAGGCCTATCAATCATATGAGCCAGAAACAACTACACGGTTGAACAACATAAATACATCTATATACATTAAAGTTTGGAAATCTTTTCATTCTAAAAATCCTATATTACCTTCCACCAGGTAAACAACCATATCCAAAAGACCTCAATAAGAATTCCATCATTAAATTATAAAATTCTGGATACACTGGCATATTAGCATGATGATCGCCATCTAAGTGCTCAAAACTTAAATAAAATTTAATTTTAAAATATTCAAATAAAAGATTAAATAAACCACCCGTCAAAAAACAAGAACTTTTTGTTTTTCTAAGCAAAATAAATTAAAATAATTTAGAAATTTTGTCTATAGCAATGGTGGCCAACTTTTAAACTGGGCGAGCCAATGGATTAAGAATTTAAAAATTTTTGGAGAGCCACATATATTTATATTTTAAAAAGAACCGTGTTTGGTGGCTCTATTTTATTTAAATTGAATTGGCTAAGGGGCCAGTAGGGGAAAATAAAAAGTTGAAATAAAAGTCAACTTCTATTTGTTACTTTATTTTGGGCAGACGCAATCGATATTTTAACACGTTTCGAGCGCTATACCGCTGCTCTTCATCAGTGCACGTCAACTGGAAAAGATCATTGCATGTTTTAATTTTTTGTTTTAACATTTATAATAAATTTTTTAAAGGGTGGAAATGAGGATTATATACTACTCACCCAAGTCACAAAAACACGTAAAATCTATTTCCAGCAGACGTTTTACATTAAGAATCATTACACTGGTAAAACAAGTTATTCCAACAGAACAATCTCAAATACTGTCTTTCGACCTGCCTTCATTATACATATCATAGAACGCAAAGTTCCCACTCCACTCAAGATCAACGCACTCCAGGCTATTTATAAATACACATATCACACAAAAGATCGATAATTGATACAAAATTTAAATAATTGCAGTTATGCAATTGATATAAAAAATCCATATTTACAATTAAAAGTCAGTCATTTGGTATAAAATTCATATACATAACCAAAAGCCAGCCAAACGATATAAAACCTATATACATAATTAAAGTTAGTCAATAAAATATAAACATATATTTATATTCTAATACATATTTCAATTCCATAGTAAAAGAATATCTCGAAGAAAAAAAAACCGCAGAAGATAAAAGAGTATGGGCGAGGGCCAGATGTGGAAACATATGGAGAAGCCAAAAATAATGCAGGGGATTCGAAAAAGAACCAGAAACTTCAGAGCACGTTAAAGACTGTGAAAAGTTTAAAGTTTATATAGAAATGGAAACAAATATATAAAGACTATTTAATTATATTTTTTAAACAAAATACTTAACAATAATTATTGGTTGAAATGGCAATTAATATGTATAAACTTCCAAAATGAGGCAGATGTGAAGCTCTCGAAGTAAAATAAAATAAAATAATTCTTAATTAATAAAGAGAAGTTTTCCAATTAAGAAAGAATTTTATTTTATTTTACTTCGAGAGCTTCACATCTGTCTCTCTTGGGCTTCAAATACCTCATTTTGGAAATTTATACAAAATACTTAATTTTAGTTTTGAATGAGTTTTTACTCTTTCTGAGGCCCCCTTTAAAAAGGCTATGATCCCTGTTGAGAAATACTGCTATAAGCGATTGGGTGGGCACTGGGCAGTCTCTCAGGTTAGTGAAATAAAAAGACCTAACACAAAAATTATGTTAATTTTAATAAAGATTAAAAATTCCCACATCTCATTGAGTGGGTATCGTTGAATAGGCCCTTTAAACTTATAATCTTGTAATTTTGTTGACACTAGTTGCTCGCAATGTGCCCTCCCTCTAACTCTTCAATCCTTTGATTTAAAATCTTGTAAAAATTCACACAACTCATTGAGTGAAAAGTCGCTTGCCAGCCAAAAAAAACTTAACACTTAGATTTTTTTTTAAATAACTAATAAAATGTATTTTTAATGCAATGAAATTGAATAGTTTTAATGTTTCTTAATAAGTGTTTAACACTAGTTGCTGACGTACCAAGAACATTGGCTAGGTATCTGTAACTGCGGCCATCCTCGATTAACGCAACGGCTTTCGCAGTATCTGTAATGCTAAGCAGCATAATTTGGATGTGTTTAGTCGAAAAGACACTCAAATAATTGATTTCAAGCATATTATCAAAAGAAAAACAAGGATTTTGAAAGATGAGAATAAGGATATTAGATTTAATCAAAAATCGATAAATATCAAATTATCAGCTTTTATTTCATTTAAGGTAGTTGTTCCGCCAAATGCGTTTTCTTAGGATTTTTTTGAAATTTAGACAGATTATTATTTAAATACTTCTGCATCGATTGGTGGCAAACGAAATTTATGAACAATACAGTTCCGGAGATATTAAATTTCAAAAATAGAGTTTTTCAGGCTCTTTAACATTGCACTATACGGGATATCGGAAAATTTACATACATATTTAATTATAATTAAGAAACCCTTCTTACCATTTTTATAAAAAACTAAACCAACATTAAACAATAACCAATACATATTTTAAGACAATTTTAATTCATAGTTACAACACAGTTTCTGAGATAATAAAGAATAAATAATGAAAAATGTATAAAAAAAAATTTAGACTAAAAACAATTTGGCAACAACGCATTTATTTAACCAGCGAAAGATGCATGCGCTAGATTTTTTCAAAATTATAATTTTCATAAGGTGTAACGTAGGCGTTGATTACATTTGTTAAAAAATAAAACGATTTTTATAGAAATTTAAAATGTATTTTATCTGTCATTTTAATATAAAAATATTCAATCTCTTACAATGGTGCCAAATTTTCAAACGAGCACGGGATTGGGTAGTAGTGGTACATAAACAGCAAAAAGTTTTGGGCTTATGAACTATGAATCCTTATTGTCTGTTCTATATAGTCTAGCATTAACTTTTTGCTAGTATTGTCGCGAAACAACTACCTTAAATTGTAATTATTGTTGTTTTTGGTATCTGGAAGATTCAGTGTCGCAAATCCTTCTTATTAATTTTCCTTTTGTTTGATTTTTGCCGCTGTTTAATGTCACTCCATTATATATAAGTAACAAATAAATTGTTGCTTCTGTATTAGTTTTCGATAAAATCATCACGGGTGGCTCTCAGCCGAAATTTAAACATTTTCAACTATGGAAGGTTTTTAATGCCTTTTTGATTTTTAAATAGTCTAATGTTGAATGGAGGGACGTGTAGACTGATAGAGGCATTAATCTGACTCTTGACTTAAAGACATATATGTGGTTTTGTAAAAATCATTGTTATGAATTGACAGGTGCTGAAGAGGGTTGCCACGAACCCGAAACTTTTTGGGCCAAATTGTACACCAGAAAAAATACACAAATAAAAACAACAACATCAGTTTTTCTAAAAATTATTTTACACAACATCCAGTAAAAAACATTTTCCGAAACATCTCAGAACACTCCAAAGATTAATAATTAAATTGTAATTTTTAAATAAATTTTTTTAAATTTATGTCACACTTATTAAGAAAGATTAAATATATATCATATTAAAAGTTTATTCAATTTCATTGCATTAAAAATATAGTTTATTGGTTATTTAAAAAAAAATCTAAGTGTTGCGTTTTTTTGGCTGGCAGTGTACTTAGATTAAGCGACTTCCCACTCAATGAGTTGTGTGAATTTTTACACGATTTTAAATCAAAGGATTGAAGAGTTATAGGGAGGGCACACTGCGAGCAAGTGGTGTCAACAAAATTACAAGATTATAAGTTTAAAAGGCCTATTCAACGATACTCCACTCAATGAGATGTGTGAATTTTTAATCATAATAGAAATACACATAATTTTTTTTTACTTAGCCTATCTGCGGATCAACATGGACAAAATTTCAAGTTTATAGCTTTACAAGTTTAAAACTACAAGCAAGAAAAAGAAAGAATAAGAAATTAGATTTATGTGTCACCATAATTAAGAACTATTTTTGGTTCATAAACTTAAAAGTTAATTTATAAGATAGAAAAGGGTACAAAACAATGAGGAATTACTAAAGAGATAAATAGAAAACATAAAATGAAATACCTGAAAAATTAATTCTTCTAACTTTTTTTTTCTTGTTGCTGTTAATTTTTTCAAGTAAATCTTCTTCTTCGTCCGAATCGAGAATACGCAATTGAAAATGACTTGCCTCTTTTTCGTCCTCTCCTTCTTTTACTGGTTTACTATTAAAATATAAGAGGTATTAATTATTTATTAAATATAAAATATATGACTAAAGATTTGACCATCTTTTTTTTGAAAATAGTTGGATTGTTTTTCAAAAAATCAGCTAGGGTTAAAAACCAATGTATATTAATTATTAAGAGAGAAAGAATTAAATTTTGACGACAAAATCTAGGATTTTAGTAGAAATATTTTTATATTGCAATATAAGAGGGATTCATCAATATTTGTACTAAAATGCTAGATTTTGTTCTCTCTTAATAAAATATATGTATAAAATAAAATAATACAAACACAAAACCTTTAATATAAAATCAAAATGTTTCAGGAACAATTCTATCTTTATTAATGGAAATTTTGCAACTATGCTTTATTATTAATGATGATAAAGCAACTCATTTTCATATTTTCAATTTATAAAGGGAGAATTTTTCCCAAAACGTTTTGATTTTCTATTAAGTAAATGTTTTGAGATTGATTTATTGAAGAATTGTATTATTTTATTCAATAAAACAATCAATAATTCATTTATATATATATATATATATATATATATATATATACATTATATGCCATGCGACGCATCCATACAATTTCAAAATGTCAAGAGTATTTTCATACCGTTGTCATCTTTGAATGTCGCCTAGCTTTATTTCGCTTTGCTTTAATTTAAAATATATAGAATTTTTTAACGTTAGCAAATTAAAAGAATTTCCAGATAATCTATTTAAATCACTCTTATTAAAATATTTTGATTTTAAGACCTTGCAATGGTCACACACATTGTAAAGAAAAAAATATTTAATTTTGAATTTTAAGATTAAAAAAAAATGAATGAATAAATAAATTATATTAATATATACATCGAATTGATTTGGCTGGCTATTTTAATCCTGATAATCGGAGTTGAAAATAGATAATATATGTATTATTTAAATAAATATTCTATTTTTTCCTAAGAAATAATTTGCTGCCGAGACAGCTGGACATTCTTATATGAGCATTATCTCAAGCAAGAACATCTAAAGCTGTGCTCCACAATAGAGAGCATATAATCATTTTTTTCTTCTATTATTCGTCGCCAGAACACTGAAGTCTAAGGATCATTTATTTATTACAAATTTAATCAATTTCGGCCTGGCATTTCTGACCCAACGCTCTAGAACAGTGTTTCCCAAAGTGGGGCGTACGCCCCACGGGGGGGGAGCAATTTGAAAATATGAGATATGAAATTTGTAAAAAAACAAACATTTATTTAAAAAAAATTGAAAATAAAGTTCTATGTGTGTGTGTGTGTGGGGGCGGTGGCGGCGTCTCTGCCCCCCCCCCCCCCCCCCCCCCGCTTGGACAATTCGATCGAGGCACACTTTTCGAGATAAAAAGTAGATCTTATATACATCGGGCACCTTATATACATTCTCCCCCCCCCCCCCCCCCCATAAAAAATTCCTGGATCCGCCCTTGCATATTTTGAACTGAATATATATTAACCGAAGCAGAGTCCTTTGCACATATTCGGTTCTATTACGTGGTTTGATTTAATAAAAATATTTGAGACTTAAGCTAACTAAGCTTGAGCCAGATATAAAATCGCTGTGTAAAAACATCAAGTCCACAAATAACATTAAATTAAGTTTTAAAAATATATTATTTTTATTTATTAAAAGTTCGTTTCTTTGTTTTGACAACAGTTGTAAGAAATCGCTTTCAAAATTATTATATGGGGGACATGATGATTTTAGAAATGTTAAAGTGGGGCATGGCCTAAAAAAGTTTGGGAAACACTGCTCTAGAAGAAAGAAACAAGAAAAAAACGGGGATTGGTCTATATCTCCGGCTTCCGGGTCTAGCCACACGTAACTATCTTATCAACGAGTGTGTGAAAAGAGGCTAGAATGGAACCAAAGTTCCATATAGCTCATCCGTAGATGAACCAGCCTTTAAAATCTCATATAAATATATTTTTTTTCTATTCATTCATAAACATACAATTTTACTTTTAAATATATTACTTAATCGGTTACAATACTAAAGATAAAAACTTTGCCTTTTCATTCTGTACTTCATTCTCCTATCCGCAATTTTTTATTTAAAACTAGGAGACAGTTTCGGCTGACACTTTCACGCCATCATCAGTCTAAAAAGTACAATCACATAAACATTACAATTACAATACAAATTAAGATCAAAACAGTCCACTCACCTTCAGTTTTTCAATAGTACATTAGCAATATTAAATCTACATTTCCTTTGCAACACGAAATAAAATCTCAACACCAGTTGTTATAGATGAGAGCACAAAAACAATATTGGAAAAAACAATTTTCCTCTTTGCAATTCCATTGAGTGGACTGTTTTGATCTTAATTTGTATTGCAATTGTAATGTTTATGTGATTATACTTTTTAAGACTGATGATGGCGTGAAAGTGTCAGCCGAAACTGTCTCCTAGTTTTAAATAAATAATTGCTAAGGACAAGAAGATTTTGGGTTTTTCTTAAGAGTCTTTTTTCTCCTTACGAGAACCTGTTAACTTTTCTCATGGTTTTAATTGCCTCATTTGAAAACAAAGAATCTATATATTAAATATGAAAATACATACCTTATCGGAGATGATATTTTGTCTGTTTCAAGATCAGCTCTTAAAGATGGAGTTAAAAATTCTTGCCCTGAACATAGACCGATTAATTCGTCAACTTGAGTCGATTTTGAATCATCTAAAAAAAAAATAATAATAATAAATTAGAATTTCCCGTATAAATATTTTAAAGGTAAATTGTAACAAAATGGAAAATATACCAGAGGTAAATTTGCCAGAGCAAAGTTCAATAAGTTCGTTAGATCCTTCATTTTGAGTTGATTTTGAATCATCTAAGAAATCAATAATATTATTAAAAGATTTCGTTGGAAAATTAAATACTTTAAAAAGAGATAGTAAATAGGTGAAAAAATACCCGAAGTGAATTTTCCAGAGCAAAGACCGAGAAGTTCGTTGGATTCTTGAGATTGGGAATTATCCTGGAATAATTGTTTATGTACATGTGCAAAGCTGGTAGGTTGAGATGCTGAGGCTTTTGAAATACGGCCGACTCCAAGTTCAGGAATTCCAGTAGGTGAGCTTTGAGGATATGACGATGAAAATTCACCACCTTTAGGCTCCTAAAAATAAAAAAATATTTAATTAATCATTCTGATAAAGTTAATAATATAAATTAAACTTAGAGAACGCGGTTAGGGTTTATAGTGAAACATTTTAAAATTATAATAGGTTGGAGATGGTGGTGTTTCACAATGAAGAAAAATAAAATAATTTGAGTTGAACTATTTAATTTTTAAATTCTCAATATATTTTGGGTTGTTAGCCGTTTCTTCACTTTATCTTTTAGTCAATTTATTCCTGATGATGGGCTAACAACCATATATTTATATTGAGAATTTAAAAATTAAATGGTTAAAAATATTTTTTTAGCGCATAACTGTCAGAAAATTTACATATCGATATAAATATCTGATTACCAAGGTTTTAGTGGAAACATTAAGAAGTTTGGAATTGCTGATCCAAAATGGACCACACAAAAATAATTCATCGAATTCAAATCTGGTGAATTTATAAGGCAATCTGTCAAATTTTTGCACCCGGGCTTTCTGATCCTTGGGTCCAAGGACTCTACCCACTCGGACAACCTGACCATTCATATTAGTTATTTAAATTAGAAATTCGATTTGTGAAATTTATGTCAAATTTTTTTTTAAGTTGTGTGTTTTATATTGTAAAGGGGCACTAGTCTCATTAATAAATATTGATATACGAGGATGTTCGAAATGTTCTCAGCCTGATAAAGAAAACACAAGATTTTGGACTGCTGCTTCGTATCTAGTGTGTAATGGTGAATCCATGTTTCATAAACGTCGAAGAAACTCAGTGGAATCGCGTTTATATAAGTTTAAACACTCTTGAGAAGTGTTCAGTCGAATGAGTTTTTGATCGATTGTTAACAAATGCGGCAGCCATCGAGCGGAAAGCTTTTCCATACCCAAAAAAATATGGTGTAAAATGTAGTGGAAACGGTCTATTGAGATGTTTATAATGTCAGCAAGCTTAAACACTGAGAAGTGTTCAAGTAATTTCAGTCGGCGATCATTTCTAGGCGCGAAAATAAAAATTTCCCTGATATTCAGTTCGATTCGAATACCCTGAAAATGTGTGACAGCGTATCCATGTTGGGAGTCTCTGTCCCATCTGACTTGTCCTGGAATGAACACATCTCCTCTGTGGCGAAATCTGCGGCAAGGAAGATTGGCTACTTATTCAGGTCCAAGCGATTTTACAAGCCCCCACATCTTCTCACCATCTACAAGGCCCAAATCCGCCCCTGTCTTGAATACGGCTCTCATCTATGGAGAGGAGCCTCAAAATATTCTCTTGCTGCCCTGGATGCAATTCAGAAACGAGCCGTCAGGCTAATTGACGATTCTACCCTCACCGACTCCCTCGACTCGCTAGCTCATCGAAGAAATGTCTCTGCCCTTTCCCTTTTCTATAGATACTATCACGGCAGGTGCTCTGATGAGATAAAATCAATAATTCCCCCCAAAGCATGCTTTGCACGTAGCACGCGTTTTGCCGACTCCCAACACTCTTTCGCGGTCAAATTAGAAAAGTGCCGGACCACTTCATTCGCCAATACGTATATCCCCATGACTTCAAGGAACTTGAACTCTATCCCAGCCTCCATCTTTCCCAGCACTTATAATCTTCAAACCTTCAAAACCGGAGTGCATAAACACCTACGTCTACACCCTCTCACTTAATCAACTTTCCCTTCTCTTCGGTAATGCAAGGGTCTTTCGAGATCCATAGGGGCTGCAACTTTACTGGTGCGCCCCTTCTTGCATTCAATTGCATTAAAAAAATTTAATACGCCATTGTGGATTTTTAAGATGATTTCGCCGGTCGTAATGGTTTTTGAACGTCCCGAGATTTCATCATCTTGAATGGATATTCGACCACGTTTAAATTGTGTACTGCATAATTTACTCGTATTTATAATATATTGAATATAAAAGTTAAATCAAATAAATTCACTAAACAGTTTCGGTCATCACTAGTTGATCGTGTTCAATATTAAATAACGTTTTAGATGAATGAATGTCTTGTATATGTATAAAATCAATGAAAGTGAATGAAGGGTGAGATGTTTTTATTGATAATTTCCAAAAGAAAAACGTTTTTTTAGTACTAAAGATGGTCAACTAGTGGTAAACACTTTAAGTTTGATAAATATAAACTACGCAGTCAGTTAATTTTTAGAAGAATTATTAAATTATACTCACAGTTTCATTTATTTTGTTGCGTTGTGCAAGGGGACTGAAATCGCAAGCTGGAGAAATAATCGAGAGCCCCGGTGGATAGGGCCGGGCAAACGGGGTTTGCTCGGCTACCGGTTGGGTCAGTCCATTTTGATGAGCTTGAATGGGAATTGAACCCATTAGAGTACAATCATCATCCCCAGGCGTCCTTGGAACTCTCTCATTCGAATCTTCTATTTAATTAAAAATAAAAATTTAATAATTAATTAATGTGAATGAACATTTGGTAATATTTCTATTATGTACTGTTAGCCTGGGAGCGTGACTATATATAGGGCTTATTTTCAAAATAAGCAATTTTTTATTTTTTGATCAATTTCATAGCACCTGTAAAATGTATTAATTGAGTGTTGTTCGATTCTGTTCGGATAAGTTATTCGTCTGGCGTAGCTTCAATTCAACTCAGTGACGTAAACAACCGAGCCTAACTGAATATAATCTAACCAAGCGGTTCTCAACCTTATTATAATTGTTGAAAATGGATCGACGACAGCGCTGCTTCCTCGATGCGCTCACCATAGCAACGACGTTCATTTTTCATAAACAAACTCATTTGTAAACTTTGATTCTGTTCTATGCTTTTATCTAATTTTTGTACGAAAATTCTGAATAATATAAAACGTGTTTGATATTATTCTACACTAGATCAATTGTAAAATTATTAAATAGACCCCAATTATCGGCATCTGGCATCCCTTGTGGGGAATTATTTGCTAATTGAATTATGACTTCAAGCGAACAATCAGAGCAGTTGAAGAGGCTGGTAAAGGAACGGGCTGCTTGGAGAAGAAACTTCATATTATGCTCAAACATCTTAGAAGAATTATTCAGTAAAAATGAGGAAATCTTGAAAATCAAGCTAGAACTTAGAAAGATGCAAGAGAGATACGAAAAGCTGAATGCTTTAGATACACAAGTGAAATCTTTTATTTAACGGAAGAAAATGATGATGAACTGGATAAAGAGATAGAAGCTTGTCAAAAATATAAGGATAAATATTTTGAATTCATTTTTAAATAGGAAGGGATGGAAGAAATTTCAAGACAAGAGAATAGAGAAAATAATTTTTCAGATTCTATAAAATCCCAAGGAATGAAATTAAAACTCCACAAAATTGAATTATATAAATATGATGGGAAGTTAGAGAATTGGATAGCCTTTTGGATACAATTTAAAAGAATCCATGAAAATTTCGCTATTTGTGATGAGGATAAATTTCAATATTTAATTCAAGCCACGATTGAGGATAGTTATGCACACCAAGTGATCACTGGTTTTCCCCCGTCTGATGCAAATTATTCAAAAGCAATTGAATTGTTGAAACAAAGATGTAGATGGGATGAATAATTGATTGATTATTATGTTAGAGAACTCCTCAAATTAATATTGATAACGGCTAATGGCAAAAAAACATCTCTTAAAAATCTTTATGATAAACTGGAAACACAACTGAGAGCCTTAGAATCATTGAAGATGATCACGGAATTAAATATGCATGTCTAGTTTTCCCTTTAGTTGAATCAGCCCTACCAAATGAAGCCTTAAGGTAGTTGTTTCGCGACAATACTAGCAAAAAGTTAATGCTAGAGTATATAGAGCAGACAATAAGGATTCATAGTTCATAAGCCCAAAACTTTTTGCTGTTTATGTACCAATTCTAGCCAATCCCGTGCTCGTTTGACAAATTTGGCACCATTGTGAGAGATTGAATATTTTTATATTAAAATGACAGATAAAATACATTTTAAATTTCTATAAAAATCGTTTTGTTATTTTTTAATAAATGTAATCAACGCCTACGTTACACCTTATGAAAATTATAATTTTGAAAAAATCTAGCGCATACATCTTTCGCTGGTTAAATAAATGCGCTGTTGCCAAATTGTTTTTAGTCTAAATTTTTTTATACATTTTTCATTATTTATTCCTTATTATATCAGAAACTGTGTTGTAACTATTAATCAAAATTGTCTTAAAATATGTATTGTTTATTGTTTAATGTTGGTTTAGTTTTTTATAAAAATGGTAAGAAGGGTTTCTTAATTATAATTAAATATGTATGTAAATTTTCCGATATCCCGTATAGTTCAATGTTAAAGAGCCTGAAAAACTCGATTTTTGAAATTTAATATCTCCGGAAGTGGATTGTTCATAAATTTCGTTTTGCCACCAATCGATGCAGAAGTATTTAAATAATAATCTGTCTAAATTTCAAAAAAATCCTAAGAAAACGCATTTGGCGGAACAACTACCTTAATTGAATGGGAAAGACATAAAGCGAAAGAAAATGAATCCGAGATCGGTCAACTTTTAGAATTCTTATGAGATGAAGTTAAGACAGAGCACAGAGGGTACAAACAAGAAAAATAGAAAAAAAACAGCCACAAGAAAGAAAGAAAAGAAAAGAGAGGTTACCTACAGCAGCCAGTTTAATAAATATTAAGGAAACATGCATTTTCTGTAAAGGGTGGCACTCGATACTGTGTTGTCTGAAAGCGAGAGATCTAAGTAAAAATGAAATAGAGAATATTTTAGAACCGACTTCTGTCCCAATTCCCAATTAAGTGAAGATGGCCAAATAAATTCAGGGCGAAACGTTTTATTCATGGTGTTTTATTGAACCCAGCGCATCCATTGGCTGATACCTCCTCCTTCATCTAATACAATAATGATAATTGATTAAAATTACCCTATTTATTTATTTTATGTGACTAAATAAACCCTTTAATATATTAAACTAGCTGCAAGGCCCGCCTTCGGCGGCCCTCTTGCTAGCCAGGGGGCACGCTCCCTGGACCTCCAACCCCTCCCTCATACTCCACTCCCACCCACCACACCTCCCGAAATCCACCCAGCACCCCTACCCCCCGCACCATGCACCCGTGCCCAACCTGCGCCCCCACCCCCCCGCGCTCCATCTCCATTCCATCACGCGCACACATGCCCTAACCCACCCCCACTCCACCTCCCGCACCCAGTTTTTGCATTTCTAGCCTTCTAGTGACCCACAGATTTGGTTGAGTTTGGTCCAAGAGCAAGAATTTACATATCCCCCCCCCCCTTTTGGGTGGTTAGTTTTTGCATTTCTAACTCTCTAGAGACCCACAGATTATGTATACAAAATTTGGTTGGGTTTGCTCCAAGGGCAAGAATTTACATATTTTTCACCCTCCCCCCTTTTTGGGTGGTTTTTTGGGGAAATTTTTTTAAAAAAAAGTTGTCAGAAATCACATTCCCTACAACTTTGTTTATCATAAAATTTGCCGTAGGGTTAATAGTTTAGGAGTTATTTGATAATTTTCATTTGTGCGCCCCCCAAACCCCCTTCTGGGGTCAAAATATCAAAACGTTATATAGCTAAAAACGTAAGTTAGAAGTCATCTGATGTAAATATGAAATTTCATAATAATCCCTTCAGCCGTTTTTACGTGAATCGTGAGTAACTTATCGCGGAAACCACTGAAACAGACATACATACAGACAGAAATTTTGTTGAGGGTGTTTTCGTTCATAACTTTGCTTGAAACGAATGCAACCAAAGTTTGGCGTGATTTGGAGCAATGTACAGACAAAATCTTAATTTTATATATATAGATTTAAATTCTACATAAGTCACCTAAGTTTTGGAAGAATCTTAGAAAAAACATTATTTCTCTTGCAACAGAAATCGTCTCTCTTATACGATCGGCTGAGAACGTCTTAGATAAATTATAAGAAAAAACTTTGGTCGCCGTTTGGCTGCTCAAGTCACACCCCCAGGCGATCAGCATTTAATAAGAATCATCCTAAAATTTTAATGTACCATCATCGAACATGTCCATGGATTTTAGCCTAAGATAACATTTTTTTATTGGAGTTATCATATCTTTATCATCAATTTTTTTTTCTTTATCAGATTCATCACTTTCTTTTTGATTTTTATCATAATCATCATCCTCGTCATCATTATCTTCATCTTCGTCTTCATTTTCGCTTTCATCTTGATCCAATTCTTTTTCACTAATTGCATCATTCTCCTCAACCTCCATGGTATCAGATTCCTAAAACAAAAAAAAAAAAAAAATCAAATATAAATGAAACATTTTATTTTAGGTTAAAAATAAAATGAGAGAGTCTTCTGTTTTTTAAATAAAATAATTTTTAATTATTTCTAGATTTAATTTTATTTAAAGATTTATTTAAAAAACAGAAGACTCTCTCATTTTATTTTTAACCTAAAATAAAACAATTCTGTTACCATCGACAGTGAAATCTTTTATTCAACTAATAAGAAACATTTTATGATTTTCTAAGAAAAATTAAATCTATTACTATCGGCAACTTGAAATCTCTCATATTCAAATGGGAAAAGTTATTTTATTGACCTTCGAATTTTGAACTATTCAAAATTTGATACACTAAACCACTTTTATTAGTAATGAAGCTGTTGAAGCTTTTATTTTTGTGATTAATTTGATTAAAGTTTAAATTTTTATTTAAATCACACATGATTACTTTATAGTTATTTATTGAAACAAATAATTACAATTTTAATACGACTTATTCTGCGATCGTTCTCAAGTATGAGTACCCACTATAGTCGGAGTGGGTACTCATACTTGAGAACGATCGCAGAATAAGTCGATCGAAACGTCGTATTAAAATTGTAATTATTTGTTTCAATAAATAAATATAAAGTAATCATGTGTGATTTAAACCACTTTTATTTAAACTATATGCATTAAATTTAGAATAACTAGATGGCGAAATTTAACAAATGAAGATTTTTAAATCTTTGAGTGAAATATTTAACGCTTTTACATATGTCAGAGGGGTTAGCTCATATAAATAAAACAAAATCATTTCTTTTTTAGACCTAAAAATAAACAGAAATTGGAATATCAAATATTTAGAAAACCCAGATTCACAGACACGATTATTCCCTTCTAATCTAACCATTTGTCAAATAGCAAATATTCCTCATTCTATTCCATATTCAATAGATTAATCCAAGCTCCTCTGAACAATGTCAACTTTAATAACGAATTAGACACAATAGCAATAGCATCGCAACAAACAATGAATATAATTATTAAATAGTGAAAGCAAAGATTTAAGTATCTTTTTGAGTGTCTTTTTTTGAAAAAAGATGGAAATTATTTCAAAAATCAACCCAGACCTATAATATTAATAAATGAATTTAACTTTAAGGACCAATCATAGATTTTAGAGAAAATATTTTTACATTGCATATCAGAGAGGTTCGTCCCCTTAGGAATCGAACCCAAGCGCTAACTAAGCTTGGGCCGTTAGCCAAACCTTTAAGTCAAATCTCTCTCTGACACGGAACATATATAAGAATTATAGCTAAGGATTTTTCACTAAAATCTATGATTGATTGGTCCTTAAAGTTAAATTCATTTATTAATAATTATTAAAGTTGGTGTAGGAAAATAAGGACTATATTTTTATGCGAATAATTTTTATTTTATTGCCAACGTTTCATCAATTTTGTTGACTTCTTCAGGGCTCTAAAATGTGATAAGGCCTCAATTAATGCAGATTATAACATTTTCAAATCAAAATTGATCTCAAAAACCATTCCAATACATACAAAAAACAAATTAATACACACAAAAAACTCATTTTACATACCAAATAGTTATCTTCCTTGCATATTTGTCATTTTTATTATTTTCTCTTAGTTATAATTAGTGAAAAACATAGTAACTAAGAGAGAATTATAAAAGTGACAAATATGCAAAGAAGATAACTATTTGGTATGTAAAATGAGTTTTTTGTGTGTATTGAAATGGTTTTTGAGATCAATTTTGATTTGAAAATGTTATAATCTGCATTAATTGAGGACTTATCACTTTTTAAAGCCCTGAAGAAGTCAACATAGTTAATGAAACGTTGGCAATAAAATAAAAACTATTTGCATAAAAATATAGTCCTTATTTCCCGATATCAACTTTAATAATTTAATCGATGGTCATAGCTAATCAAAATAAATAAATAAATATAATTAACAAAATATTTACAAAAATCAACAAAATACATTATATATATTCACAATTACACTCTCTCACATTAGAATAAGAAAAAATCTATAAACGAATCCCCTTTATTTCTAACCATATCACCTATCCTAAAGCAAACACGGAATCCCTTCAGCCCTTTATAACATAAATAATTTATCCTTCCAATTAGTAAATAATAAACTGGATAAAATTGAAAAAAATGAACAAATCTGGACTATACAAATTAAATTGCAACGATTTCGATGCAATTTACATTGAACAAACTGGACGTTCCTTTAAAAAACGACACAAAGGACAAGAAGACTCTCTCAGACTATTAAAAAGAAACCAACCCACAAATCCAGATTCAACTTCCGAATTTGCTAACCATCTATATTCACTTATCCACACACCTACCAATAATCCCACCCCTATCCGTTTCGAAACAAAAGGATTAAGATTGGATCTATTAGAATCTACCGAAATAAAACATGCCCTATTAAAAACGATAGAAATATCATCAATGGACAACTCGATATTAAGAAGAATATTATAGTAGACATTTTAATAACAAAGAATTAATAATTGCATTGCCAACCCAATCATATAATTTCAGGGAACTCCCATTATCCCAATGCATAGATGAATGATAAAATGAGTGTATCCTTTAAAAATTGTTTCTTTTTTATAATAAAATTCGATCCCTCCAAGAGATTGACATGTTAAAATATTTAAATTTTCACTTGTAAGTATTTGTGTGGTTTCTATACACATATACGATGGCATTCTAAAGATAATTTAGTTTTACTCTGTTTCTCCTGAAGATGGATTAATCACCCGAAATATATATATAGAGAAAACTCTCTTTGTTTTATTTCTTACATGTGAAACGGTGACCTAGTAAATAATAACTCATAAAGTAAAGTCCAATTTTACCTCATTTTTTATGAGGTGAGTTTCGCATTATGCGATATACTCAAGGAGAGTGAGGGTTATCGGAATTTCTTTCAATTTAATTTTAAGGCATATTTTTAATTGTATTTTCTTTGTTAGAGTAATTAATGTCCTTGCTAAGTTATATTTTGCAGATGAATAATTTTTGTTAATGTTATCCTATAGGTCTCAAACTGCGTGCACAATAACTAATGAATTGTCTGATACCTAGGCGTGTCAAAGATACATGTAAGTATTTTGTTATTGATTATTGCAGGAAGTTTCACTGAACTGATAATATCAATTAATGAAAATATATATTTATATAATTGATAAAAAAAAAAACTCACTTCGGCTTCTTCATCGACAAAAGCACTTGTATTTCTTTTTTTCTCTTTGATTAGGACATCATCTTCTTCAAGTTCCTCCTCATCAGTGGTTTCACGGTCAGTTAACTCCTCTTCATTTTCATCATCGAGGAAATTATCATTATCATCATTCTTTTGATCTGTAAATAAATGAAATAGATTTATTTGAACTTTAATATAACAGATAATCTAAATCTAATAATAATCATTTTTAATATAATGGTTGGAAAATTTGATTTTTCGGAATGTTAGTGGACGTGAAGTAATAGTAGAGGATTGGATAAAAGAATTCAATTTTATGTGTTTCGAAGGTGAACACATATACAGGGTGTTCTACAGAACTCGTTCATTAAAAATTTTCATGGAAGGATTTGAGAGAAAATGTTGAACTTTAACATATTTATATTTTGGAATATGCTCTTTTTAAATAAATTATTAACAACTTTTGGACACTTTCTGCTTTGGTGCAATCTCTATCAACTTTCTTATTTTTTATGGAACCCCCAAATATTTTTGCATCATTAGATTAAGTGTTAAAAACTAGCTTGATCTCTAAAATTTATAATTTCTGAATTATTTTAGATAGTTTGTAAAATCTACCAATTTAGCGTTCATCTTAAAAAATTAATAATAATAAAACTGTTGTTTGTAGAATTAATTTGACCAATCAGAACTCTTAATTAGACATTAAAGAATCTTTATTAATGATAAAAATTTAAATTTTATATCCAGGATGACCATAATAATAGTTTATTTCTGAAAATCAAAAAGTTGTTAATACTAAATTTTTTCAAATAGAACATGGCATAAATTTTAGTATTTTTGAATTTTATGATACATAAAAATCCAATATGAGTTTATTAAATATTCCCCTATACCTAAAATAAATATTTTTTTATTTAAAAAATCCAATAGGAGTTTATTCAATATTCACCTATACCTAAAATAAATAGTTTTTTTAAATAAAAAATATTTATTTTAAGTATAGGGAATATTTTATAAACTCCTATTGGATTTTATGTATCATAGAATTCAAAAATACTAAAATTTATACCATACAATGGCGGATCCAGGAATTTTTTATGGGTGGGGGGGGGGGGGAAATGTATATAAGGTGCCCGATGTATATAAGATCTACTTTTTGTCTCGGAAGTGTGTCGTGATCGAATTGTCCAAGCGGGGGGGGGGGGGGGGGGGGGGCGTCTCTGACCCCACACACACATACATAGGACTTTATTTTCAATTTTAAAAAATTTTCAAAAAATAAATGTTTTTTTTTTTAATTTTTTTACAAGTTTCATATCTCATATTTTAAGTTCATTAAAATAAAGAAATTTTTTATAAATTCCCTGTCGATTTGGCCGCCGTTTTTTTGGCCTCTATGGGGGGGGTCGCCCCCTCCACCCCCTGGATACCATGTTCTATTTGAAATAATTGAGTATTAACAATTTTTTGATTTTCAGAAATAAACTATTATTATGGTCATCCTGGATATAAAATTTAAATTTTTATCATTAATAAAGATTCTTTAATGTCAAATTAAGAGTTCTGATTGGTCAAATTAATTCTACAAACAACAGTTTTATTATTATTAATTTTTAAAGATGAACGCTAAATTGGTAGATTTTACAAACTATCTAAAATAACTCAGAAATTATAAATTTTAGACATCAAATGCATTATACAAAATCATCTTAGTTTTTAACACTTAATCTAATGATGCAAAAATATTTTGATAGATAATAACAAAGTTGATAGAGATTGCGCCAAAGCAGAAAGTGTCTAAAAGTTGTTAATAATTTATTTAAGAAGAGCATATTCCAAAACCTAAATATGTCAAAGTTCAAAATTTTCTCTAACTCTTTCCATGAAAATTTTTAATGAACGAGTTCTGTGGAACACTGTGTATATATATATATACAGGGTGCTTCAAAAAAATGTATACACACTTTGAACTTCCATAGAAAATTTATTTACCGTTCTACAAAGTTAAATTTCAGGAAAATAGAAAGCTGAAAGTCCAATGTAAATGAAACATAAATAACAAATGTTAATACTGTTCAAATTGGTGACCTGCAGCATCAATACAATTCTGAGTACGAGTCACCACTGATTCTGTACATCGTATCAAAACGTCCAATGAGATTTCTCTACACACTGCTTGAATCTCATTCCAAAGAATGTCTGGGTTGCGTGGTTTACGTTTGTACACCTCATCTTTTGCTGTGCCCCACAAGAAGAAATCCAGTGGTGTAAGGTCTGGAGAGCGTGCTGGAAACTCGATTGGCCCCCTGCGTCCTATCCACTGGCCCGACAAATTTTGATCCAGGTAAGCTCGTACGTCCCTGTGATAGTGCGGCGGGGCACCATCTTGTTGAAAATAAAAATACGACGTACGAGCTTACCTGGATCAAAATTTGTCGGGCCAGTGGATAGGACGCAGGGGGCCAATCGAGTTTCCAGCACGCTCTCCAGACCTTACACCACTGGATATCTTCTTGTGGGGCACAGTAAAAGATGAGGTGTACAAACGTAAACCACGTAACCTAGACATTCTTTGGAATGAGATTCAAGCAGTGTGTAGAGAAATCTCATTGGACGTTTTGATACGATGTACAGAATCAGTGGTGACTCGTACTCAGAATTGTATTGATGCTGCAGGTCACCAATTTGAACAGTATTAACATTTGTTATTTATGTTTCATTTACATTGGACTTTCAGCTTTCTATTTTCCTGAAATTTAACTTTGTAGAACGGTAAATAAATTTTCTATGGAAGTTCAAAGTGTGTATACATTTTTTTGAAGCACCCTGATATATATATATATATCATCATCATCATCATCATCATCATCAGCCTATCGATATCGACAATCCACTGCTGAATATAGGCCTCTTCCATCAAATGGAAGGGGGTTGGCATTAAGTCACCACGCTTGCCAGACGGATTGGTGACTAGGAATCAGATTATAGCCGGTCAAATATCAATGCAGGGACTCGGACTCGAACCCGGGACTCCTGCTTAGAAGGCTAGTGTCTTTAAGCTCTCGGCTAATCCGATATATATATATAATGTTTCTGTCTCTTTTTGATCTTCATCAGCACCTGAGATATAAAAAATTAACAATTGTGTGCTTTTCATGAAGAATAATAAGTGTGATAAAATGATAATACACATTAATTAAAATCAAGCTGCTGTGTATTATAATTTTTATCACACTTATTATTCTTCATGAAAAGCACACAATTATTTTTTTTCTATCTTAGGCGACTTTTGACATATACAACAAATAAAACATTTCATTCTTCATTTCGTTTCATTGATTTTACATTTAAACATAGAGTTTCATTCTTCTGAATCTATTTTAATATAATTAATTATTTTTACTTACCATTGTCCATTGTCTCGTCCCCTTCCAATTCATTTTCATCAAGTTTCTTTTTGGCTTCTCGCTCTGCCCATTCAGCATTTCGATGCCGTGCAATTCGTTGTCTTAAATCTTCTTTAAGGATTGTGTGTTTTGCACCGGGAATTATCCCGTCACTATCTAATAAATTAGAGATATCGTTTTCTCCTAAATTAACTTTGATCGTTTCATATTTTATGTCAACAATTGAATCATCTTCAGCTTTTTCAGTAGACATAACACTGAAAATTAAATGTACATAATAGATAAATAGTAAGTACATATAGTAAATATAAGCAGCTTGATTAACATTTTACACAAGTTAATTTGATTATATATAAAATAATCAAATTATTTATTTCTTAAAGAGAAATCAATGAGGTTGTCCTGTGTTTGTTGTAAATAAACAAACATAAAACATACATATCAGTGGCATGCGGTCCATGGATGCTGTGCATCCCTACAATTTCAAAACGTCAAGAGAATTTTCATACAGTGTTATAAAAAATCTAATGGTAAATTTGAAAAATTTTGAGTTTATTGATGAAAAACAAATGACATTTAAAAAATTGAAGGGCTATATTTTTTGGACAGCAACTCCTGGTTGAAATGTCACCGCCCGCCACTGATACATATACCGAGTGAGTTTTTTATCTTGAAAGAGTCTTATAACTCAAAAACAGTGCATTATATGAAAAAAAGTTTCAAATGAAAATTTATTTATATCGAGGGGAAAACTAAACTACGCTATTGATTGCCGACCTAGAACAAGCTTTCAAGGGTATTTTAAGGTCAAGTTCTGTTTTTTAAATGGAAACCTATATATTTCTTTTGATATTCTTAATCTCGAAAAAAAACTGAACACCTTTTATTAGAACTATTTTTTTATCCGACATCAAATAAACAAAATATTAAATCAATTTTTAGATCTCAAAAAATCCTAATAATTATTTTTAACAATTATTTAACATGATTATCAAATAACAATGATCAAATATTTAATTATTAAATAAATAATTTAATATTAATTAATAATTTTATAATTTTTCGACACTGTTCTGAGACATTCCAGAGTGTATCGCAAGTCTTTCCCGCGACTTATAACCTTCAGCTATTTAAGACCCGTATCCACAGATACCTTCGACCCCTGCCCAGCCCATAAATTTCTTTCTTCTTCTTTTCACGATGGACCTACCCAGGCCTTTAGGAGTTGCACCTTTTTGGTGTAACTCTTTCTCTCATCATTTAAAAAAAAAAAAGTCTTCTGGATGAATTCCAGTTCCAATTTCGATATTTTGGCCTGTTTCAGTTTCTTCGTAGCCTTTACATTTCCTTATTTTTTAAACAGATTTACAACACGATAAATTGAAGCTTGTGAGGGTGTATTCCTATCAGGTAAACGCTCGGGATCCATTTCAATGGCCGCCCCATTACACTTCTTACACTTTCACCGCATAAATTAAGACCATATCAATTCTGTCTTCAACAAAAACATGCTCCATTTGTTTATATTATGGTAATACAATATAACTATCTACTGGATTGACACCGAGAAAGAAACTTTTTTAAACTCGAAAAGTTTAAGTATTTCAATTAAGTAGAAATCTCTTAAATATGTGTATAATGAAGTTTTAAAATCATTATAAACACTTATTTTCATTGTTGTTACTTTTCGATTTAATAATTATTTATTTAATAGATAATTATTAAATCATTATTATTTGATAATTAAGTTGAATAATTGTTAAAAATAGTTATTAGGATTTTTTTGAGATCTAATAATTGATTTAATATTTTGTTAAGTTGATGCCGGATAAAAAAATAGTTCTTATAAAAGTGGTTCAGTTTTTTTCTAGATTAAGAATATGTACAGAAACATATAGGTTTCCATTAAAATAAACTGCAACGGATCGTTGCTAAACTGTATCCAAATTCATTTGAAATATTAATATGTTTATTCCTTTATTATTAATCAGATATCACTTGCAAATTTGCAGTTCATGTTGGCTTTAATTCAAAAATAATGTTCGATTCTCATTTAATACTTGAGGAATAACAATTCTACATTGGATTTTTGACATTTCGGTTATTATTGGTAACCATTGCTGAAGACATGGAGGAACCGACTTAACATCAAAAATAGCCATTGATTCTCATCTATTACTTGATGAATAATAATTCTACATTAGATTTTTGACCCTTCGATTATTATTGGTAACCATTGCTGAAGACATGGAGGAATCGGCTTTATATCAAAAATAACGATCGATTCATATCTAATACTAGAGGAATAACCTTATTGCATTCCATTTTTGATGTTTTGACTATTAATAGCAACCTCTACTGAAAACATAGAAGAATCGACTTAAAATCAAAAAGACTAAATTCTTTTATGGCAAACAACTCAAGCTTGAGTCAATCCACAAAGCAAAATATTTAGTGGGAATTTTTTTTATTAAAACAAATAGATACTTCAAGAAATTAAAAAAGAACATAATTCTTGATTAAACATATGAAATATATTTAATTAGGGTTAGTTTGGCATAAGAAACGGTTTGTGGTTGCCGTTACTCATCCCATGAGCCTTGCCCTGGGGGGGGGGGGGACATAACCCCCCCCCCCTCGTGACTACGCCCCTGTATATATAGGTACTGTCCGTTTGTGGCATATTTTGATTCTGAAATTTCAATGGGAAAGCGCTATTATGATGCGCTTAGTGGTATTTTTAACCGACTTCAAAAAAGGAGGAGGTTATAAATTAGACTGAATTTTTCAATATGTAAATATAATTTACATTTAACCAGTATTAGGATTTTATAATTGCGCTATACATAAAATGTAATAAATCAAATTAAAGATATATAAGGAGATTATACAAATCTTTCTTTAAATTTATGTATCTGAATTAAATTTTCGCGACCCCAACATTTCGCTTTGCGACCCATAGTTTAAGAAACACTGGTCTAGTCTGATACACAACGCTCTTCAGATGTCCCCATAAAAAGTAGCCTCTGACTGAGAGCTCTGGAGAACGGGCGCCCCGCCCAAATTCTCATCTTCAGAATCGACTTACTGAATGTGTTCGAAGAAATGGACAGGACCTCACTGACGTAGTTTTTTAAAAAGTGATGTCTAATAATAAAATTTCCACTCTTGTAGAATACATTTTCAGCATCAAATAAAGTTTTGAAAGTTTTCTTCATTTTTTCTAATTATTTCAAATTTTCCCGTTTCTCTGCGCTACCCTGTACATTATAAAAATATGTTTTACCTGATATCAACTTTGGCTTTCGGGCTCGCTTTTGGGGTCACTGAAGTATGTTTTATGAATCTTTGCATTAGATTGAGAACTCCGATATCACGTTTCTCTTTTCCTGACGAAATATCAAATTCAATAATATCGTTAGGACCTCCACTTAATCGGGGCCTAACATTACTCGATTTAATATCTAATAATCGAGAATATAGCTGCGATCTAGGCTTATCATCTTTGCGAGATTTTTGAGATTTAGAAATTGTCAAACTGGAATCAAGACTGTCATCTTTTGAATCAGTTGACAATAGGTTATCCTGAAAATATAATACATGTTAAATGAACGAAAATTGTATATTTAAATACATATTATTTATTTTTGTATATGAATAGGTTTATCTCAAAAACTGCTCAAACGATTCTGATGAAACAAACTTTATTAACCATTTTCGAGAACGAGAAAAAGATCTATCTAGGTCTAGGTTTCAAATTCGGGGAGAATATGAGGGATAGTTTTTTTAATTAAACTAAAAAATAAGTGGTTAAATTCAGATAAAAATAAACTGATGTGGCCATCCACATGACTATACCATAGACCTGACTCTCTCTTATATTTAATAAAATAATTAATAATCATTTACGAAGGAACCCTCCCCCTCTGAATTTTATTCTCATTAGCAATTTATGATATCTCCTTATAAATGAAAATCTTCTATTGTAAATATCAACATTCTAGATTTTTGTTTGGAAATTTTATTATTTTTGAAGCCCCCTCTTTTGGGTCCCTATCAATTTCACAAAGTGAGTTTTTTGAAGGGGCCCTGACCACAATTTTAGCCCCCGAAAAAATAATGATCACTTTTTTTTATTATAGATCTCTTATAGCAAATTTTATTTTTCTTGATATTTTTAAGTTTGAAAATTTTATAATTTTAATTTTTTAAGAGCCCCCCACTCTCTTAATTTTTGGTTCGATTTCAACTAAAATCTAATCACCTTTTAATCTCAATATAAAGAATCTACATGTGAAATTTTGTTTTGATATTCACACTATTTATTTTTTGAGCTAGAGAGTACACAAAATTTGGTAAAGCACTAACAAACAGACATTTTGATAAAATAATTAATTTTTAAAGGAGGATTAATGAAATTAAATTGCTTTTTTCCAGTAATTTTTTATTGATTCAAGTGGTTTTAAAATTGTAAACTTACTGGAAAGAAGCAATTGAATTTCATTCACCCTCCTTTAAAAAATTAACATATCTCAGTACGCACCAATGGTGGATCCAGGAATTTTTTATGGGGGGGGGGGGGGGAGAATGTATATAAGGTGGCCGATGTATATAAGATTTTATCTCGAAAGTGTGTCGTGATCGAATTGTCCAAGCGGGGGGGGGGGGGGGGGTGTCAGAGACGCCCCCACACACACACAGAGAGAACTTTATTTTCAATTTTAAAATTTTTTAAAAAAATAAGTGTTTTTTTTTTACAAATTTCATATCTCATATTTTAAGTTCATTAAAATAAAAAAATAAATTGTTATAAATTCCCTGTCGATTTGGCCGCCGTTTTTTGGCCTCTGCGTGCGACGCACGTGTTGCACTCCCGCCAGGCACGGGCCTGTATGGGGGGGGGTCGCGCCCCCTCCGCCCCTCCTGGATCCACCATTGGTAAGCACCAAGCCATTTAAATTTTTTATTAAAATAATTAATATCTCGAAAAATATAATTTTTTCCATGTTTATTCATTAGGGCTTTTTTGTAGACCGAAATGCCATCGTCTCGTCCAATTTTTTTTTTTCAAAATAGTTTAAGCCGTTTTTGAGATATTTTGAAAAAACGAAGAAAAAAACACTATTTTCATGCACGATTACAATACTTGACCATACTATAAGGGTTGAATAAATAAACTAATTATTAATAATAATATTAATATACCACTTTCAATCAAATCCATAAATTACAAAGCAAAGCTTATTATAATAAATTCTCTGGATACTAAACAAAAATTTTGTCATCATGATATAAATTTGAAATAGAAAAGTGTCACGGGTTATCAGTATAAAATATTATATAATAAAAAAATACAAATCTTTATAAAACAATCTTGAAACGATTTATTTTGAAACTAGACGTTTCGGGAGAAATTCCCCCTTTATCAATAGACATTTTTTAAAAAATTTGAAAAAAGAAAAAAAGTTGTTTTCGCTAATGTTTCGAAAACAACCCTAAGAAATTAAATATTTTGATAACAGGCAATTGTACAAATTGTCCTGGTGACCAGATAAAGATTATAAAGATTTGTATTTTTTTTTATTATATTAAAAAACAATAAATAATTAATTTTTCTTTTAAAACATTTTAATTATAATTTATTTATTTATAGTAAAATTGGCAGAATTATCTTCTTATAAAATTTTAAATTATTTTCAAAAGATGTAAAATGTAGGTAAATTGTAAAATAAAATAAAAAAACTTACTGTGCTTTTCTCGGAGGCTACATCAAAAACCGCATTTTCACTTTGTTCTGTATTAATAATCGTATTAGCTAATGTATTTTCATTCTCGTTGACTGGATGATTTTCTTTATCATCCTCCTCAATGTTTTTATCTAAACTGTTTTCTTTATTGTCTAGATTACTGAGAAAATTCTCATCAGATAACTCTTTGGTAATTTCATTATTTTCGATTGAAGTAGAATCCTGTGATACAATCAAATTTGTGAGTTGGCTTCGTTGCGAGTCTTCAAAAAGCAACACACTATGTTCTGTCGTTTGAGAAATATTATCTGTATCACAACGTTCTAGAGTAGACAACAATTTCTCAATAGGAATTTCGTTATTTTCTGAGGAATTTTGTTCGGTACTTTCTTCTTTGTTTAATGAAACGTCCATTTTAATTTCTTGGGTGTCTTTTAATTCTTGGCTATTCGTCTGTTCCAATTGTTCAGGTTCCTCTTCTTCTTCAGATTTGTAAAATTCTTCAATATCTTTGTGTCTTTCTTCAAGTTTTTTCCTAGAAAATATTTTCCAATTTAATAAAATATTTTTTTCATAAAATACAATTATGTTATTGTCTAAATTGTATGTGAATTCTATCTACATGCAAAATTTAAATTTCTTAGAAAATCACTGCTTGAAATGATAAATTATACTTAAGTATATGAGAATTTTTTTTTTTTTGTTTAAAATTCCCGGATGACATGGCTATAGTGGCAGATACCGAAGATGGAATGAGAGATATGATTAAAGAATTGGAAAAATACACCCAAAACGATGAACTATTAATTGTACTGAGACCAAAATAATCTGCTTTAGAAATAGAGGAAGAAGAAAGAAAAATATTGATTGGTATATAAACAAACAAAAAATAGGACAAGTAAAATAATATAAAATATTTGGGTTAGGTACTTATACAATGAAAATAATAATCACAGATAAAGAAATCGCATATGCTATTAAGACCCTAATACTTAACAGGAAAAACCACCTGGAAAACATTTTGAAGATTGAAAGGAAAAAATAATTTTTAAGAAAAAATAAAACCGACTTCAAAAAATTAAATGCAACAAATAAAATACGCTAGGGGGTATGAAATAATTATTATCTTATTTAGTTACAACTAAACGACGAAATATTAACATGAAATTACTTTTTGAAGTCGGTGCCAAACATATACCTTTTATGAATCGCACTCGACGGATCTTACTTAGTACGTTTGGTGGGTACGCTCGCTTATAGGTATAGTTTGTTTGGTACCGACATCAAAAAGTAATTTCATGTTAATATTTCGTCGTTTAGTTGTAACTAAATAAGATAATAATTATTTTATACCTTTTAGTGTATTTTATTTGTTACATTTAATTTTTTTTGAAGTCGGTTTTATTTTTTTCTTAAAAATTATTTTTATTTTTCTCTTTTTAGTGATGTTATTAATAGTGATCATTTCATCAGAACTTGACCAAATTAATATGGCACCATCCCTAATATACCCCCTTTCCAATAAAAAAAGAATCATCGAAATCGGTTCATAAACAAAGAAGTTAGGCCTGAACAAACCTAACAAAAAAGGTCTAATACCAATGAAAAAAATGGGACCAATCGGAAGGTAGACTGAACCCAATGCAAATTTTTTTTTCAAAATCGGTTCACAATTGGCGGAGATATGAGCTAACATAGACACAAAAAAAAAATTCAGTCGAATAGAGAACCTCCTCCTTTTTTGAAGTCGGTTAAAAATAATGAGCAAGATTCTAGGCCACATGAAACCCGAAGAAGGGTATAGGAAAGAAACGGAAGAACTTTCGAAAATAGCGGGGAACATCAGAAAGAAACGACAGATTTTATGGGCATATCAGCAAATAGATTAATCCACAAGGTCCTCACCTAAATAAAGACAATTATGAACATCCAGTGGGTACAAGAAGTAAATATAGATCTAGAGAGGGCCGGAATCTTTCCTTCCGAATTTTATAGAAGTAAGATAAATAGATGGGAGGTTCGACCGAGAGAGAGATCAAGAAGAGAGCTGGAATTAAGTGGACAAAAGAATGAAAGATGATTAACGGAGAAAAAATGAAAGTCGTATAGCATATCAAAAAACAGAATAAATGAGGGGCTGATCCTAAGGCTCCATACGCAACTACTAATAATAATAATAAATTGAAAGTTTTTTTGCCGAGGGTTGCAGAATTTTTATATATTGAAGGAGACAATAAAAGAGTGTGTCTTCTGCTGGAATTATAAATTTTATTTATTTATAACGAGACTATAGTTTCGTTATAAATAAATAAAATTTATAATTCCAGCAGAAGACACACTTTTATTGTCTCCTTCAATAATAATAAACTTGAACAAGAGAAATAGATTTAGGAAAATTAAATACGCGAAAAGAAAAGCAATTATCACACTAAAAGAAATAGCCATTGATATTTGTTTCTTATTTTAAAATAAGATTCGAAATATTTTTTTTTTATAATGTTATTGATACAAGAAGAAGTTGCACCAAGAAGATACAACCACTGTAATCCGTGGTGGACCTTTGTAACGTGAAGATAAGGGGAGATTTATTGTTGGTTGTTTGGTTAATGTGATTTAAATAATAATTTTGATAGTTTTTTATTTTATGGTTATTTGAGTTTTTCAGCTTTTTTAACTTTTTTTGGTAAATAATCCTAAAAACTGTTTTAAATTTTTTGGAATGTAGTATCAATTTTAAATATGATACAATTTTGATGGCTGTATATGTATATAATTAAGTAATGGAGAGATTCAGGCAATGGGTAGCCTCTGCCGAATAAAAAAACTCCCAATTATGGAAAACGTTTCGGCTTTAATTAATCGGCATTATTTAATTAAAGCCGAAACGTTTTCCATAATTGGGAGTTTCTTATTCAGCAGAGGCTACCCGTTGCCTGAATCCCTCTCCGTTACTTAATTATTTTAAATATTATTTTTTTGAAAGTTTATAATAGGAAAATAAGGACTCGTTTTTATGTGTGACTTTTTTATTTATCAGCCAACTTTGCCGACTTCTTCAAGGGCTTCTACAATTATTTTAATTATAACTTGGTCAGTGTCATTGACATATACTTTTAATAAATTAGACAAATGAGAGATAATATAATTTTAGTGTTATTTAAATTTGAGATTTCTTTATGTAAGGATCAAAAGAAAAAAGATTCTATTCTGTTTTTAAAAAACAGTGTTGCCTCATTCTATGTATTTCTGTTTTACATCTAATGTAATTATTAATATAAAGAATAGAAGTAAAAATTGTTTATGTGAATGTGCCAAATATTTTTTGAAATTTGTGTTTCTGATGGTTTTCAATGGTAACGAAGATAACAAGAAAATTTAGACGAATGTGTGGCATGATGACTATTTGGTGGGTAAACTATTAATACATGTTTGTTCTGGAATTGTAATTGTACTTTTGTAACTTGATTTTAATAATGTTCTTATAATTGCAGAAGCCCTGAAGAAGCTGGCAAAATCAACGAAACGTTGGCTGATAAATAAAAAAGTCACACATAAAAACTTGTCCATATTTTCCTACTATAAACTTTCAAATTAATACAAATTATGGACGGAAATGATAATAATAGTTTAAATAATATATAAATAATAAATAGTATATAGAAAATCAAAAAAAAATTTCATATTGTTGAAAATAAAAAAAAATTGATTATATAAGCAATAATTGGCACGGCCTTCCCAAGTATTTCAAAGTTAAGCTCGTTTGCGTAATGTATGTTAGGCTAAATTTCTTTTGCAACATGTTTTTTTAATATTAATAAGACTTGATTTGAAAATTTTTAATATTAATTATTATGTAAAAAAAAATAAATAAAGAAAAATAATAAATAATAAATAAGAATTGATATTTTCTTCATATTACATAAAATTAGGATTCATTTTGATTTAAATATTTTTAAGATTGTTCTAAGGCTGATGATGACACTAATATAAAGTGGTCGAAACGTCCCTAATGAGAGCCATTTCTTGAAAATATATCCTCGAAAAGTTATATAATAATTCATTTGTTTTTTTTAAGCTGGGGAGTGGAAACCACGCTCAATCTTTTAGCCGCTCTTACAATACTCTGGACCGATTCTACTCCGAGTCCAAAAGAGGTCGTTTATTTATGAAATCTATCAATTTATTCTTTAAACCATCCCAATAATCAATTTTTCCGGGACTTTTTGATGGAGAAATTATAAACAGTCAGACACAAGAAAAATGGCATTTCGATACCTAAACTTCAAAATATCGTAAATACAATGTTTCCTGATTTTCATGTTTTTTGTTCTGATGATAACTGAGGGCTTCTGCGACCTATCAGAATTCGAGATAACTTAATTTTTCTTCAATTTGAAGATGTTGTTATCGATTAATAATGCAATAACAACAATTATTCTTATTCAGGTTGAAGGGTAAATCAGTTTTTTGGGGATATTGTAAAGTTTGTAGTTTTGAAGTTTAGATATCGATTTGTAAAGATATTTATATTGATTTTGTCTTACGAGACTATTACTAATTCCTCTTGCGAAACTTTAACCGAGTGTACTTGAAGTGGAGTCTTTTTTCTTTGTAAAAATTCAGTCAATGTTCGTTGTTTTGGTTTATGATAGGGAAGAGAAATTCTCGATTCCCTTAACATTCTTGCACTAGTGCTTTGTATCAGTTTCATTTCTTCTTTAGCTGCTTTTGCCGCCTAAAAAGTGAAAAGATTTAATATTAATCAGGTAAAATATACACGATTCCAATATATGTTAAGTAAGAAATATTCTTAAAAATAGACTTAATTTCATAAATTAACAAAATCTTTGTTTATTCATCATCATCATCATCATCATCATTGAGTATACAGTCCTAAGACTGGTTTGATGCAACAATCCGTCTCCACTCGACTCTGTCCCCCGCCAGCTGTTTGACCTCTCTAAATGTCTGGCATCCCATATCCCCAATTATTTGGTTGAAATATTCTAATCTGGGTCTTCTCCTTCCCCTTTTCTTTCCCACCTCCCCCTCCAAGATATCCCTAAGCAGTCCCCCATGTCTCAGTGTGTGCCCCATCATCTGACCTCTTCTCTTCTTTAGACTCTTCCACAAGGTTCTTCTTTCTCCGATTCTTCCAAGAACTTCATGAAGAAATTTATGAATAAATTAATTCCTGTGAATCCATTGTAATAGACTGATGAAGAGGGCAAAGCCCTCGAAACTATAGTCTCGTTATAAATAAATAAAATTTATAATTCCAGCAGAAGACACTCTTTTATTGTCTCCTTCAATATATAAAAATTCTGCTACTCTCGGCAAAAACTTTCAATTTAAAGGTTTTTGTGATTGTTTTTGAAAGAGGTGTTTTAATTTATATGGTTCATAAAATAATCAAGATATTATTATAAATAGAGACCGGATTTTTATGTAGTAAAAACTTCCAAAATATGCCATAAAAAATGCTGAAATATGCAAGTAATATGCAGGATACGTTGAAATATGCAAAAATATGCAGTTAAGATTGACAAATAAAAATTTTTTATGCACTAAAAAATTAAAATTGAAGACAAAAAGACAATATATTTGAAGGAATAAAATGATAAAGTAAGCTACAGACACCAAGTGTCAAATATGTACATTTATTGCGTAAAAAATTGCACAAAATGGGCTATATAGTTCCCGAACTATTAAAAATAATAATAATAATAATAATAATTAAGAAAGGGTCTCAAAAATAATTAAAATTTGATTGTAATGTGAATAATGTATGTTTAAAAGTATTTTTTTTTAATTAACTTCTGGATATTATGTCTATGGTCACTTAAAATTGATTTATACGTTAAAAAGGAGTGGTCCACATCCACAGACGTAACGGGGGCGAATTCAAAGGAAGTTAAAACCCCCACTTTTATTTTGAAAGAAAAAGATTGCAAACTTTTCGGCATTTTCAAGTAGAGTATAGTATTATTGGATAAAAATACTTGGTAGGTGTCACATTAAGATATAAAAAAATAAAACGAATTTATTTTTGGAGAATCTTTGAGATTAAAGATCAACCAACACCAACACCAAATTCCTTAAAAACTATTAGAGTATAGTATCTAGTTAAGTCAAAGTATAACTGAATAATAAGAAAAATAAGTAGATTGTTGTTTTTTAGCTATGTTTACATCCTTTGTAATCCGTGCAACACTACACTCTTGTCGTTGAGGCCCATTTTTGTTTTCTTCGAATTTAAATTAGTGTCCCGCTGATTTTTTTTTTTTTTTTTTATCCTTTCTCCGAAAAGTTACTTTTAAAACATCTGCAATTGGCGCGAAATATGCAATTTTATGCAATATCCTTCAAATATGCAATTTTATGCAATATTGCTCAAATATGCAGTATAAAATTTAACCCACAGTATTCTAGATGCATGATTCGGATAGACATTTTTTCTTTCTTCATTACCTTTGGCCTGCCTTCCATTACTTTCAGCTTTAGACATCATGTTTGTGGTCTAGTAATTTATAAATTAATTTGTAATAAAAAAATAAATAAATAAAAATTATCTTAGAATATATATACCTTTCTTTCAGTTTTTGGCTCGTTTTCTTTCTTTTTCTTGGAAGTTTTTTTACGTTTTGAATTATTATCTTCCTGTTCTTTATCACTATCTTCTGAGCCATCGTAATTAATTTTATTCTGAAATTAAAAAAAAAAAAATGAATTAAACTAAAATATTTATTTAGTTGAGTTGTTCGTCGAAAAAAAAATTTGGCTGAAACATTTTTAATCAGAAAAACTTATCAGAATGCACAACGTTTCGGACCTGCTGGGGGGAGTTTTTTTTTAAACAATTGTCTACCCAGTCGATTATAGTGTACACTATAATCTAGGACATCTAGGTGATTTCAGCTAAAACTTCTCTTTCGATATTTAATTAATAATAAGAAATATGAATTTATATAGGGTATTATATTAGTCTTGTATTATGAAAATAGTAAAAATAAAAAAAAGCAAGTTTTTATTACAAAATTGGAAATAATTCAAATAGTTAAATCTACAAATCTCTTTCAGATGAAATAAACTGCAACGGATCGTTGCTAAACTTTATCCAAATTCATTTGAAATATTAATATGTTCTAGAGTAAAGTACTTTAAAATATAATTTTACTAAAAACTTTATTTAACCTTTTTTGTGGTCCCCAAGGTACTTAATTAGGATATTAAATTTCATCAAAATTGGTTAAGTCATTTTCAAGATATTTAGAAAAAACTAAAAAAGTACTGAAATAAAGTACTAATGTTTGTGGACCGATATGTACCAAAAACTAATCAGCGCTTCATTGTGTTAAACTAATGGTAGGTTTTCAATTTCATTTCAATCGGTGCAACGGTGTGGAAAAAATCGTGGGCCAAAAAACGATAACATCCATACATCCGCACGCACTAAATGAAACAATACTTTACCCATGCTTTGCATTGGATAAAGTAAAAATCGCACTTTTGGCCTCTCGACGAGACCCCTTGTAATTTTTGGCAAAACCGTCACGTGCTAAAATTCAACCTAATTGAATACTACAATTTGTGACTTTAATTGAGCCCATGGGTTCCGTAGTTTTTACCTGAGGACCCTTTGAAGCCACGCTTGCCCCGAGAGCGATTACAATACTTTACCCATGCTTTGCATTGGATAAAGTAAAAAGAAATGACAATTCAGGAAGACCCTACCGGAATTCTCTTGAGTATACCCCCTCAAGTGTCTCACCCTAGATTCAACTATTTTTATATTGATTTTTATTTGCCCGAGTGGTTATTTTCAATAAGTGAATTAAAAATTTTATCTAAGATTCTTCCAAAACTTAAGTGACTTAGATATAATTGGGTATGCAGAGTATGTAGATTTTAAATTTTATAAATTAAAGACTTTTTTTAGACAAATAAAATAAATAAATACAGTAATAATTTTAATCAATTATTATTATTTATTTGATTGATTTACCAGACAATGGACTCTGAGAATATTTCAGATTTCTATAGTCCAATTGTGTCATTGTTGTGAGTGTGTTTTTTGTTTGATTGTGTGCTTGGACAGGTGTGAATGTTAAGAAAAATGTGTTCAAGGTGTATAAATATAATAGTTTTGAGATTCTATATCTCTATGTTCACCGAACTCCTTTATTAACGGCTTAACCGATTGACTTCAAATTTGAAACATAAGTCTCCTGAGGGGTCAAGTATGAGGTGGGATTCATAAAAAGTAACTTTTAGCCCCAGGAGGATATGTTCACCGAACTATTTTTTTGTTTGGTATTCTTATTCCAAGTTCTAATAAGAAAACTAATTGATTTTTTCTACAAATTGAAATTTAATCTTTTTAAAACCCACCCAAAAGTTTAATATAGTTGCATGGTTAAAATTGCTGTATTTATTTATTTTATGTGACTAAAAAAACCCTTTAATTTATAAAATTTTAAATCAAATTTAGGGAACGCGGTATTGGTTTATAGCAGTGTTTCTTAAACTATGGGTCGCGACCCCAAATGGGGTCGCAAAGCGAAATGTTGGGGTCGTGAAAATTTAATTCAGATACATAAATTTCAAGAAAGATTAGTATAATCTCCTTATATATCTTTAATTAGATTTATTACATTTTATGTACAGCGCAATTATAAAATCGTAATTCTGGTTAAATGTAAATTATATTTTACATATTGAATCGGTCTCGTTTAAATTCCATTGATAAAAGGAGAATTTTTCGCGAAACGTTTGTACTTTTAATAAATGCTTCCAGATTTTTTATAAAAGAATTTGTATTTATTTTATATATTAAAACAGAACAGATAAACTTTACGACCATTTCCGTAAGTTTAAGGTTTTTATAAATTAACATTTTCTTCCACCAAGATTTTCATTTACTTATATTATAATGTAAATTGAAAAAAATTATTTTAAAATGATTGAATTAAAAATGAAATACCATATCTTCATTGTTTTGGTTTGTCGTTTCTTCTTCAGATTCTTCGGCATCATATATATCTGGATCATAGTTATAAAAACTCTTTTTTTTCTAAAATTAAAAAACAAATTCAATTCAATATTAATCAGGTTTTATGCCAAGAACAGTGATTTGTTTAATTTATAAGTAATATAAAATTCATCTATATTTTGATGTAAACAAGTATCCTTATATATTTATAAACGTTTTTTTATACATGAAATTTTTTCAATAGTCTTTAGCAGGGGTGGCCACTACCCTTAACTTTGGGAGCCGCAAATTTATAAAACTGTTTCAAAGCGAGCCACATTGTTTGGAGATTAATTAATGGTTTATTAAAAAAAAGACACATTTTTTTATTTTATAAAATATAAATGAAGTAACATATATTTTTTGCTCTACTTACTTATAATATTACAAATTTTTGTATTATTATTTAATTATTTTACAGGGTGGGCCATAAAGATCTACCACATTTTGAAGAGATATAAAAAAATGAAAAAATTTAACTAGAAAAAAACTAAATATATTTTTGAAAAGAAAATAAATGAATTTTTTTAAATGTATTTTAAACATTATCAGACAAAAACGGGGGGGGGGGGGGTTCAAAAAAAATTCTAGCCCTTTTGACCAAACTCAACCAAATTTTGTATACATATTCTGTGGATCCCAGAAGGCTAGAAATGCAAAAACTAACCAAATATTATATACATAGTTTGGTCGAAAGGGCTAGAATTTTCATTTTTGACCCTCCCCCATTTTTGGTGGTTAGTTTTTGAATTTCTAGCCTTCTGGAGGTCCACAGAATATGTATACAAAATTTGGTTGATTTTGGTCGAAAGGGCTAGAATTTTCATTTTTGACCAGCCCCCCCCCCATTTTGGGTGGTTAGTTTTTGCATTTCTAGTCTTTTTGGAGCCCACAGAATATGTATACAAAATTTGGTTGAGTTTGGTCGAAAGGGCTAGAATTTTCATTTTTGGACCCCCCTCCTTTTGTCTGATAATGTTTAAAATACATTAAAAAAAATATTTTATGTTCTTTTCAAAAATATATCCATAATAATATTGATTTACTATGAGTTAAGGATACCAACACCACAATCTCTACTAATTATTAAAATATATTCAGTTTCTTTCTAGTTAAATTTTTTCATTTTTTTATACCTCTTCAAAATGTGGTAGATCTTTATGCCCCACCCTGTACTTTTAATCAGTATTATTCAAGATGGTTCAAGAGCCGCACGAGATTGAATGAAGAGCCGCGTTGTGGCCACCTCTGGTCTATAGTTTACAAGACTTTGATCTTCAGTCTACTAAAAATATTAAATTGCCATTTGAATGAATGAGCTCTATCTAGCTTGTGAAGTCAATTTGTATCTAAAAATCTACTATTAAAAATTCGTGCGAAATTGTTATAGTGGACTGAAAATGAAAAGGCACTGTTCGAAACTATAGCCTCAAAGTGATAAAATCTGAGCAAATAAATTATTACCTCAGATTTATTCAATTGAGTACATTGAGAAATTTTCCATTATACAACCCAGTGAGCAAATAATGCATTGTCATTACTGCATATTATTATATCTACTCTTATTAAACGAGCAAAAATTGTTTGTATATTTATATACCATATATACCTATATATATTTGTATCTTAGTTCTATTTTGAAAACGGCTTTACCGATTTTGATGAAACAAATTCTATTAACAAGTTTTGAGGATGAGAAAGCGATCTGGCTAGGTCTGGACCTCGACAAATTTAATCTTAATTGATCTTTTCTTAATTAAAGTAATTATTGACAGATGAAAATCTCAATAAAAAAGTTTGTTTACATTTTTTTCAATTATGTTTTATTTTTAATTGGTTTTTTAATTTTAAAACCCACTAATAGGTTATAGCAAATATTTATATATATGTATATTAAAATTAGGTATTTTTTGTTGAGAGAGGAGGAGAGAGGAGGGAGACAAGATCCAATCGATTTGATTGGGGAATAATGGAATTAAAATAATTATCGGAAAAGAGGTTTTTTTATCTAATTAGATTTTTCCTCTTATTAAAAACAAGGACTAAAGATAAATAAGGACACTCGATGGTGGAGAAGTTATCTCCGAAATCGAAGCAAAATACAATGTATACATTATTAATGTAAAATAATTGGTTTAATAAAATTTATAAAAAAAAAAAAAAAAAGGTATTTTTTGTTTGTTTTTAATTAACAGGTGTCTAAATCATAACAAAACAGGTTTGTTTTCAAATAAAGTGGTTCAAGGGGCTTTTTTATATAACTTGGAAACAAATCTTATTTAATTTTATGTTTTTATTTCAGATCCTATACGATTATTTTTTATTATTTTTTCCTATTTATTTTTTATAATGATTATCAATATGAACGAATGTGGGCAAATTGGTAGTAAACAAATATACACATAATATATATGTGGACCATTAGAAAGCTTGAAATGTAAAAACTGGGTGCGGGGTGGGGTGGATGTGGGAGGTGCAGGAGGTGGGGTGCAGTTGTGGGGGATCCGGGGATGGGAGGCGTGGGGCGAGGTGTGTGGTTTCGGGGGGGGGGGGGGGCAGGGGTATGATTTGTAAACAATAAAAAAGGACATTTCAACCAGCAGTGGAAGGAATTGTTGTTTTAACATTGAGGGATCTACAGCTGGGGCAAAAAAATGGCTCATTAAGTGGAATAGTTTGCATTGTAAATATATGCCATTTAAGTAATATTATTAGTTATTTTCCCTGTTTCACTACTGCAGTGAGGGTGTGATATATCAGTGGTCTTCAACCGCCGGTTCGCAGAAATTTCCTGCCGGTCCACGAAAAATATCGGCCGAATCGTGTTTATCTGTGTCTACGCAAAGCGTTCAAATAGGGTTCAAATACAAATATTTGTAATTTAAGAAATAAAATGGATGCGTTCAAAAAGAAGCTAACTCTTTGGAATAGTTACTTACAAGAGGAAGATGTAGAAATGTTTCCTCTTTTGGATGCATTTTTGATTGCTACTGATGTCAACAAGAGCTTCTTATTCAACATAATAAAGCAACATTTATTTAACAGCAGTATCTAAAACTTTTATTAATTATTTCCCTGAAAATGAATATCCTCGTAAAGGTAATCTCTGGATTAATAACCCTTGGAAGATATAAAGTCGTGTTCACTTGATTCTCGTGAAAAAGAAAAGCTGATCGAGTTGTCTTGTGATTAATAGTTTCTAAAAAGTGTATTGTTTTTTCTCATTTATTGTTAATTAATAAAACCTAAATATGTATATAAAATATATTTTATCGAAGTTTCATTAAGTGGAGGATCAGTTTCCTAGGTCTTTTTCAGCATCGATTTTGAACACAGCCAGCCACGTGAGTAGATAATAATAAATATTCTTAGATAGAATCCAGCCGTTATCACTCTGAAGTCCCGACCATAAAATGCATTCATTGCCTAAATTTTGGATTTGGCTAGAAAAAGAATAACCCTACTTTGAGTTATAAAACTATAAAATTATTAGTGGTTTTTTCGACTTCTTATTTGTGTGAAAAGACCTTTTCAACCATGTCTATAATAAAAACCGAATAGATGTTAACGCAGTGTTTCTGTCTCTCAGAAACATCTCTGGAGCCTCGTATATTAATCAAATATTCTACCAAAGAAGCAGCAACAGATGTCGCACTAAAAAATTGTAATTGTATAACATATACCTATCCTATATTACTATTTGTGCCTGCCCCTGTACCTATGTGCCCCCCCCCCAAGGGGTGGGAAGTGGGGTCCAGGGCTGGGGGTTGGCAGGTACTAAAGGGTATTTATTTCTGTGTCTGTACCTATATCCAGGGGGCTACTAAAGGGCATTTGTGCCTGTATATATACTTATGTTTGTCCGTCCCCCATGGGGTGGGGGTTGGGGTCCAGGGGGCATATTCTTTCTTAGAGTGCCATACCCGAAACGGGCGTCGGTGCCTCTCCACATATGTGCTGAGTGTGTTTAGTTGTTTTACACAGATATACGGGACCTACTTTTTAACTCGGGCTCCAAACGGCTAATTTGGAGAGGTTTACTAGGCTATACTCTTGGTAGGTTGCCATTGCTTTCCAAGATGAGGCGACTGCAAATATCTATTTGCCGAGACTCAGTCTCGAACCAGCGAACTTCGAGTCAGCTACCAAACACTCTATCCACTGACAGTCGACAAAGGGCATATACAAGATAATAATATAAAATTAATCCAGGAGGTATGAGGGTTTCAGATGTGGGGGTCCAGGGGACAAAGCCCCTTGGCTAGCAAGAGGCCCGCCATAGGAGGGCCTTGCAACTAGTATAATAAATAAAATAATATCTAATAATATATTGGTTTTTTTATTTGTCTTGACTTTCACCCGGTCGGAGAAATATTTATCCTATTTTCACCGGTCCGCAGGTGCAAAAAGGTCACTGTGATTCTGTGATATATGACTTTTTCTCTATATCTAGGTAAGTATACTTATTTACATACAAAAGAAGACACACTCTTTAATTGATTCCTTAAAAATAAAATTTATAAATAAAAAACAATAAAAATAATTAATAAGTTGTTGTAGGGAAATAAGGGCACAGCTTATGCAAATATTTTTTATTTTATACCAACGTTTTGTCAACTTTGTTGACTTATTCAGGGCTCCAACAAATTATCTTCTTTGCATATTTGTCAATTTATAAATATTCATTCTTAGCAAACACATATAGGCCAGTCATTGAACAGATTGAAAATATTTCCTATTAAATCTAAAACGATATTTTGTGTTTGCTAAGAATGAAAATTTATAAAATGACAAATATGCAAAGAAGATAATTTGTTTGAGCTCTGAGGAAGTCAACAAAGTTTTTTTTTATAATGATATTGATACAAGAAGAAGTTGCACCAAGAAGGTACAACCTCTGTAGTCCGTGCTGGACCCTTGTAACGTGAAGATAAGGGGAGATTTAGGATTGGGTAGCAGTCGAAGGTATCTGTGGATGCTGGTCTTGAAAGATTGAAGGTTATAAGTTGCTGGAAAGACGGTCGGGGAAGAGAGTTCCAGTCTCTAGATGTCATAGGGATAAACGAATTGGCGAATGCGTTTGTTCGATTAGTATCTAGTTTAAGCGCGTAGGGGTGTTGAATTTTAGAAAATCGTGTATTTCGCGCAAATGAAGCCTTTGGTGGGATTATCGATTTTATTACGTCAGAACAAAAGCCATGGTAATATCTATAAAAAAGGGAAAGGGCGGAGACAGATCTACGATGGGCTAGGGAGTCGAGAGTGTCAGTTAATGTAGGATCGCCTATCAGTCTGATAGCTCGCCTCTGAATTGCATCTAAGGTATTAAGAGAATACTTGAGGCTCCTCTCCACAAATTCAAGACAGGGGCGAATTTGAGCCTTGTATAATATAAGGAGTTGAGTGGGGGTGAAAAATCGTTTGGTTCGGAAAAGAAAGCCAAGCTTACATGCTGTAGCTTTTGCTACTGAGATAATGGTTGACGATAAAGATAATGGTTGAATGATAAAGTTGACGAAACGTTGGCATAAAATAAAAAATATTAGCATAAGCTGTGTCCTTATTTCCCTACAACAACTTATTAATTTAATTGATGGACATAAACAATCAAAATAATAATAATAAATTTTTAACTAAAACAAACCTCTTGCTGGACAGTTTCATTTGCCTCTTCAATTTTATCTTCAATCGGTTTATCAATATCCTCTTCAGAATCTGAATCTATTTTTTTTAATACTCTTTTTTTCTTCTTGACAGTTTCGTTAGTTGCCTCTTCATTATTATCTTCAATCGGTTTATCCAGTTCTTCGTCAGAATCTGAATCTATTTTTTTTAATACTCTTTTTGTCTCGACAGTTTCATTATTCGCCTCTTCAGATTTATCTTCTTCAGAATCTGAGTCAATTTTTAATATTCTTTTTTTCTTGTTATTCTTTGGGGCTTCTTCAATCTCATCGGTTTCAACTGAGTCCATATTCATTTGAGAAATTGTATTTGAATTTTCCTCTTCGGAATCAGAATCCAGTTGAAGAATCTTCTTCTTTTTCTTTCGTATTTCTGTCCCTTTTTCAGATTCTTGTGAAGAAATTAATTCTGAATTTTGATTTTTACTTACATTTGCTTCTTTTTTATCGTCACTCTGGGATTCTTTTTCATTGTTGTCTAATAAAATATTTTCATTATTTATATTTAATGAACCAATCACTTCATTTGTACTCTTGTCAATATTTTCTTTGGAATTTTCCATCTCTTGGACAGATTCTCTCTCTGAACCAGGAGATAAATTGCCTTCGTTTTCAATTGTCATATTTATTTACTCGATTAAAATACATAAATAATGAATGAAAATGAATTCAAATATTATAAATAATATAAGCAAAGAAGAGAGTGAAGTGGGTTTGTTCTTCTACATAAGTAAATTAAAAAAATAATAAAAACCTGGAAATAGAGAAAACAAAATATCTAATATCCACAAAACATCTGACGTTGAGATCTTAAGTAAAATACCGCGGGAAAAGATTAGGGATGTCTTCTTAATCGTCCGCTAGAGAGCAGTTCATCCTTTGATCAATTTAAATGCGGGCATTTAGAATAAAATAATATATCAAGTTTAGGAACTTAGATCTTTTTACTTTATCCAATGCGAAGCATGGGTAAAATATTGTAATAGGTCGCGCGCCAAGCGGGACTTCAAAGGATCCTCAGGTAAAGACTACGGAACCCATGGACTCAATTAAGGTCACAAATTGTAGTATTCAATTAGGTTGAATTTTAGCACGTGACGATTTTGCCAAAAATTACCTGGGGTCTCGTCGAGAGGCCAAAAAGTACCATTTTTTTTGGAAGTGCGTGGGGATGTATGTATGTATGTATGTATGTATGTATGTTATCGTTTTTTTTGTCCACGAATTTTTCCACACCGTTGCACCGATTGAAATGAAATTTAAAACCTACCATTCTTTTAACAAAATGAAGCGCTGATTAGTTTTTGGTACATATCGTCCCACAAACATTAGTACTTTATTTGGGTACTTTTTTAGTTTTTTTAAATATCTTGAAAATGAATTAACGAAATTTGATGAAATTTAATATCCTAATTAAGTATCTCAGGGACAACAAAAAAGGTTAAATAAAGTTTTTAGTAAAAGTATATTTTAAAGTACTTTACTCTAGAGTAAAATAGTACTTTTTTAAATTCCTTATTTTACCAAAAATTTAAAAAAACTTTAAAATTTATTAATTTGATATATATATAGCTCATTTAAACTTGCTTAAGTAAGAATGGTTAGGCTTCTCGCTGTGAAATGATAAACATTTGGGAGGAAATTTTATAAGTAACCATAGCAACTTTAAAATCAAAAATAGCGATTGATTCTCATCTAGTACTTGAGGAATAACCATTCTATATTGAATTTTGACGTTTCGGTTTTATTGGTAACCATTGCTGAAGACATGGAGGAATCGGCTTAAAATCAAAAATAACGATCGATTCTTATCTAATACTAGAGGAATAACCTTATTGCATTCCATTTTTGATGTTTTGACTATTAATGGCAACCTCTACTGAAAACAGGGAAGAATAGACTTAAAATCAAAAAGAATAAATAAATAAACTCAAGCTTGAGTTGTTTGCCATAAAAGAATTTATTCTTTTTGATTTTAAGTCTATTCTTCCCGGTTTTCAGTAGAGGTTGCCATTAATAGTCAAAACATCAAAAATGGAATTCAATAAGGTTATTCCTCTAGTATTAGATAATAATCGATAGTTATTTTTGATTTTAAGCCGATTCCTCCATGTCTTCACCAATGGTTACCAATAATAACCGAAATGTCAAAAATCGAATGTAGAATGGTTATTCCTCGACTTTTAAATAAGAATCGATCTTTATTTTTGAATTAAAGTCAACATGAACTGCAAATAGCAAGTGATATCTGATTAATAATAAAGGAATAAACATATTAATATTTCAAATGAATTTGATAAAGTTTAGCAACGATCCGTTGCAGTTTATTTTTTAATTATGTATGCTATTATCTATTGCAATGTTAATACATATGTAATTTTTTGTTCTTTTTTGTCGTTTTCATTATGTTTACTTTTTTACTTGAGGCTATATATATAAAATCTATGTAAGCTCATACATATTTTCAAAAATATAAAACTCTTAATATTTTTTCTTTCCTCTTTATAATTCGAAATTTTCTTGTAGTCCCTTGAATTTTTGAATTATAGAGAGTCGACTATTTATATTACTAGGGTGATCCTTATTTTGAATATTTTCGAATTTTTAAGCTTACAGAGGCTCAAATGGTTCGAAATAAATAATAATAAAAAAAAATATCCCTCAAGTTTCAAGTCTCTATCTCAATTTCAACCTGTGCCGCACAGCGATGCAAGTTTCTCATCTAAATACCATGGGATTTTTGGCAATGAACGATCAATTTTTTATTCCGGCCAAAGTAATGGTTCAAAAAATTTGAAACTCTGTGGACTTTATCCTTATAATAGTGGCTATCCCTCAGAATTTTAACAAATTAATAGTTATTATAATTTTGGAGTTATAGTAAGATAAAATAATGCCCTGAAAATGTGTGACAGCCTATCCATGTTGGGCGTCTCTGTCGCATCTGACCTGTCTTGGAATGAACACATCTCCTCTGTAGCGAAATCTACAGCAAGGAAGATTGGCCTCTTATTCAGGTCCAAGCGATTTTACAAACCCCCACAACTTCTCACCATCTACAAGGCCCAAATCCGCCTCTGTCTCGAATACGGCTCTCATCTATGGAGAGGAGCCTCAAAATATTCTCTTGCTACCCTTGATGCAATTCAGAAACGAGCCCTCAGGTTAATTGACGATTCTACCCTCACCGACTCCCTCGACTCGCTGGCTCATCGAAGAAATGTCTCTGCCCTTTCCCTTTTCTATAGATACTATCACGGCAGGTGCTCTGATGAGATAAAATCAATAATTCCCCCCAAAGCATGCTTTGCACGTAGCACGCGTTTTGCCGACTCCCAACACTCTTTCGCGGTCAAATTAGAAAAGTGCCGGACCACTTCATTCGCCAATTCATATATCCCCATGACTTCAAGGAACTGGAACTCTCTCCCAGCCTCCATCTTTCCCAGCACTTATAATCTTCAAACCTTCAAAACCGGAGTGCATAGACACCTACGTCTACACCCTCTCACTTAATCAACTTTCCCTTCTCTTCGGTAATGCAAGGGTCTTTTCGAGATCCATAGGGGCTGCATCTTTACTGGTACACCCCTTCTTGCATTCGATTGCATTAAAAAAAAAAAAAAAAAAAAAAAATGCTATAATATCTTAGTATTAGTAAGTTATAGAATCTAAAATTATACTCGCTAAAAATCTGTAAAAATTCTGAAGGATACCTACTATTATAAGAATAAAGTCTACAGAGTTTCAAATTTTTTGAATCATATCTTTGGGCGGAATAAAAAATTGATCGTTCAATGCCAAAAACCCCATGTTATTTAAATGGGAAATTTGCATCGCTGTGCAGATTAAGACTTATAACTTGGGGGATATTTTTTTTATTTATGTCGAACAATATGAGCCTCTATCATTATAAAAATTCGAAAATATCCAAAATAAGGACTACCCCTTATTTATTACCTTATTAAGGTCTCAGTCCCGGATCGAATAGGTGCAGGGTGTCCCAAAAGTCAAGGATCAAACGTGAACACGAGATAGGTGAGTACAGGATTGTCCAAAATAAAAAAAAAAATTAAATAAAACTGTCTTAGTTTTCGAGTTATGGGCATTTTTTTGAAAACGGTGAAAATCGCTACCCTGCTCTAAATATTTGAATGCTGTGGCTACGAATTTTCATATTTTATAATTCTAATTTTTGTTACGGAATCCTGAATAATACTGCTATCGATCACAAAACAGAAAATAACTAAGAGTATTATACTTTTTGAGAAAAAAATATTTTTGTCAGATTCATGTGTCAAAAAATTTTAATCAGTAAACTTTGACTCTTGATATCTTAAAAAAAAACTGTGTCAAACAATAATGGCAAATTATCTAAAAAATTGACGCATTTAATCAAGATTTCAAAATGGTATAAAACATTCCACTTTTTTAAAAAACAAAAAATATTATTTGCATTTTTATGCGAAAGAAACTAATTTCAAAACACAATTCGTAATTGGCTAAAGGGTAGAATTTAACATGAAAACTAATTTAATTTATTAAAAATATTTTTATTCAATTAAAGATTTTTGAAAAAATCTTAAATAGTTGAATAAAATATTTATTTATTTATTTATTCAATTAAAGTAAATGTTCAAAATGTCCGCCACGAGCACGAATGCACATTTTACATCGTCTAAGAAAGGACCGCCTCACGAGTAAAAGAAAAAGTTTATTCAAAGCGAATAGATAACCTAGCCCAACTTAAACAAAGAATCTCTGAAGCAAAAGAAGAAATAAATTGTCGAAGAAATGCAAGACTCGTGTCAGGTGGTCCTTTCTTAGACGATGTAAAATGTGCATTCATGCTCGTGGCGAACATTTTGAACATTTACTTTAATTGAATAAATAAATAAATAAATATTTTATTCAACTATTTAAGATTTTTTCAAAAATCTTTAATTGAATAAAAATATTTTTTAATAAATTAAATTAGTTTTCATGTTAAATTCTACCCTTTAGCCAATTACGAATTGTGTTTTGAAATTAGTTTCTTTTGCATAAAAATGCAAATAATATTTTTTGTTTTTTAAAAAAGTGGAATGTTTTATACCATTTTGAAATCTTGATTAAATGCGTCAATTTTTTAGATAATTTGCCATTATTGTTTGACACAGTTTTTTTTAAGATATCAAGAGTCAAAGTTTACTGATTAAAATTTTTTGACACATGAATCTGACAAAAATATTTTTTTTCTCAAAAAGTATAATACTCTTAGTTATTTTCTGTTTTGTGATCGATAGCAGTATTATTCAGGATTCCGTAACAAAAATTAGAATTATAAAATATGAAAATTCGTAGCCACAGCATTCAAATATTTAGAGCAGGGTAGCGATTTTCACCGTTTTCAAAAAAATGCCCATAATTCGAAAACTAAGAGAGTTTTATTTAAAAAAAAAAATTTATTTTAGACAATCCTGAACTCACCTATCTCGTGTTCACGTTTGATCCTTGACTTTTGGGACACCCTGTATATAAATATATCAAATGTCATGGATCATGAGATAGGTAAACTTCTACATAAATTAAAAAATAAAAATGTTCAAAATACAAAAACATTTATTGAATATAAATTTACATTACCGAATAGGAATACATGAATTTACATATTTCTAAGTTTTTGTTCTGTAAATTCTAAAATTGTTTGAAAATCTAATTTCATTGCGTCTTCACTTTCAATCGACATAATTGCTAAACTATTTAATCTATCCTGATTCATTGACGATCTCAGATAGTTTTTTATTAGTTTTAGCCTGGAAAATGATCTCCCTCCAGAAGCAACGCTTACTGGAATTGTTAAGAATATTCGGAGAGCAATAAACAAGTTTGCTGTACCTGCATAATAGTTTACGTACGTAGTGCAAAATCTCTCTAATATAGGACTATCCCGATTAAATTCAATACATTTGACATGAACTTTTAGGGTATCAGTTTTCTATATTATAAAGTATATATTATACTATATATATTTGTCTAGATTAATTTGTAACAACGCTTAGAGAAATTTCTCTAAAAAAATTACCGTCTTGCCTAGAATCGAACCGACGAACTCTTGAACTAAGGGCATTAGCTCTAGCCATTACGCCATTGAAACATTAATAATTATATTTTGATTTCTGTTACTAAAACTATATATTTTTTATTTAGACTGTGTCGAGATAATATTGTATTCATTTGAACTCGAATGAAAATGAAAAAACACCAATAGATTTTAAATTAAGAAACATTAAATATATATTAATTAACGAGGCAAATTTGAAATATAATTGTAATTTTGAAATGAAAGACTCCAATTCATTTTAAATTAAGAAACATTAAATATATTTTTTGTAATTAATTAAATTAATTGAACCGCGTAAATTTGAATAATTTCCATGATTCAGCCTGCGAATCATTTCATTATTTTTGTTTTGAAAAGGAAAAATGAAATTTAAATTTAAATATATTCATAATTATTCCTCCCCCCCCCTCCACTCAAAAATTAAAGAGGCGAAACTTTTAAGAGACGATGTATTTTCGGTAGTTTACGGGTATACATTTGGAGTGTGGTTTTTTAAGAGGAATAAAATTTTTGGACCGAGACGCTGCCCGCCAGGCCACCAGCCCGGAGGGCCGAGCTTCGAGGGCGTGCCGAAGGCACGCACGAAAAGCTCGTATAATAATAAACACATTAATAAATTTCATCCAGCAATGCGAACTTAAAATAAATATATTTTTAATTATTTGAATAATTCATAATTTATCCATTATCGTCAAAAGCAATTTATTTAAATTTCGAAATTTTTTGTTAACTTTGATGGTAACGCGGGGCCCTTTCAAATGTGGGGCCCGATTGGACTCAATCGCTCCAATCGCCCTTAACCCGGCCCTGTAAGTTCTTTTGGTTCCGGCTATCTGCATAGATGAAATTAGCAGAGTGGGGGGGGGAGGGGGAGGTGGAGCCGTCATCGGACGACAGCGGACAAATTAGTTGTGACGCCACCACGGGCCTTGCATCATCTGCCCGCGTACACCGGTATGTAATTTCTAAATTTTCTCTTAATTTTCTCTATATTCTACTTAACAATAATAGAAATAATGCTTGCCTAACGTAGAGCATGTTGTAATAATAATTTTGCATATTATTTAATATAACTTTGAATTTTTTGCCATATAATTTTACACTAATGGGGAAGAAAAAGTGTTCTGGTCTAATATACTTTCTCTTTAAATTGATGTATAATCAAGCACACATTATTAATTAACATATTTCTTCAAAATATCAGACAAATTAATTGATATTAATTAGGTTAGACTACTTATTCTGAGGACAAGAAGTCTCTAGTTTAAATATTTTCTAAAATATTATTTTATTTTTCTGTTATTACCATATTTTTTGTAGATTAAGTAAAAATTTGACCATCCACCAAATTGCACATATTCTCATAAACACAAATTAATTGAGTCCATGGGTTCCGTAGTCTTTACCTGAGGACCCTTTGAAGCCACGCTTGCCCCGAGAGCGATTACAATACTTTACCCATGCTTTGCATTGGATAAAGTAAAAAGAAATATTCTTATCCTATAAGACCTGACTAAATGTGCTTTGTTCCCGAAGACATAAAAAAGCCCATAATTTGTCAAGAAATTTGATTTTTCGAAAAAAATTGAGTCCCTCGAAAAAAATCCTAAGTTCATGTTTAATTTTAAGGCCAGGAGAGATTTTTAATTTTTTTTTTTTTTAATTTTAATTTTCCTACCTTAATATGTACAGAGAAACTCAAGAGAGTTAATATTATTTAGTTTGATCAAGCAAACAGGCTCCGACATGTTCATGTGCGTGTGATTCATAGTCTGTTAGTATTAGTGAGTTGACCTAATAATTGTTCGGAGATGATAAATCTAGAAGCGCCCAAGTGCACTTCTTGCATTATCTATTTATTTTTATTATATAAATTATTGAATTCATTTTATTAAAAAGAAATAGATTAAATATTTTATCAACATTATTTTTCTATACATTTGGGGAATTTATTAGAGAGAAACTTTTTTACCTAATAAAAATAATTTTTTATTTTTTATTTTACCATACAGGGGGAGGGGGGGGTTAAAAATTAAAATTATAATATTTTCAAACTAAAAAAAAAAAAAACAAGAAAAATGAAATATACCTACTATGAAATGAGCCTATATTAAAGAAAATATTTTTTTTTCTGAGGGCCAAAATTAAGGGGGGGTCAAAAAATCAAAATCTAGACCATTTGAGCAAACTCAACCAAATTTTGCATACATAATCAATAGTCCCCCAGAAGTCTAAAAATGCAAATACTAACCGTCCAAAATGGGGTGGGGGGGGGGGGGGTTAAAAAATAAAAATATAGGCAATTTGTCCGCCTCCGTGGTGTAATGGTCTGAGTAACTGACTGGCAACCCGGAGGTCTCGGGTTCGATTCCCGGCTATACCCAGACATTTTTTCTGTAAGTATAGGGTCTGGTAATAAAAATTAAGTGCGAGATAAATTTGACCGAATTTATCGCGCGGAGAATTTACCACTGCTCGAAGCCCCTAAAACCTTAGTAAATTGGATATTGAATTGTATCTAAGTTTCTGAGATTGGCTCGTGATCCCGGCTTCTTTTCCTTCTACTCTGTTCTTTTCACGATGGAGGGGCCAGCCCATACAGGCCTTTAGGGGATCCACCTTCTGGGTGTATCTCGTTCTCACATCAATATCATTAAAAAAAAAAAAAAAAAAAAAATTTGAGCAAACTCAACCAAATTTTGCATACATAATCAATAGTCCCCCAGAAGTCTAAAAATGCAAACACTAACCGTCCAAAATGGGGTGGGGGGGGGGGGGTCAAAAAATAAAAATATAGGCCATTTGAACAAACTCAACCAAATTTTGTATACATAATCAATGGTCCCCCAGAATTCTAAAAATGCAAAAACTAGCCGCCTCAATGGGAGGAGGGGTAAAAATGAAAATCTAGGCTCTTGTATTAAACTCAACCAAATTTTGTATACATAATCAGTGGGCCCCCAGTAGTCTAAAAATGCAAAAAATAACCTCTGGTAAAGTCAAGTGGATGGCCACATCCAGGGGTGAACCGCGACCTAAAATCGTATACACCTACTTCCACTTCCACTTTCATTTCCAAGTAGAAGACAATAGATGACAATCTAATGAATTACAAATAATTCCAAAGACGGTGTACACCTAATTCCAATCGCGGTTCACCCCTCGGCCACATCAGAAAGTGCCAATTTTTTTTTCTTTTGTAAACGTAATTCACTCTGATCAAATCATGGATGGGTAAAAATCATTTGTTTTATTTAAAAATTCCTGCAGGCGCCCTTGCGCACACTGTATAGTAGATATGTATCTTTGATAGGAAGATTCAAATTTGAATTTGAAATTGATTAACAATCGGAGCGCCGGTGGCGCCTCTTTAACAAAGCCGACAACAATGAGAGCATTCATCTCTAAAATGAATTCACATTTTCGCCAGGCAGTTGGACTTAATTAGAAATAAATTTTATTTTAAAAATTACAAATGGCTTTATTAAATATCCATCAAATAAGGATCATCTTTAGATCTAAACGACCACACAGAGCAAATAATATAATTGATCGAAAGCCTATTTGCTTTGTGACTTAAAAACGGATGAAAATTAATTGTAAGTAAACGATTAAATTCATTTTATTTTCCATTTCAAATTTTACTTTCCTGTCTGTTAATATTAACGAAAATGTTTTATAAATATTAATATGATTTGTTAACATCCCTCGGCTGATTTTGTGTATGTGCGTGAACATATGTTCCTGATATAATTATATTATTTATTTTTTAATTATAAAAAATTAAGCATTCATTTTTTGAGCTCTTAGCCATAATTTTATTAAAGCCTAAGCCAGGCATGTACATTAGGGTGGTTATTATTTTGGATATTTTCAAATTTTTATTCTCCCAGAGACTCATAATCTCTAAAAATAAATAAATTTAAAAAAAAATATCTGCCAAGTTTCAATCCCCTCATCTCAATGGTTTTACAGTGGTTTTTATCAGAATTTTAAACTAAAATAATATTAATATATAAATTTTAACTGAAGCAAAAAGTTGGCGAGCTGTTGTATTTATAGCTAGTTATAATAATAAAAAAAAATAATCGTATAGGATCTGAAATAAAAACATAAAATTAAATAAGATTTGTTTCCAAGTTTTATAAAAAAGCCACTTCAACCACTTTATTTGTAAACACACCTGTATGTAATGTTATGATTTAAACACCTGTTAATTAAAAAACAAACAAAAAATTCCTAATTTTAATATAATATAATAATATTTGCTATAACCTATTAGTGGGTTTTAAAATTAAAAAATCAATTAATAAATAAAAGATAATTGAAAAAATGTAAACAAACTTTTTTATTGAGATTTTCATAAATCAATAATTACTTTAATTAAGAAAAGATCAATTAAGATTAAATTTCTAGAGATCCAGACCTAGCCAGATCGTTTTCTCATCCTCAAAATTTGTTAATAAATTTTGTTTCATCAAAATCGGTAGAGCCGTTTTCAAAATAGAACTAAGATACAAATATACAAACAAATATATAAATAAATATATATACAATTCTTGCTCGTTTAATAAGAGTAGATAGATTTCGGAGTTTTTTAATTAAACATAAATTAAAATTTAAATATAATATTTCATTTTTAACAAATCCTTTCATTATATCCATTTTATTATCATAATAAGAAAGTATTTTATCATATCCTAAAATTCCTTTTAATTCTTTTTAATATAGCAACTATCCACCGGCAGGATTCACCTCCCTGATCTTCAAATTTCTTCAGCAACGTCATGCTGATTCTACAGAGAATCGAGCACCCCTTCTGCCCCCGAGAATCCAGTCATCCATCTGGTCCAAATAAATCAAGGTATTTACTTATGCATTGACGCACTAGATTCTGGGGTGTCAATTTCCAAATTTAGTTAAAAACAAGCTTTCGGACTTGTTTGATTTTTTATTATTCAAGCCATTTAGCCACTTGTAGTTTAGCTCCGTAGGATACATAAAGATAGGATTATCTCTGTCGTTTTTTAACCAACTTCAAAAAAAGGAGGAGGTTCTCTATTCGATTGATTTTTTTTTTTTTTTTTTTTTTTTTTTGTGCCTATGTTACCTCATATCTCCGCCAATTGTAAACCGATTTTGAAAATTTTTGCATTGGGTTCAGTCTACCTTCCGATTGGTCCCATTTTTTTCATAGGTATTAGACCTTTTTTGTTAGGTTTGTTCAGGCCTAACTTCTTTGTTTATGAACCGATTTCGATGATTCTTTTTTTATTGAAAAGGGGTATCTTAGGGATGGTGTCATATTAATTTGATCAAGTTCTGATGATATGATCACTATTAATAACATCACTAAAAAGAGAAAAATAAAAATAATTTTTAAGAAAAAATAAAACCGACTTCAAAAAATTAAATCCAACAAATAAAATACACTAAAAGGTATAAAATAATTATTATCTTATTTAGTTACAACTAAACTACGAAATATTAACATGAAATTACTTTTGTAGTCGGTGCCAAACAAACTATACCTATGAGCGAGCGTACCCACCAAACGTACTAAGTAAGATCCGTCGAGTGCGATTTATAAAAGGTATAAGTTTGGCACCGACTTCAAAAAGTAATTTCATGTTAATATTTCGTAGTTTAGTTGTAACTAAATAAGTTAATAATTATTTTATACCTTTTGAGTGTATTTTGTTTTTATATCATTTAAAATGTTTCAAATGAAACTGATGCATTTTAGTAAGGTATATTCTGATTGGAACGCACAACATTTTCGACACCTAATTTTAATCTTTTCAGGTGTTAGTAAATTCCTGAATTCAAATGTTCTCCATCTTTGAAAATGAATTTCTATTCATGTTCATTGTCTTTTTGTTGAGAATATCTCTATTAAGTCATTATAAATGCCCAACTTCAGCCGTAGCTTTTTTACTGATAAAGCAAAATTTAGGCCATACTAATGCTAATATTTACTAGAAAAGAATTTGAGAATTTTTAGGACAGAATCCAAGATTTTAACAGAAATATTGGCTAAATTGCGATATCAGGGGATTTCATCCCCCAGGAGTCGAACCTGAGAACTAACTTGCTTTCGGGCAGTTAGCTCACACCCTCGAGACAACTGCCCGGAAAGCAAAGTTAGTTCTCTGCAGGTTCGACCTCCTGGGGGGATGGGCTCTCTGATATCGCCAATTTAATAATATTTCTATTAAAAATCTTAGATTCTGTCCTGAAAATTTCAAATTCTTTCTAGTTTAAAAATTGATTTGTTATTCTGAACCCGAGCTCATTTTTGAAAAACATTCCAACTCTTTTTCAAAAATAAGATGCTTCAAATCTTTTGCTAATATTTACATTTTTTTTCCTCTTGATACTTTTTTCAAATTTTTTTGACATTTTCTTTTTATTAAATTCAAGATATTTTGACTTTTATTTTGAAATTTTTCACTATATATTTGCTATATTAATATAATTTTTTTCTCTGTCTAGTTGTATAATAATATGTATGTATAGGGATTTTGCATGTTTTAATATATTATCTTATATAGTTTATTTATTATTTGTAAACAGAAGATAATGAATCTAAAACGTTTTGGTGGGATAAATTTGGGGAGCCAGTTTTTTCAAAGTTTCTCTAAGTTTTCCTATATTTCAATTGAATTCAACGTCGAATACTTTTGTAATTAAATTTTACTTTTTTAATCTGAAAAATTTCATGGATTTAATTTAATTATTTTACCATTTCAACTTTCTTGTAAGTTCATTTGGAGAGCTGAGTGCCTTGATGATGAGCCTGAAAAATTAACGTTTCTAAGTTAACTCAACTAGTACCTGGGAGGCACCGAGCGATGCTCGGTAACTTCTTCCTTCAGTTAAAAAGTTTTATGTTAATATTATTTTTAATTTAAAATTCTGATAAAAAAGTCGATTTTTATTTGAGGCCGCTTGTAAATTAAAAAAATACATAATAGTCGCCCAATGTAGCCCCCCCCACCTCCACCCCGCTCGACCCGACCCCCGAAACCTCTCCCTAACCCCGGATTCCTCACTTCTACAGCCCCACCTCCTACACCTGTTTTGATTCAACCATATGATTCATTTTTATTCATCCAATTAATAATTAAAACCTATCAAAATGTGTTGTTTTTTCAAAAATTGAGACCTGCTTATGCGAAATATATTTTCAAATAAATTCTGGATTATTTTGTTATTCTATTAAATAAATAAAGTTCTTTATAAAAACAATTATAAAACGTTTATTAATATTTCTAACGTTTAGGGAGAACAAAATATGTTAAAATCCACAATCACAATACTTCTTCAAGGCCTTTTTAGAACAATGAAACAAACAACCCATTGTCTGCCTGGGTATAAAAAGGAAAAGGGAAACCTTTTTTAAAACCCTAAGAATGGGATTTTTCTACCTGAGAATAATTAATTTGATTACGAAAAAACCCATCAAAAACAATTTTGTCGAAGATGAGACCGTGACAGATCGAATTGTCACACAAAATACCCCTTAACCCATGAATTTCATCAAAATCGGTAATGCCGTTTTCAAAATAGAACTAAGATACAAATATATAAACAAACAAATAAATATACAATTTTTGCTCGTTTAATAAGAGTAGATTTTGGTGTTTTTTAACTAAACATAGATTAAAATTTCAATATAATTTTTAATTTTAACAAATTCTTTCAATATAAAAAGAAAGTATTTTATCATATCCTAAAATTCCTTTAATTCTTTTTAATTTAGCAACTATTCACCGGCGAGATCACATCTCCTCTGATTTTCAAAGGGATCTTCAAATTTCTTCATCAACGTCATGCTGTATCTACAGAGTATCGAGCACCTCTTCTACCCATGATCATTCATCAGTCATCCATCTGGACCAAATAAACAAGGTATTTACTTATGCATTGGCGCACTAGATTCTGGGGTGTCAATTTCCAAATTTAGTTAAAAACAAACTCTTTCGGACTTGTTTGATTTTTTATTCAGTTTAGTCACTTGTAGTTTAGCTCCGTAGGATGAATAGGATAGGATGTTTCTCTTTCAGGTTTTTTTCTTTTTTGCCCTACTCCCTTTTTCTCTTACTAGATTTCATCTAAAACAGAGTTGAGCAAATTTAAAGATATTTAACTATTAAATTATGTTAAAGATTTAATTTTTAAAGAATTAATTTTGAATTCAAATTTTCTTAAATTTTATAATTCTTCAAATAATTTTCATAAAGTACTTATAAAAATAAAAATATAATTTATTTCAATATTACTCGATTAATAATATTTCTTTCCACAGGTATCAAATGTATAATAAAACAATTATAAAAACTCAAATACCTCTTCTGTTTATTCAAATATTGAAATAAAATTATATTTTTCCAATTAAAAAAAAAATAAAGTAAAAATAAAGTAATAAATTTTGATTTAATAGAAAATTTAGAATCTTATAGGTCAGTTGAATTTATTTCGGCTAAATCTATATAGAATGTATTTAAGTTTTAATATTCACCCCTATACTTACTTCTAAATAAAACACAACCCTTCCTCCTTTGAATATTAAAATGAAATACAATTCTCTTTTCAAAATTTTTTAAATTCTCCTTTTGAGAATTTAATAGTTGGAGATCAAAAATTAGGGTTTTCAGAGTCCCATCATCGTTTAGGTTCTCCGAGGCTCTCCGAGGGTGGTTAGTCTTCGCTTCACAAAGTAAGAGTGATTAGGGCTCGTTGTTAGAATTCAGTCACTTAGGTGTTGCATTTAATGTGCTGCAGAGATTCTCTTTCAGAGACGCAGCCCTCGACCACCGTGGGATTCATCATCAACTTGGTACCTTAGCTATTCAGATAATTAGGGCTGAGATGTGCGTATTTGTCCCGGATTTAAGGGACTTTCTTTCGGTCCATCCAATTATCGAAAATAGTCTAAAAAGGCACGTACATCTCTTACTTAGTAGACTAGATTGCTTGTTAAATTCATACATAGTTAAAGGACATGGGGGGATGCGCCAATGCCAACGATTGAAAACAAAAATACAAAACACACATAATAAAATAAAAATAAAATAAATAAATAAAAATTCAACCAAATAAATTTAAGACACCTCTGACAGACCGATTCAACGTTTTGATTTCTCAGAGCAAATAACAAATCTCCACATATAAATTAAAAAACAAATATTAAAGATAATAAATAATAATACATAAATGAGAAACAAAAATCAAATTAAATTTAAAATTTTCTACCTTCTGCATATTAATCATAAATTAAAAAATTATTTTCAATCTAAAATGATAAAAATAAAATATTTTACATTACAAAATTTGGTCAATAATTTCAAATTCAAATTTAATTCTTTTTATTAATTATATGTTTTAAAAACTTGATTTTGAACAAATAATTTCTTGGCTTTTAAATATTATTAAAAATTAAATATAAAATATAAAAATATGTGGATATATAGGTATATTATTGTTGTATATATAAAGTAATATGAAATATGTTTATAATTCATTAAAAAATGTAAATATTAAATTTCAAATGTTTAAATCAAATATGTCTTATTTTAATTATAAGCGATAATTTTAAATAAATAAATTATAATAAACTTAATATTCACTATTGACAAAATACTTTGCTTTGAGGATTCATTACCAGGTGGGTGAGAGTCTGTCGCCCGGAGCCTGCAGGCTTTCCTCGTGGTTCCATTAGAGGGGAGATCATGCTCAGTGTTTTCCATCTTGGGCCTCTGCTGGACATTTTATGATTTTAAGTTTATCTCTCAGGTTGCCCTCTAATCTAATCTTAGCTAGTTCGCTCTGGTTAGGTCCTTAAATCTGTGCATGTGTTAGCTGTAGGGTCCAGCAGAGAGCTAATATCGAAGTCACTGTCTTGTTCTCGCCACGAACGAACCACGAGGGGAGTCGGCCAGACCGGAATCATCGGTTGAGGTCCAGGTCTCCTCTAATCTTAAGATGCGATGCGATTTCGGGAGATGAATTTGATCTCACACAATATAAGCCAGTGAACAAGGGTTCGATGCTAGATTTTGCCCGGTGAATGACTCCAGGAGGAGGGCCTCTTATTTCCGGATCTGCCCGGAACACGTGCGTAAACTTGAGGAAATTTTTGGGCGATGACTGACAGATAGATCCTCTACCTTTGTAAACTCATTTGTACATCTCTCTGACAGTCATTGCTGTTGCGCTTTCGGATCTAGGGACGGAATATCCAGACAGACAACCAACAAAAGATCATAAGATCGTCTATTGTGGGTATTCCCCGATGAGGCTCTCCTGTTGCTAGGGACTGTGCGATGCGTTACCCGCCTTGGTTTCGGTCGCCTCATAATTAAAGTGCCTCTTTCTTCTCTTATACCTACACAGGTACAGGCTAGGTAGGATCTTTTTCAGGAGCCCTGGGCTCATTTACTGGGGTCTATAGAATCAAAACTTCTTCTTCACTGGCCGGTTCTCGCGGTGCGCGGTTTCCGACTCCAAAAGTCCAAATCTTTCGTTTTTAAATTGAAATTATGAGAATTTCATTTGAAGCGATTGACCCTTGGACTTTGCGATTTTATTTGAGAACAAATCCAAACCAGATTTCTTTGTAATCAAATGATGAGATATTTGATTCAAAGCAATTATGCCATTTGGATCAGCGTAGAGGCAAAAATATATTATTTATTGACTTTTTTAGCCTCTGTGGTTGTCTACTTCTATTTACAAGGATTTTCCTTTGTAAATGGAAGTGTAAACTAATATTTTTTGAGCTATGTCTTAGAATGCCTCTTCAGCTTGCTCTTCACATTTTTGGATGTCCACCAACTTAAGACTTCTACACGCTAGGGATCTCGAGTTTCTAGATGGTAAATATATAGTATAGGTTTTTATTTTATAAATAAAATAAAGGAAAATTTCGATTTGAGAATGATATTTATTTTTATATTATAATTTATTTTTATCATAAAGATTCTGTTAGATCGACATTTAGTCATCTTCTAAAAACAACTATTTTTTATTTCTGAAATTTTTCTTTATTTATTTATTATTCACATAGTAGTAATTCATTTTAAATTTTCTAAAATTTTAATGGTAATTCAAAATACACTTTTTGCACTCCCTCGCAGAGGAAACATTTATACTCAAATTTTCCAATTTTGATAGTGAAATAAAATTTCATTTTACCTTTAGTTATTTTAATATGATATTTTATTATTAAGATAACCTGAATTTTTCCCGGTGGGGAAGAGTTTAGAGGTGAATTTCCGTGACCAGTCTCACCCTCACTCATATCCTTTTAACTTCCAGATCAGAAAACACATCTTCCGAGGTATCTATCCCACGACACGACAACATCGAGCAGGCAACATGAACAACGCCCTTCGAATTGACTGTCTAACAACAACAGCCAATTTAACTTAACACCCGGATCAACAGGACAAAAGGAAAACTGCAAGGTGGGCGAATTTATCATCTAGTGATTCTTGTTTTTAGTATTTTATTTATGCACTTGACATCGAATATAGAGATTTTTTTTTATTTTATTTTATTTTATTTTATTTTATCTTATATTATATAAAATTGAAAGTTTATTTCAATGTAGGATTATTTTACTCTTAAAATCAGGAGGGACATCGAGCCGGGGTAAATCAATTACTGTGAAACACAACAATAACAACAAATTATATTCATACATACAATATAGATTAACAAAAAAATTAATATAACAATCAAGAATTTATTTCGGTCAATAGAAATCTTGAAAGGTCTACTACACCTTTTCCAATTTTATTTCAGAAAAATCAGGTTAATTTCAAAATTTCTCAATTGAATTTATGAATTCTCAATTGAATATTATTAGAAAATGTCACTTGTATTTCATAATCACTAGATATTAGGGAGCGATTTTAGATGTAATTATTAATTCTATATAACTCGAATACATGTCACTTTTTTGCCATATTGCTATTTTTCAGTGTATTTTTTAAATATTTATTTATTTATTTGAAAGTTTAAACAGGAGAATAAAGACAAGTTTTTGTGTTTTTATTTTTCCACGTGGTATCGGAGATAAAATAAATCTACTTTAGACGAATGTAAATTGTAACTATTTGAAGCCCTGAAGAAGTCGAAAAAGTCGACGAAACGTTGGTGGAAAAATAAAAAACATCACACAAATAATTGTCCTTATCTCCTTTTTCTATAAACTTTCTAATTAATACATATTATGGACGGAAATGATAATAATAATTATTTATTTATTTTTGCACCTTACAAATCTATAATTTTAATAAAAGGAATCTTGATCTGCAAATAGCCTAGGTTGTTGGTGCAGTCTTCAAGCCGATAACAATAATAATAACAATAAAACTTTAGCCGATATCTTTCTAGCCTAGGTATCAAATTTTATTGCTCAAAGTCTTACCGTAGAGATCACAATGTTACACACGCATAGATGTTTGACTTTTTCAAAAAGAGAAATTAAGAAAAGTATATTTTATTGATGCAATGGAGGTGTTACACCAAGTTTGTGCAACTTCTTTATGTATGGATTTATTCTCGCATGCTAAAAAAAGCGGAAGAATTTTCAGGGAATGGGCTGAAGTCGAAGGTACCTGTGGATATGTGTTTTGAATGACTGACAATTGTAGTTCACGGAAAAGATGAAAACGTTCCAGTCTAGAAATCAAAGGAATAAACGAGTTAACCCATACGGTGGTTCGGTTTGTATCCAATTTGACTTCGAATTGGTATGGAATGTTTGAAAATTGCTTGTTTCGTCCAAATGAGGCCTTAGGGGATTATCGAATTTATCTCGTCAGGACAACTGCAACGATAATAAAGGTAAAGGGCAGACTAGATTCTACGATCTGCCAAGAGATCGAGTGAGTTAGATAAGGCTGAATCTCCTATTAGTTTTATTGTTCACTTCTCTACATTCAGGGTCTAGGACAGGGGTGTCCAACCTTTTGGCTTACACGGGCCACATTTGAAAAAAACATTTCTCGAGTCGCAGATAAAATAATATACTAATTGTAAAAAAGATATATAAGATAATATAAACATATCTACTAAAATCTTTGATAAATGACCTAAATTCATGTTCGTAAAAAAAAGATAGTTAATAATTTACTATAATGATATCTACCAAGGCAAAGAAACAAAAATGGCATAGAATAATAATCTTTGATTTTTATTTGTTCAGAATTGTTGTTTTAAGCACATGAAGAAGTTTTAATTACTGAAATAATAAATATTTTAGAAAATCGAAATATGAGATGAAGATTTGTATTAAAAAATAAGAACTTTATTATTTTTTTATCTCTTAGTGAGTGAGCTTCTAATTTTACTTCTCGTAAATTTTATTCTTGAAAATAGCTTCTCGTATATGTAAATTATATGTATACAGATATTCTTACAAAAAGTGTTAGCATGAATATTTTGAAGACATGAATATGTGTTCTGGGTAGTTAATTATTATAAAATTCTAATATAAAGAGACATTATTACATTTTTCTTCAGATCGGTATCTAATTGTAATTCTATACCTGTTTAATTATATTAGAAACTAGCTGCAAGGCACGCCCCCTGGACTCCCAGCCCTCGAACCCCACCCTTAACCCACACTTCCACCCACCACACCCCCCAAAACCCCCGCCCCCTACACCACCACCCGCACCACATCCACCCCGGACCCCACCCCATGCCCTACAACCCTGCGCACCAACACCCCCGCCTAGTCACCTGGACCCCACCCCCGCTATGCCTCATGGACTCCACCCCACACCACCACCTGCACCCCCACCCTACTCCGCCTCACTCTTCACCCCACCCCCATTCCACCCCCGCACCCACCCTCCGCAGCCCAGTTTTGCATTTCTAGCCTTCTAGTGACCCACAGATTATGTATACAAAATTTGGTTGAGTTTGGCCCAAGAGAAAGAATTTTCATTTTTTGACCCCTCCTCATTTTGGGAGGTTAGTTTTTGCATTTCTAGCTCTCTAGAGGCCCAGAGAATATGTATACAAAATTTGGTTGAGTTTGCTCCAAGGGCAAGAATTTACATTATTTCACCCTCCCCCTTTTTGGGTGGTTTTTTTGGGAAATTCTTTTAAACAAAAGTTGTCAGAAATCACATCTCCTACAACTTTGTTTATCATAAAATTTGCCGTAGGGTTAATAGTTTAGGAGTTATTTGATAATTTTCATTCGCGCGCCCCCCCCCCCCCAAACCCCCTTCTGGGGTCAAAATATCAAAACTTTATATAACTAAAAACGTGAGTTAGAAGACATCTGATGTTAAATATGAAATTTCATAATAATCCCTCCAGCCGTTTTTACGTGAATCGTGAGCAACTTTTCGCGAAACCACAGAAACATACAGACAGACAGACATACATAAAGACAGGAATTTTGTTGAGAGTGTTTTCGTTTATAACTTTGCTTGAAATGTGTGCAACAATAATTTAACAAATATACTATAAAACATCTCCTTTTTTGTGAAAGAAACTTTATTTTATCATAGTTTTTTGATATGAACAGAACTTCTTTATAGCACCGTTAATCTTCCTTCTCAACAATGTACGATCTGGCTTGCTTTTTCTTAATTATTGCTGGCTTCCAAATTTTTCTGTTAACGTCTTGAACCAATATCTTTTCTCGTTCCTCAAATTCGATAATCTCGTTTGCATTGCCATCATAATATTCTTTTTGAACCGCTAAATTTTTGGTCATATTTTCACACACATTTTCCGGAACTAAATTATGTTTTAGATTTTTAAAAGAAATGGAAAATTTTGATGGCATTATTCTGTTATTATAAATTTTCATTTTATCACCACGAGATTTTGATATACTATTGATATTATCTATTCTTCTAATTAAACCTAATTCAAGACAAAATTTTAGTCCTAAAATTGGAATATATTTGCCTTTAACAACTAAAAATTTTATTAAATTAATTTGAGAACTTCAATGTATCCAACGGGACAAATTTCATATCCTCCAAAAGTTTCTGATTTAGCTGACTTTTTCTTAATAATAAGATTGGAGTAATTTTTGGAGAATTCATGTTTTCGCATTTACAAGTTACAGCAGTGAGAAGCAATCAACCTCCGTGTTTTTTTGGAAATGAAAAAATCTGAGTTTCGTGTTCTGATGAATCATTATTATTTACGTAAGAAAACGATAACTGGGACCAAAGCCAAGATAGATAATATTATCCGGACTCTGCACCGTCGATGAAGATGATTCAAAAGTGGTTTTCTGACTTTCGTTGCGGCCGAACAAGCACAAGTGATGCTGAACGATCTGGACGCCAAAAAGAGGTCTGACACCAGAAAACACCAAAAAATCCATGATATTATGTTGAACGACCCCAAAGTGAAATTGAGGGAGCTACCTGAGACCACAAAAATGTCGTATGGCAGTGTGTTCAATATCATACAAGATATTTTGGATATGAAGAAGCTCTGCGCGCGATGGGTCCCGCATTTGTTCACAGTGGACAAAAAATGAATTCGTGTTACGACTTCCCAGCAGAATTTGACAATGTTTACGCGAAATTCAAAGGCGTTTTTGCGAAGATTCATAGCCATGGATGAAACATGGATCCATTTCTACAGATCAGAGTTAAAACAATGGGTTTCTCCGGGTGAAAGTGCTCCGAAGCATCCACTAACTCAGCAATGGACCGGCAATGTTATGGCCTCCGTATTTTAGGATCCGCGTGGAATAATATTCATCGACTATCTTGAAAAAGGTAAAACCCTAACTGCTGCATATTATTCATCATTATTGGATCGTTTGAAAATTGAAATCACAGAAAAGCGGCCTCGTTTGAAGAAGAAAAAAAGCCTCTATCATCACGACAATGCGGCTGCTCATTCATCGTTAGTTGCGTAAGCAAAATTGCACGAAATCGGATTTGAACTGGTTCCTCAGCCAGAGCCGGCCCCCAGCGACGTTTACCTGTTTCCAATTCCAAGAGATGGCTCACCGGTAAGCGATTTCACTCAAATGAGGAAGTCATAGCTGAAATTGAGGCCTATTTTGTACAGCTTCCGAAAGATTACTTTTCAGACGGGATAAAAAAGTTAGAAAAACGTTGAACTCGGTGCATTGACTTAAAAGGAATATATGTTGAAAAATAAAACCGAATTTGGCCAAAAATATGTTTTCTTGTTTCACTTATTCGAAACTTTTTGATCTGCCTACTATGCTAATTGGAGAAAAAAAGCAATTAATATTGGAATTTCTCTTGACAAAGGCAGAATTGAATGAAATAAACAATAATATATTTTGTATATATGTTTAAATGTATTATGACCAGGAAGTAATATAAATATGTACCTAAGCTTTCAAATAGAAATGATATATAAATGAAAGTGACTAAATCTCGATTAGAATTTGATTCTATTTCCAAAAAGTCCTATTGACATTTATTTATTTATTTTGTGATGGTGATTTCTCTGAATTGAAAATATCATTATGATATTAGGTTCCAATTTAGTATCAATATTTTTTCCATATGCATCCCGTTAAAAAAATTTATATACCTACATTTATATATAAATATATATATATATATATATATATATATATATATATATTTATAAACATGAACAAATTCAAAAGGATGAATTATTTTTATGTGTAAATAAAATGTACATATTTAATCAGTCTCTGTTTTATTAGTTTGTTTTAAAAACATATCAAAGGTATGAAATTAAACAAACATGATGCGAAATTACGCATGTTGATGATGATCCTTTAACAAAATATAGACACTTTATCAATGGAATTATTAAAACCATTAGAATGTTAAGGCTTCGGTGCTTGTCCAGTTAAAAAAAACTAAAGTATTAGCTCTAAATCTGCTAACATGAGATTTTTTGGATAGCCTGTTATTATTATTTACTTTATTTTTTAACAAAAATTTAAAATAAAAAATAAACTTCAACAGATCGTTGCTAAACTTAATCCAAAGTCATTTTAAATATTAATATGTTTATTCCTTTATTATTAATCAGATATCACTGGCTATTTGCAGTTCATGTTTACAATAAAATAATAAAGAATTAAAAAAAATACTATCTTACTCTGAGTAAAGTACTTTAAAATATAATTTTATTTAAAAAGAACCGTGTTTGGTGGCCCTATTTTATTTAAATTGAATTGGCTAAGGGGCCAGTAAGGGGAAAATAAAAATTTGAAATAAAAGTCAACTTCTATTTGTTACTTTTATTTTGGGCAGACGTAATCGATATTTTAACAACGTTTGGGCGCTATACCGCTGCTCTTCGTCAGTGCACGTCAACTGGAAAAGATCATTGCATGTTTTAATTTTTTTGTTTTAACATTTATAATAAATTTTTAAAGGGTGGAAATGAGGATTATATACTACTTCACCAATGTTAAAACAAAAAAATTAAAATATGCAATGATCTTTTCCAGTTGACGTGCACTGATGAAGAGCAGCGGTATAGCGCTCGAAACGTTGTTAAAATATCGATTACGTCTGCCCAAAATAAAGTAACAAATAGAAGTTGACTTTATTTCAACTTTTTATTTTCCCCTTACTGGCCCTTAGCCAATTCAATTTATTTAAAATATAATTTTACTAAAAACTTTATATAAGATTTTATGTATTCCTCGAGGTACTTAATTAGGATATTAAATTTCATCAAAATTGGTTAAGTTATTTTCAAGATATTTAGAAATAAGCTGACGTGTTCTGATTTGGCCATCCACTTGACTTTACCATACAACCTGGCCCCTCACTTACATTAATATTTAATAAAATTATTTATAATCATCCAGGGGAGGGGGGGGTTAGTTTTTGCATTTTTAAACACCTAGGGGCAAACTGATTATCTATACAAAATTTGGTTGAGTTTGCTAAATGGCCAAGATTTTTATTTTTTGACCCCCCACCCCATTTTGGGTGGTTAGTTTTTGCATTTTTAGACTTCTGGAGGGCCACTGATTATGTATACAAAATTTGGTTGAATTTGCTCAAACGACCTAGATTTTTAATTTTTAACCCCCCCCCCTCACACCCCCTTAATTTTGGGTCGATATGCACCAAAATCTAATCAGCTCTTAATCTCAATCGACCAAAACTATCTGTGAAATTTGGTTTCGACATTCACGCTAGTTTTTGAGCTAGCTCGTTCACAAATTTGCTGACGCACAGACTAACTAACTAACTAACTAACTAACTAACTAACTAACTAACAGACATTTTGACCTAACAATTATTATCTCGAAAAATATAATTTTTTTTCATGTTCACTTATGAGAGCTTTTGTGATATGCCATGATTTCGCTCAATTTTTTTTAATCGAAATAGTTTAAGCCGTTTTTGAGATATTTAAAAAAAAGAAGGAAAAAAAACACTTTTTTCATCCACGATTACAATACTTGACCATAATCTGTATGGTAAAGTAAAAACTAAAATTATATCTGGAAATAAAGTACTAGTGTTTGTTAATCGATATGTAACCAAAAACCTAATAACAGCTTCATTTTGTCATAGTAATGGTAGGTTTTTAATTTCATTTCAATCGGTGCAACGGTGTGGAAAAATCGTGGACGAAAAAACGACCACATCCATCTATCCATCCACACGCACGCAATGAAAAAATCGCCTTTTTGGCCTCTGAACGAGATCCCATGTAATTATTGGCAAAATCGTCACGTGCTAAAATTCAACCTAAATGAATACTACAATTTGTGACTTTAATTGAGACCATAGGTTCCGTAGTCCTTAACTGAGGACCCTTTGAAGTGCCGCTTGGCGCGAGACCGATTACAATACTTTACCCATGCTTCGCAATGGAAAAAGTAAAAAGAAAAAAAAGGATCGAAATGAACTACTTTGAAAAATTACAAACTTGGCTGACTCCACACAGATATATACAAACATCAAGTGGTGGGGCACACAGACGTTGAGATTTTTCCTTATTTGAAATCATCATAACAATTTACTTCAATTTGTGTTTCCCCCAAACCGTTTTGAGAAACCAAAAATAAGACAAAATTGCAAAATATTAAAAATCTTTTATACTTCCGGATCTTTTGTTCTTAAGGTACTTTTTCTAGCCTCTACAATATCTTTTAAGTTCAAAATCTCAAAGCTTTCCGACTTACCATAGACGAGATATGAACGATTAAAATATTTATTTTGCGACACTCCTGATTTACACCCTCTTCTTTTTATTTCAATCGGATTAAAATTTATACACGACTAATAACTTATGACACTTGATAAGCATACCAATTTAAGAAAAAAACCGTTCAAGTCGTTTTTGAAAAAAATTACAAAAAACGAAAAATATTTCATTTAAATCTCAACTTCCTGTTTTTCGATTTCAACCAAAAACTTGCTCTATTCTTTCTAGAGTATATTGAGCTTAAGTTTCGAATTTGGTAGCTCTGAGACTTAAGGTTGAAAAACGCAGGGGAGTACATACCTACCAGCGGTGGGCGGTGACTTTTTAACCAGAGGATGCTGTCCAAAAAAATACCCTTTTTACATATAATAATATATACTATAATACATTATATAGTCATGCTAAACAAGCATCTTGTTTTTTATTTTTTGTGAAACCTACCTAGAATTTTATATTAATACCTGGAGCCACCGAGCGGTGCACGGTAACCCCTGACCCCTCCCCCTCCCCACCACTCGAAACCATACACCTCGCCCTCCCACCATTACACCCCTATTCCGCCCCACCCCACCCCAACCGCGCCTCTCACCCCCGGATCCCACACAACTGCGCCCCACATCCATCCCCACCCCGCACCCAGTTTTTGCATTTCTAGCTCTCTAATGGTTCACATATTATGTGTATATTTGTTTACTACTCGTACACCAATTTGCCCACATTCGTTCATATTGATAAACATTATAAAAAATAAATAGGAAAATAATAATAATAAAAATAATCGTATAGGATCTGAAATAAAAACATAAAATTAAATAAGATTTGTTTCAAAGTTATATAAAAAAAGCCACTTTAACCACTTTATTTGTAAACACACCTGTTTTGTTATGATTTAGACACCTGTTAATTAAAAACAAACAAAAAATTCCTAATTTTAATATACATATATATAAATATTTGCTATAACCTATTAGTGGGTTTTAAAATTAAAAAAACAATTAAAAATAAAAGATAATTGAAAAAATGTAAACAAACTTCTTTATTGAGATTTTCATCTATCACTAATTACTTCAATTAATAAATGATCAATTAAGATTAAATTTGTCGAGGTCCAGACCTAGCCAGATTGTTTTCTCATCCTCAAAACTTGTTAATAGATTGTGTTTCATCAAAATCGATAGAGCCGTTTGTATATATATGCAAAACATTTTTTGCTCGTTTAATAAGATAGATTAATTTTTTAAAAAATTACTTTATTTAAATATGTTTCACCAAGAACCCACACCATTCTCCCTTAACAAAAAAATGTTTGTATATGTGATGTATAATAAAATATAATTATATAAATAATTATTTAAAATTAGAACCCGTATGGTAAAGTTAGATAGGTCAAGTAATGCCAGCCAGATTTTCCTTTATTTGAAATATTTCTCCTTTAAATTGAAATTGATTTTTTATTACTTAGATATTTAAAAGTTAGTAAAAGTATTTTTTTTTTTTTTTTTTTACAAAAATAAAAAAAAACGAACAGCGAAAAAAACATTAGATATTAGAAAATACGTAGTTTACGAATTGGGACGACGATTTATTGATTGACCTAGGTCAGGTCTCCCGGGTTCCTGGCTCTCACAGGCTTCTGGTTGGAGCAAGTAATTGATTACAAACTAAAATAAGTAAAAGAGAAACTAGCTTGTAGCAAAAAAGTTTAGCATATCACATTTCTCTTCACTAACAATATACATTAAAACTACATAAATACATTAAAAGTATAATCAAAACATTATCAAGTTGTCCCCTACTTACAACGAAATTTTCTCAGGATTGAATATCCAAATTTACCAAAGAAGTCAAAATAACAGGGGAATAGACTTTCTCCTTCAACATTGACTTCTCATACAGAGCCTCACAGCAAAAGTAAAGGGTCTTCCATAGCAAACCCCACCAGGAGAACAAAGAAGGTGGGAACATATGAACAAAGAACATACTGACAAAAGATGCTGTAAAGCAACAGGAACAGATGACATGAGAGAAACTGTTAGAAGACTGTTAAAATTGAAATGACACGAATAACACATGCACATAATAATGGAGAGAGATTAGTATACACATCAAATAATAAAGGAAGCAACCACATCATATCATCAATGGGATCAAAAATGAACAAACAATGCAGAAGGAAGAAAACATACAAATGCTAGCAAACAACAAACAAGCAAAAAAGGTTGCAAATCCTCATCAAAGAGTGGGGACACAGACAAGAAGCAAAGAGCTAACAACGGAGAATGGGGATGAAAGTGAAGGTCATTAAATGCAAACGGCCATAGAAACTCAACCTAATTTTGTATACATAATCGGTGGGTCTCTAGAAGTCTAAAAATGAAAAAACTAACTCCCTTCCCTACATTATTATAAATAATTTTATTAAATATTAATGTAAGTAGGGGGCCAGGTTGTATGGTAAAGTCAAGTGGATGGCCACATCAGAACACATCATCTTATTTCTTCTATGCTTCTGCTAAGGAAGTTCTTCTTCTTCTTCTTCTTTTTCTTTTATTGTAGACTATTAGCCTGTTTTTCTTCACAGTGCCTCAGGTCTCTGTGGGAGAGGATTCACAGCTTTCAGCCCACCTCTTCGGCGGTCTGCCTCTAGGTCTCACTGCTGCTGGTTTTCCACCCTGGCTATTCTCAATAGCCGCTCTTTGCTGGCTCTATCGACGTGGTTCCTCCAATCTTTTCGGCGCAATCGGATCCATTTATTTATGTCCTGAATATTGCACTGGTCCCTCATTTCTCATCCTATCCCACAATGTTACACCAATTGCAGATATTAATGTTTTCATTTTTGTTGGTCTCATCAACTACTTGGTTCTTTCGGTTTCAGTTCGAGTTTCAGCCCCATACGTTGTAATGGGCCCCACAGTCGTTTTGTATATCTTCATTTTGGATTCTATGGTCATAAATGGATTTCTCCAGACCACATCTCGCAAGACATCCAGATATTTTTGAACCCTTTATAGTTTGTTCTTTCACTTAGTTGTATAAATTTTGGTTACTGGTGATGTGACATCAGGGTATTTAAATGACATCACTTTTTTCAATGATTTTTCCTTCCAATTCTATCGACGTAGTTGCTCCAATCTTCTCGGCGCAATCGGATCCATTTATTTATGTCCTGTATATTGTACTGGTCCCTCAAATCTTTTGTTTCTCATCCTATCCCACAATGCGACACCGATTGCAGATATTAATGTTTTCATTTCTGTTGTTCTCATCAACTACTTGGTTCTTTCGGTTTCAGCTCGAGTTTCAGCCCCATACGTTGTAATGGGCCCCACAGTCGTTTTGTATATCTTCATTTTGGATACTATGGTCATAAATGGATTTCTCGAGACCATCTCGAAGATATCCAGATATTTTTGAACCCTTTATAGTTTGTTCTTTCACTTAGTTGTATAAATTTTGGTTACTGGTGATGTGACATCAGGGTATTTAAATGACATCACTTGTTCAATGATGTTTCCTTCCAATTCTAGCTTACATCGATTCGGTTCTCTTGAAACAACAAATGATTTGGTTTTCTTGACTGAGATTGCCATAATAAATTTCTTAGCTGTAATGTTGACGAATGGAGTAATCTTTGCAGGTTATCTTCCGAGTCGGCAATAAGTACAGCGTCGTCAGATGTTAATTCTTATTATCTCCCAACTCATAGCCGTTCATGACCTTTACTTTTGTTATAATCTCGTCCATTATTAAATTGAAGAGAGCAAGACTCAAAGAATCCCCCAGACAGGGGGGTCTTACTCCAACGGAAGTCTTGATCGGTGCGGTTAATCCTTCTTCTGTCCTTATTCTTGTTTCAGTTTCGATATTTATTTCTCTAATGAGACCTATTAGATCGTCTGAAACATTTTTCCTTTAGGATGGACAGTATATCTTTTAGTTGTATTTGATCAAATGCCTTAGTAAAATCAACGAAACACATGAAAGCTGGTTTGGCAAATTCTATAGCTTTTTCTGTTATTTGACGGAGAATAAATAGGGCGTCTCTGTTGATCGATTTTTCCTGAAACCTTGTTGTTCCTCGTATATATTGAGAAATGTCTAAGGAAGTTAAAAGTTTTAAACACTGCTGTGGAGAGAGGAAGTAAGCATTTTATTTGTTTCCTTCATTGACCCCTTGAAACCCTGAAGAAGGAGGAGAGAATTCTCAGAAACGTCGATTTGAAAGGAAAAGAGGGAAGGAATCCAATAAATTACACCTTATTTGGGTATGTGTTATTTTTTCTTTCCTCGCTACCCCTGGGCCAGCCTTCCATTACTTTCAATTAAAAGTTGTCTCCTACTTTTCATTAGTATTCGAAATTTTAAATTCAAATTCATTTTATTGAAAATGAACCCTCAAAAAGTGTATTTCTATACAGGGTGATGATCCCACCCGTAATAACGGTTTATTTTCTTAAGGAAACCTGATTGGAAGATGATGAAAAATAAATCAATTACTAAAGCTTAGTCAAACTATCTTTTAGTTATATTTTTTTATTTTAGGAACAAATCGAAAGAGTTTACAATTTGACACATAATCCGCTTGGGCGATGACGTCGACGTGATTTTTTAATTAAGCCACTAATAGTTCATGACAAATGAAATTTATTAAAATTAGGCAATTTAAATTATTTTTTAAAGCCCACTACGATGTTCAGGAGACGTACTAATTAGAATCCTCAAAATGTAGTCTGAATTTGAACTTAATTTATGAGGTTGGTGCGCCTGTATTTAGACAACAAAATGCGCGCTGAAGAATGAAAGCTGCGTATGAGCTAGGCGAGTCAAGTCGTTGATAGAATGCTCCATAGCCCAGGAAAATTAGACTTCTGCTGGCCAATAAATTAGCACAAGCTAGAAATAATTTTAATCACATTAGGCATTACAAATAAGAGCTATATGAGTTTGCGACGGTTTCTGGCTGGTGCTAAATTTTTGAGGGCATAAAAACCACGAAACATTTTGGACTTTTTTCAGATTATCGCTTATAACTCGAAAGCCAATTATTGAAGTACTATTTGATTGATTTCGAAGTGTGAGTGCAGTTTATCCGTCCTATTTAAGATGTTTTTGACGTTGACAACGTCTTATAATTCGATGAAGCCGGCTGCACTCTCGAAAAAACATGACTCATCTGGAGGCGTTCCATTTTAAGGCTCTGAAGTGCAAGCGAGAGCGCGGAGACGAGCGAGAAAAGATTGAGGCGGGCTTTTTAAAAGCTACAGTTACAAAATTTTTAATGATGTTTCCAAATTTTAAATTTTAAATTTAACATTTATGAACAACAATTTAACCTACAGTTTATTCTTATAATAAATTATTCAAAATTATTACTTTTTACAACAAATTACAATTAAATTTGCAAAAATAACTAGGCAACCAATTGAACAACAGCTTTTATTCAGTTTACTTGCTGAAAGAAATAATGTCAATACAAAAAATTTATTATTATAAAATAATAAAATCAAAAATTAAATTTTAACAGTCGAGTAGAAATTTAAACAATATAATTTTATTCAAGTATTTTGTAAATTTAAAATGATTTTCTGAACGAAGAATTTTATGAAAAAAATTGGTATGTCTGTAAAGCCGGCTTACGACGATGGTTGAACGTGGACAACGTCATAAGAAAATACCATTTCATCAGTATTTTCTCTATGACGTTTTCTCGTTCAACTATCATCAGTAAACCGACTTTACGAGACAAACCTTAGATTTTTTCGCTTTTCGATAATTTATTCATAAAAATCACTTCTACAGGTGCATTAGTAAAATATATTAATTAATTATACAAATGTTCGTATGAGTGAAATGATTGGGGTGAAGTGTTTGAACAACCCAAATAAGGATTTTCGGTTGAAACATTACCACTGTTCCATTCTGTCAATTCTAAGGGTGAAATGTGAGTTGGTTTCAGGAGACAACTCAACCACCGAACCATCAAATTTGAAAATGAATTTTACTATCTAAAGAAACTCCGTTGTATGCTGAATTTGAATTAAATCAGATCAAATGATAATAATAAAAAAATAAACTGCAACGGATTGTTGCTAAACTTTATCCAATATACTATCTTATTCTAGGGTAAAGTACTTTAAAATTTAATTTTACAATAAAAGTTTATATGACCTTTTTTGTGGTCCTCAAGGTGCTTAATTACAATATTAAATTTCATCAAAATTGGTTTAGCCATTTTCAAAATATTTAGAAAAAACCAAAAAAAGTACCGAAATAAAGTACTAATGTTTGTGGGCCGATATGTACCAAAAACTAATCAGCTCTTCATTTTGTTAAAGTAATGGTAGGTTTTCAATTTCATTTCAATCGGGGCAACGGTGTGGAAAAAATCGTGGGCGAAAAACTATAACGATATACATCCATAGATCCGCACGCACTTCCTGAAAAAATCGCACTTTTTAGCCTCTGGACGAAACCCCATGTAATTTTTGGCAAAACCACCACGTGCTAAAATTCAACCTAAATGAATACTACAATTTGTGACTTTAATTGAGACCATGGGTTCCGTAGTCTTTACCTGAGCACCTTTTGAAGTCGTGCGTTGCCGCGAGACCGATTACAATACTTTACCCATGCTTCGCATTGGATAATAGATAAACTCAACGGATCGTTGCTAAACTTTATCCAAATTCATTTGAAATATTAATATGTTTGTTCCTTTATTATTAATCAGATATCACTTGCAATTTGTAGTTCATGTTGACATTAATTAAAAATAATTCTGATTTAATAGTCGAGGAATAACCATTCTACATTGGATTTTTGACATTTCGGTTATTATTGTAACCATTGCAGAAGACATGGAGGAATCGACTTAAAATCAAAATATAGCCATCGATTCTCATCCAATACTTGAGGAATATGCAATTCTACATTAGGTCCTTGACGTTCTCGATTATTATTGAGTAACCATTGCTGATTGACATGGAGGAATCGATATAAAATCGAAATAACGATCGATGCTTACATCTAATACTAGAGGAATAACGCTTGTTGCATTCTATTTTGATGTTTTGACTATTAATGTGCAACCTCTACTGAAAACGTGGAAGAATCGACATTAAAATCAAAAAGACTAAATTTATTATGGCATAACTAACTCAAGTGTTATGTGGATCCGATATGTACCAAAAACTAATCAGCGCTTCATTTGTTAAACTAATAGTAGGTTTTCAATATTCAATTCAATCAGTGCAACGGTGTGAAAAAAATCGTGGACGAAAAAAACGATAACATCCATCCATCCATCCGCACGCACTTTCCAAAAAAAATGGCACTTTTTAGCCTCTCGACGAGATTCCAGGTAATTTTTGGCAAAACCATCACGTGCTAAAATTCAATCTCATTGAATACTTCAATTTGTGACCTTAATTGAGTCCATGGGTTCCGTAGTCTTTACCTGAGGACCCTTTGAAGTCGCGCATGCCGCGAGAGCGATTACAATACTTTCTCCCATGCTTGCATTGGATAAAGTAAAAAAAAATCAAAATAATTGTAATTTCATTAAAAATGAAATAAAAATTATTTTTACGATAACTATTTAAAATAATTTATTTGTATTATTTAATACTATTCTATATTCTATAATTTAACGTTATGAAAAACATAAAAGAAAACAAAAATGTCCTTTTTCTATCCCTCTGGCAAGTTCATTTTTTTTCTCTCTCTCTTTATTCCTATATACGTGAATTTTTAATCCCTGTCACATTTTGCTACTGGGATATTAAAATGCTTTGTTTTTGTCTGAATGGCGTTTGCGAATTAGAAAAAAAAATAATAATAAAAAGTTGGTTATTATTAAATACCATTCAAGTCATCTAAGGATGAGTTTTAATTTCATCTAAAAATATAATTAACCCAAATGAATAACCAAAATAGACAATCAACTATAATAATGCTGGATAAATCTTACGGTTATAAAAATGAGTTATAGCTCTGGTGCAGGGTAAATGAGACTGAATTTGAAATAAAAATGGACAAGGAACTTTGAAGGGAAGAAATAAAAGCACATTAAGGCCACTAATACGTTTTAATAGCACTGAATAAATGCATGGAGTTGGAGTTTCTAAAGGGAACCAACTCAACTTCGAAAGAGAGGAAAAAAATAAATAAACAAGAAACGAATTGCTTTTTAAATGATAATTTGATTTATAAATGAATTGAATTGTTTTTTCTTTAACCCTAAAAGATCTAGTGTTTTTATTTAATTCCATCACGAATAACTGAATAGGCATTAAATAAGGGTAGTTATATTTCAAATTATCATTTGCAAGCAGCATTTTTACAGCAGAGCTAATGACACTCATACAAATTTTGACAAAAATTAAATTTTTAAATGGCAGTAAATTTTTAATTTGTTCTGATTCCATGTGTGTACTTAAATCTTTGGAAAATATTTTTACCCAACATCCACTTGTTCAAAAAATTTTAATTCTAGTAAAGAAATTACAAGATTTAAATATGGAGATCATTTTCTTCTGGATTCCTTCTCATAAAAATATTTTGGGGAACGAAATAGTAGATAGCCTTGCAAAAATGGGTGCTTTAAAACGAAATTTAGACTTCATAGTTATGAATTATTTCGACCTAAAAAATTATATAAACGGATGTATTTTTAATAAGTGGAAAGAGGACTGGCTCAAAATTGAAAATAATCATCTAAAGAAAACGTTACCTACAATAATTATATATAATCTGATGGCTTTACCAAGAAAACAACAAATTATATTAAATAGACTAAAGATAGGTCATTGTATCTTCTCTCATCAATATCTTTTCAATTAAATTAATCTTAAGAAATTCAAAGAGAAATTCAAAGATGTTTTTATAAAGCGAAATTTGAGAATACTTAGCGAGACTACCGTTTTATAAGAACCATTGAGGTCCAGCTGATTCTCCATCCTGATGGACCATATCTTTTTTCGCTCTCTTGGTTCAGGATGGAGAATCAGCTGGACCTCAATGGTTCTTATAAAACAGTAGTCTCTGCTAAGTATTCTCTAAATTTCGCTTTATAAAAACATCTTTGAATTTCTTTGAATTTCTTAAGATTAATTTAATTAATTTGATAATTTTCTATATTTGTATAAATATACTAGAAAAAACAAATTTATTTATAATTTGTTAAAAATTCCGTTGAGTGGATTTTGCTCAGCGAGTTTGCTCCCGGGAATTCTAAATTAATTTGTATCATCTTCTATGTAAGAATAGACTTGTAAAAGGCGTCTGAATCGAGAGAGTAATATATAAGAACTTGAGATGCCATGTCCCTCTGGGTGGTCCGGGGTGGGGTATCATGCGGGCTATACGCGGATTGATACCGGGTAACATCTAGATGGACCATATATTTTTTCGCTTTCTTGGTTCAGGATGGAGAATCAGCTGGACCTCAATGGTTCTTATAAAACGGTAGTCTCGCTAAGTATTCTCTAAATTTCGCTTTATAAAAACATCTTTGAATTTCTCTTTGAATTTCTTAAGATTAATTTAATTAATTTGATAATTTTCTATATTTGTATAAATATACTAGAAAAACAAATTTACTTATAATTTGTTAAAAATTCCGTTGAGTGGATTTGCTCGCGAGTTTACTCCGCGGAATTCTAAATTAATTAATATCTTTTTCAACAAACAATCCCCGCCTCACTGCGTTTCTTGTAATAAGAGAATGAATGTACACCATCTTTTGATAGAGTGTCCTTTATACAATACCCTGAGAGATAGATTTAAAATTCAAGGAAATTTAAAGAATATTTTGGTAGATCCGAAAGAATTTAATAATTTATTTCTATTTATAAAAGAAACAGGGTTTTTCTCACAAATTTAATATATTATAGTTTTCGATTTATTTTTATTATTATTCTATTTTGGTTGATTTTCTTATTACCTATATTATGTATTTTTTGTAGATATTTCTTGTGTGTTTTGAATATGGTATATGATTTGTCGGAGGTTTTGTTTTTCTGTTGTTCTCTGTTTGCTATATTGTTGATTTTGATTTTTTGTTGTTGTTTTCTTTGACTTTGGTTTTTGTTTTGCTCCTCTGTTTTTTCTTCATTTTTTAATGTATATAAGAGTGAAGATGGAATTGAAGAAAGAAAAAAGAAGTCAGGAACTCGGTGGCACTAATGACCTTAGTAGTTGATATGCCATGTACTTTGTAAAATAAATAAATAAATAAATAAATAAGGGTAGTTGGAAATTTCCGAATAACTAAAAAATAGACTGACATATTTTGAAGATGTATAAGCCTTTATGTGATTATAAAATAATTTAATACCCCCTTTCACTTGTGTTGAGTAGCCCTTGTTTGGGCCTAATTTATCTTGTTTCACACTCAACGAAATTGCATTTAATACTGGGCAGATTTCTTTATTTAACTATATATAACCAAACTTCTTGAGGATACAAATTCTCATTTAAATAGGTGTTGGTTTTATTCTTTTTGACAAAAAAACACATTTTTATCAATTATTTTTCTTTATTTGATTTTATTGTTACCAGGAACGTTTCGACATTTTCAATTATGTCATCATCAGCCTTGGAACAATCTAAAGATGGAAAAAATTCCCTCACATCGAAATTATTAGAGTATGTAACATTATTCTTTTGTTCAACAATTATTTGTGTATAAACTTTCAAGGTTAAAGACTCTTTCATACATCTCTGACCGTTTGTTAGATTCAAATTCTATTTGTATCCTCAAGAAGTTTGGTTATATATAGTTATATAAAAAAATTCTCAAAAAACTAATCAAAAAATTCTTTATTTAAGTTCACTTTACCGATAGCCGGGACCTACAGATGTATATACAGTCAATGAAGTGATTTATTAGTTGAATAAAAGATTTCACTGTCGATGGTAACAGAATTGTTTTTATTTTAGGTTAAAAATAAAATAAAATGAGAGAGTCTTCTGTTTTTTAAATAAAATAATTTTTAATTATTTCTAGAGACTATAGTTTCGAAGGCATTGCCTTCATCATCGTCTATCACAAATATTCAAATTAGTTACAAATTAAGATTTATACATAGAAAATTTTGAAAAATATATAATGTCTTTTTCTTCATGTTTCCTCTTGGGAGATTAGAATATAACTGAGTTATATTCTAATCTCCCAAGAGGAAACATGAAGAAAAAGACATTATATATTTTTCAAAATTTTCTATGTATAAATCTTAATTTGTAACTAATTTGAAATATTTGTGATAGACTGATGATGAAGGCAATGCCTTCGAAACTATAGTCTCTAGAAATAATTAAAAATTATTTTATTTAAAAAACAGAAGACTCTCTCATTTTATTTTATTTTTAACCTAAAATGAAGTGATTGTAAATCATTCAGTAAGACATAACCAGCAACATCTCACCCATGAAAATGAAGAAATGAAAGCATCTCTAAACGTGGTTGACAATGTTCGCCGACTTAAAAGAAAAAAACATTAACTTTTAGTGGGTAGCCCATGCGAATTAGATCGAAAAAAGGCCGAACTGGCTAATAAATATGCACAAACTGTAAATAATTTTAATCGATGTTAGGAATTCCAAATAAGAATTATATGAGTTTGCGACGGTTTCTGGCTGGTGCTAAGTTTTGGAGGGTCGGCAAAGTCGACGAACGTTGCCTGATAAATAATAAGCTGACGTGTTCTGATGTGGCCATCCACTTGACTTTACCATACAACCTGGCCTCTAAAATTATTTATAATCATGTAGGGGGGGTTAGTTTTTGCATTTTTATACTTCTGGGGTCCCACTGATTATGTATCCAAAATTTGGTTGAGTTTGCTCAAACGGCCTAGATTTTTAATTTTTAACCCGCCACCCTCCACCCCCCTTAATTTTGGTCGATATGCACCAAAATCTAATCAGCTCTTAAGCGGGAATGCGGGTCGAGCTCGAATATTTATATCAGAGCTCGGCCGGGAACAGGAAGCCGAGACATCGTGGCGAAGGACGGGTCGGGGACGGTGTGGGTTCTGGATGTTCAGATAGTGTCAGCGCTCCTCGGACTGGGGGTTGCCCACAGAAACAAAATCAATTATTATAAGGGCAACTCCAGTCTGGTGAGCAACATTGCGGCAAGGTTTGGGGTGGGCTCGGGTTCTGTGAGAGTTGAAGCCATCACACTCTCGTGGAAGGGAGTGTGGTGGCATTAAGCGGTGCCTCCCCTTGTCGCCCTGGAAATTTCTCAGAGAACTTTATACGATATGACCTTCAGGGCTATGAGGGGTTCATTAATGAATTTTTACAGCTTCAACAGGAGAACTTATAGGGAAATCGCCATGCGCTAGAAATTGTATATAAAAAAGAAAAAAGAAAAAGAATTTTTTTTTGTAAATATATTATGTTAATATTCCTATAATTATGTAAATAATCCTGTAATTAAATTCATCCGATTATGTAAATATTTCTTGTTAGTGGAGGCCCTACCTGCGTGGCCCAATAAACGAAAAATCAATGGACCAAAAATACGTGTGAAATTTGGTTTATATATTCGCACTAGTTTTTGAGCTAGCTCGTCCACAAAATGTTGGTAACGCACAGACTAACAACCAGACAAACAGATAGACTAACTAACAGACATTTTGACAAAACAATTATTATCTCGAAAAATATAATTTTTTCTATGTTTACTTATTAGAGCTTTTTTCTAGAGCGAAATGCCATGGTTTCACTCAATTTTTTTTAATCAAAATAGTTTCAGCCGTTTTTGAGGATATTTCAAAAAAAAAAAAAAAAAAAAAGGAAAAAAAAACACTTTTTTCATGCACGATTACAATACTTGACCATACCCTGTATGGTAAACTAAAAAAGTCACACATAAAAACTTGTCCTTATTTTCCTATTATAAACTTTCAAATTAATACAAATAATAATAATAATTATTATATGTATGTTCTTGTGATGGATCCACGATCGGGGATATCAACCACTTTTACTTGGGATGCGCAAACAATGTCAACAAAATTGAACGCTTTTATACAACAATCCAAAGAAAAGTAGAACTTCCAACAAATATGACAATTCTTCTTTTTTTATTTAAACCGCAACGATGACTTAAGTAGATATATTGTTAGATACATAATTTCTTTGGGAAAAATTAATTAATTATATTTATTCTAATTTAACATAATTGTGTTTAATTGCATAAATAGTAGAAATGTAATTTGAAAAAAAAATACTTAAAATAATGTATGTTTCTAATTTTTAGCTTGTAAATCTTATGTACCTAATTAACATTATAATTATATAAAATTTTGTAAAAATATGTATTTTATGTATCACTGACCAAATGTTCGAACGGACAAGGTCAATTTTAAATAAAAAAAAAATAAAATATATATGTATATTAGAATTTGCCATTTTAATTAATTATGAAACTCGATAAATTGTTATTTTTTTCCAATACCTACATTATACTTTGCATTTCCTAATCATGTAAATAATTTTCTATTTTTAAATTCTGAATTATTTGAAAACGTAAGATTTTATTAAATGTTTTTTTTTTTAAGGCTGGAGAGCTTTTCATATAATTTGAGAATAGACAATGTAATTCATTTATTCATAAAGGATTTATTCCTATAAATTATTATCACATTACATTGTGTAATTTGATCTGTTTTGATCAATAAATAAATAATGCATTTTTAAATAAAAATAATATATAAATAACAGAAGTTAGAACAAGAAAGAGTGTGATTGTGGTTGCAGTGGTGATTATTGATTGCTTAAATCTGTTGATTCCGTGTTTTATTTACACAATTTAAACAATTCAAGTGTTATTTTGCTGAAGATGAATAAGAATCAAGAGATTTTCCTGTCTGATCCGTTTGGAACCTTGATCGTAGGATGTCGCCTTCCAGTTCATGTGAAAGGCGTTGAGGAATGGATTCTTGGCGAGATCTTAAATATCAAAATCAAAAATGGCTTGCGAATGTTCTACATCCATTTTATTGATTTTAATAAACGCCTTGACGAATGGGTAACCGAGGATAAACTCGATTTCCAAAAGTGTTATTCCCCGAACATGGAAAAGCGTCCATTATTCGACTTCCTTCTCCAGATAGCGATCCAGAATATGGTCTATTGACACCAAAATTGGAAAAAAATAGTGATGATGAGACGGATTTTAACGCGACATTTAAGAAACAATTGTCGCGGAAGAATAATATGGAATCGAACCCACACAATACACATTCAAGGGTTTCAAACCGGAATTTGTCATCGGAGGGAAACCACGATCTGGCCATACGACGGATGAAAAATATCGAAATGATTGAGTTAGGCCAGTACCGGATCAAACCTTGGTATTTCTCGCCATACCCGGAGGAAATTGTCAACCTGCCGTGTATATATATCTGTGAATTTTGTTTGAAATTCACCAAAAGTCAGCATTCTTTACTGCGTCATCGAACCAAATGCGATCTGTATCATCCGCCCGGAATTGAAATTTATCGAAAAGATAATCTTTCTTTTTTCGAAATTGACGGCCGTAAAAATAAACCATACTCAAGAAATCTCTGTTTGTTGTCGAAACTATTTCTTGATCATAAAAGTTTATACTTCGACACCGATCCATTTCTGTTTTACATTTTAACTGAATCAGATAACCGAGGTTTTCACATTGTCGGGTACTATTCCAAAGAGAAAGACTCTTATGAGGATTACAATCTGGCTTGTATTCTAACTTTACCCCCTTATCAGCGTCGTGGTTATGGAACAATATTAATTGAATTTAGTTACCTGTTATCAAAATTTGAAGGGAAAACAGGAGCGCCTGAAAAACCGCTATCTGATCTTGGGTACTTATCTTATAAGAGTTATTGGAGTCAGACCATTATTGAATTACTTCTTAACTTAAAAAAATCCGCAGAGGGAAACGACGAGCGACCGCAAATTTCGATAAAAGAAATTTGCGAACAAACTAGTATTGAAAAAGAAGATGTGATTCTTACGCTACAAACTCTTAACCTCATGAACTATTACAAAGGTCAGCATGTTTTGATTATCAACGAAGCACAAACGAATTTACTAAGACATCGAGAAATCCGAATCGATCCCACCTGTTTGCATTGGACCCCCAAAGAGTGGGCGAAGAAAAACAGATGGTAACATAACCAAGAGAACGTTCTAGAATCTAACAAATTAAAGCTGCGAACAGGAGAGTTGGAGATTTTTTCTATTAATCAAAGAATCAAACTTGTTAAAAGTATGTAGTATTTAACTTGTTTTTCATTTAATTTAAAATAAATGTTACTTTTTTGTACGAATTTACTCTTTCACCTGTAATTATAATAAATCAACTGACCAGACGACTTTGACATTAATTTCTCCTTATTTGAAATCATCATACCAATTTTCTTCTTTCAAATTACTTCAATTTGGGTTTTAGAAAATAGCCAAAAGACGCTCCCACTAAATAGGTACTCCCGGTTCTACAATTTCAACCAAAACCATGGGATACTTCTTCTAGTCATAGATATCTTACCGTATCTGAGATAGGCGTTTAAATATTTTTTTGCGACACGACTAATTTATTTTCGCCTCTTGATTCCAATCTGGATTTTTACTAGTTGAAAAAGTTAAGATATTTGATAAACGTACTGATTATTAAAAAACATAAGTAATTAAATTTTTTATGAAATATTTAGAAGCATACGAATTTTTTTTTTTTGTTTTAAAATATAATAATAAAATTAGAAAGATTTCTAAAATACTGTATTAAGTAATAAAAATACACCTAATAGTCATTTTTTAATCTTTGCAAATATTAATCACATACAGTAGCTACATATATTCTAGTTTGTACTTCAACTATTTGCTTGCAACAAAAACCAAAGTAGATTTTAAATCTCCCCCACCCCTCTCACATATTCTGCAATAGTATAAATTTCAAGTATATAGTTCTTGTAGGGTATTAAAAGAAAAAATTTCACACAATTGGTCAGAGGGCCTAAGACTAGGTGATAATTTATTTTTTCGAAACCCCTATGAAAAATTCACATTTATTTTTAAATATGAAACTCTTCCATTGTAAATATCAGCTTTCTTGGTTTCTTTTTTTGAGCCCCTTTCAAATAAAAAAACCAAACGGGTCCCAAAATATTATGACGTCTTAATCTCATTATATAAAATCTATATCTGAAGATTCGTTTTGATACCATTAATTAAACTTGGGCTAGAGCGATCACAAAATTAGGTAACCAACTAACCTATCTATAATTCTATATATCTATACAGGAACAGCCATTTTGACAAAATAATAATTTCTATCTTCTAAAATAATTTTTTTCGATGTTCACTTGTAGTCTGAACCGCCGGAATTTCACTTAATTTTTTTATTAAAATAATTTAAGATTAAGATACTTTAAATTTTTAAAGAAATGTGTGAGGAAATAAATAATAAAATCATTTGTTGTTGGACGTTTCATCAATTTTATTTTAAGTTCTTCAGCAACAAATATTTTGGAAATAATGATGACATAGAGCTGGAATCCCCAAACTAGGACCCGCAGGCCAAATCCGGCCCTTGAAACTTTTACATCCGGTCCACGGCTAATACATAATTAATTCACAAATATTCACTATATTTAATATTAATTCCATATAATTGCGGATTATTAATATAATTTCCGTATTGTTATATCGGGCCCGTCCATAGTTTTCAATGTTTGAATACCCTCTATCTCTAAAAAGTTTGGGGATCCTGACATTTGGCTTTTAAAGAATATTAATTTATACTACAAAACACATGTTTTTAGTTTCTACATTCACAACACGTGTTTTAGTTTCATACAAGTGCGAATTATATATGTGTTAATAAATTATATTCAGTAGTGATTTAAATTGAATATTTTGATTAATATTATTTACTATTCGTATATATTAGTGAAAAAAATTGTGCTTATATACTTTTTCAAGTGCTCCAATACAATTGAGGTTAACTATCCGTATGTATTATTTATTGATATAAATTAAAATATTATTATTTAATATAATTAATACTAAATATTATTAAATTATTAATGTTAAATCTTTATTATTGGTTATTTAATATTTACAAAATAAAGAAATAAATTTAATAAAACATCTAATAAAAAATTTGTGATAAAAATGAAATTGAACATCAAATTAAAATATTAATTTTCAATATTTATTAATATTTATTATTAAATTGAATAAATAATAAATATTTATAAATATAAATGTACAAATTTAATGAAAACTTTTCGATAAAAATGAAAAGTGAATTTTAAATTAAGAAAATAATAAATATTTAAAAATGAATAAACTTAAATTCAATTTTTGAATTTATCATTAAATTTATTTATTTACTTTTAAAATATTAAATAATCAATAATAAATATTTAAAATTAAGAATCTTATAATATTTAGTACAAATTATGTCATATGTTTATTATTCTCTCAATTTTATCTTTAATAATTATTATTTTATTTTAATTAATGATTTGTATGCAATTAAAAACTTATTTTTAATGATGCCTAAGAAGTATAATTTCTCACGCGCGTACATAAGTACACACACCCATTTTTGTTAAAACTCTTAGATTTATAGATATCCAGCATTTTACATGACACTTTTGAGGATTCGGATCATATCCTCTCCGGAGAATGCTGGATATCTTTAAATCTAAGAGTTTATGAAAAAAGTGGTCCAAGTAAACGTTAAGTCAACAATCTTTCATAGAGAATGAGATAAGAATCAAGTTTCTAGGATGAGTGGTTTTCAATTTATTAAGGAAAAACTGCGATTTTTTGAAAAAATTGCAGTTTTTCAAAATTTCAACCACATTAAGACACGGGTTATCATTATCCATTTATCAAACTTTGTTTAAATTGTAATCTAGTTGAAAAATATATAGAGTGAAAACGTGCTCCTTCATGGCCAAAATGGGGAAAAAATCGAAAAAAGTGCGAGTTTTTGGGATATGCGGAAACAAAAAAAATATTCCAATTTTCAACTAGCGCTTAAAACCCAAACGCTGGGTCAAAGAAAAAAAAACCTAAATGATGTAGTAAATTTTATGAGCTTTCCTTTTGAAAAGGAAGGTTATTTAAGAAAGTTGAAAGTTTTCGTGTTATAAGCAAAAAACCGCCAAAAATAAATTTTGTTAGCAAACCTCAGATTTGGATTCAGCACACCAAAAAACATATAGGATCAAGAAATCAAAAAACTACCCCAAAACTTATCCGAGGGGCCCTTTAGAGAACAATTTAACTGGACTAAAAAGATACTTCAAGAACTTAAAAAAAAAGCATAATTCTTGATTAAACAAACATATGAAATATATTTAAATACGGTTAGTTTTCCGTAAGAAACGGTTTGTTGCCGTATCGCATGAACCCTGCCCTTGTGGGGGTGGGGGTTCTGACCCCCCCCCTCCGTGGCTACGCCTCTGACTACTTCCTTCATTGACCTTTTTGAGCCCTGACGAAGGAGGGAAAATCCTCAGAAAAGTCGGTTCAAAACAACACTATAAGAGAACAAATTTATTGGAAATAGTCTCTTTAATTATTTTCGGACTGCCTTCAAATCCTTAAATATTGGCAGCATATCAGTCCGGATCCAAAATTAAAAATTCTAAGGTATATAATTGATTGTCTAATTAATTTTTTTGTCCAGGAAAATTTAAATTATCTTATAAAATCAATATTTCGAGATTAAGGATATGAGTTTTAACTTCTAAGAATTTTATAATATTATTTTTATGTCACTTACATATAGTAGGTAGTTGAATGGATTAAGAAAACAATTTTCGCTAAAATGAGTGTTTTTCTCGGCCAATTTGAATTACCTGTCATTTACAATACAAAAACACCCACCCACTCATATTAGATTTTGTTTTTCTCTTAAGAGTTGCCATTACTTAATTATTTTATGATTTTACTCTATATTTAGATATTGGATTTTGATATTTCTTGCAGACATCGAACAATTTTAGTGTTTAATTTAAATTCTGTAAAAAAAATTACTTATATGAAAAAATTCCCTTGAAAATTTAATAAAACATACATTTTTCCAAATTTGTAATTCTATAAATATTTAATATTTTTTATTTATAATAAATAAGTTTTCGGATGACTACTACTTCTGTATTATTTTTATTCCAATTACATTATTTTATTTGTTTATAAAGAAAAAAACTACATTTTCGAAATTCCCTACATTTTAGAAAATGTCAGTTTAGGTTTTTTTTACTTTATTTTTAATTTTGGCCTATTTAGAGGGTTTAGATATATCACTCTTAGGGCCAGTTTCATAAAACTAAGATGATCCTATGCTAGGGAAGACCCTGGGGTTAGCTCTCGAAATATGAGTCACGTCAGGATATTGTGTTATCTATTCCCACGCTGAGAGAGTTACAGACTCAGCATTTATCTAGTATATAAAGACGGATGTCCAGTGGGAACATTAAGGCTTGTCTTAGGCTCGTTTTGATCACATTCGACTTGAGACCTCCAATCTCCAAGTATAACCTGTTGTATTTTAAATTCTACTTAATAAAACCAATTTATTCAAAATTCATATCGTTTTTTTTTGAAATCTACGATACTGAAGAATAAAATTGGCGGCAGTCGGTAGGACAAAACCCAAAAACCCCGGATTTCGGTAGGCCAAAACCTAAAATTTCGAAAGCCACTTTGGGAATCGCCCGACGTCCGTGTCGCAGTGCCAACGGACGGTCAGCTCTTAAGCTGTTTACTAGCGAAAAACCTATCATCGCCTTGCCACGACAACCCGTTGACAACCGTCAGCCAATCGCCAACCAATTCGGAGCGATAGGAAGCCACCAGCCTTAACGAGGAGTGGACTTCGAGCTGCGGGACATCATACAAATACTGAGGAAGATACAGCCGAAACTTCCCAAGGGCGCAGTCAGCATCGTCAGCGGAGAATACAACACAAAGGTTAGAAACGAACAGACATCCTTCCGGTCAACCGTACTGTTACACGGCCCATAAATTGAACGTTAAAACTAAATAAATAAATAAAATAATAAAATAATTGTGAAAGTTAAATAATAATACAAATAAATGTTAAATAAAGAAATAAATAAAGGTTAATGCATGAAAAGTGAATAAATAATTGTTAAATAAATAAATAAATAAATAAAGGTTAATGCATGAAATAAAATAATTAATATTGAGTATGAGCAAAACACAGAGTAGAATCGATCATTATTTTAATAAAATATTTAAACGTATAGAAAAATTTAATAAAAGACAGGAAAAATTAGTAAAAAGATATATAGAATTGTTCGGAGAAGATTTAACAGGTTTATAAATAAATAAATACATAATTGTAGAGATTAATGCATGAGTTGAAATAAATATTAAAGTAAATTGAGATAAATGAATAAATAAATAATTGTTGAAATAAATAAAAAATTAATATTATAAATAAAATAATACTAATATAAAATAATAGTAATTGCTTTAGAAAGATTTAACAGATTTAAATAAATAATAAATAATTATAAAAAGAATAAACAATGGCTACATTATCCCATTCCGAACTTTTAAAATTGATTCCTAAATATAACGGTTCCCCTGAATTATTGGAGGAATTTATTGAAAATACTGAGGCGATAGTAAGAAATTTTAGTGAAGTCCCTATTGATCAACAAAATTTAATTTTATTACATATCAAGAATCAAATAATAGGAGAAGCTAGACATAAAATATTAGGCCATCATGTCAGAAATTGGGATGAATTAGTAATCTTATTAAGAAACTTATTCAAATCGCCAAAGAATGAAAATACAATTAAAGTAGAATTATTTTCCCTAACGAATAAAAATCTAGGTATTGAGAAAAATTATGTAGAAATAAACAAATTAATGACCCAGTATAATTCCCGAATAAACGCTAGAAATATTGAAACAGATATTAAAACCGAATTAATTAAAGAATTTTCTAAAGATGCCACACAAATTTTTATAAAAACATTAAAGGAACCCACAGCAAGCCAGGTTTTAGCACAAAATCTAGGTTCAGTATACGAGGTTTATGAGTACATTCTCAATAGAACGAATGCACTAACAGTTGAGGGCAAACCAAAAATAAATAATAATAATTATAATAATACAAATTACAGAAATTTTCAACCTAGGAATTTTCAACCTAGACAGAATTTTCAACCCAGACCCCATTTTCAAAATTATCAAAATGGTTATCAAAACTCTAATAATTATAGAAATCATAATAATTACAGGCCCCCACGTCCACAATATTTTAATCAAACCCCAATGTCCACACAGACAATTCAGAATCAATCAGGTCAGGAAAGAAGAGAAAATCATTTTTTAGGAAGAGGCCCCCGAGAGAACGAACTCACATAACACCCCAAATTAATTATAATAATTTCGAATATAGGGACAGTATAAATGAAAAATCATCGTTACCATATTTAGAGTGGATGAATTTAAAAGTTTTAATAGATACAGGATCTACTGTAAACTTAATAAAACCAGAGATAGCTAATTTATATACAAAGTTTAAAGAGGATAATTTTATAAAATCTATTAATGGGTCCAGGAAAATAACAGAATACACATATGTAAAATTTTTAGGAAAGGAATATATAAAAACATTAATAATTGATTTTCATAAGGACTTCGATATTTTAATAGGGTTAGACGCAATCAAAAAATTAGAATTTGCGTGGAATTTTAAGGATGACGAAATTACATACGAGAATAAGAAATATAAAGTCAAATATCATATTAACGAGTTAGATAAGAAATTTTCCCACAAAAGTGATGATACGAGCAGTGATTCACTTAGTAGCCTAGACAAAGAGGAAATAGTAGACGATATTGTAACAGAGCCCACAGATGTTAAAAAGAAATATGAACCCTTAGATAGAGGCGAGGATAGCGAAAATAAAGATAACAAACCATGGGAAAAATTAAAGAGTAAGATTAATATTGAAAATAAGGTCAATAAACCTGAGATAAATAATAGAATAATTAATAAAAAATACGTAGGTAATGTAAAGAATGTTAGCCAGTTAGTGAAAGCAAGAAATCAGATGTTAAGGGATGAAAAACTAATTCATCAACCCACACACCAAAGAGTAAAAATTAAAAATAGGAAAGACATTAAAAATACCCCAAAGATAGGTAATTTATGTCAGTATTCACATAGGGTAAAAGATGGAAAAAATTCAGAGGGTAAGGTGTCAATGGACGACCAAACAATAAACAGTTTGGGACCGAATTTAACATGCGAAATAAATATGAATGAAAAATATTGTACAATGGAAATTAATAAACTAGTAAATAATTTGTTAAATAGATACAGTCATTTAATATATTCAGAGGACACCCCACTAACGCACACACACGCAATTAAACATAAAATTAGAACTACCCACGAGAACCCAACTTATACAAAAAATTATAAATACCCCATAATTTATCAAGGAGAAGTAAAAAGACAAATAAAAGAAATGTTAAAAAATAATATTATTAGAGCCAGTACGAGTCCATATAATTCCCCAATTTGGGTTGTACCAAAGAAAAATGGAAAAGTTAGAATAGTATTAGATTTGAGGAAAATAAATGAATGTACTATTGAAGATAAATACCCAATACCTAATATAAACGATATGTTAACAAAATTCGTAAATCAGAAATATTTTACAACCCTTGACCTCACATCAGGTTATCACCAGGTGCAAATGGACGAAGAGTCGATAGAAAAAACAGCATTTACTATAGAAAACGGGCATTACGAATTCCTTAGAATGCCCTTCGGATTGAAAAATGCCCCCGCGACATTTCAAAGACTAATGAATAATATTTTGGAAGAATTAATTGATGAAAATATTTGTTTGGTATATCTAGATGATATTATTATTATGGGTCAAACTTTAGAAGAACATATACATAATATTGAAAAGGTTTTTAAGGCATTAGAAAAATATAATTTAAAAATATCAGATACAAAATGTGATTTTGTGAAAAAGGAAATAGAATTTTTAGGACACTTAGTAACAGACGAAGGAATTAAACCCCTAGCTAAAAAGGTAGAAATAATAAACAATTACCCTATCCCTAAAACGCGAACAGAAATTAAACAATTCACGGGCGCGATTGGTTTTTACCGCAAGTTCATACCTGGGTTTTCGCAAATAACGAAACCATTGAACAACTATTTGAAAAAGGGAGCAATTATAGATATCAAAAATAAAGAATACATAAAAGCTTTTGAGGAATGCAAAAAATTAATTAGCAATCCCCCGATATTAATTTACCCAGATTTAAATAAGCCATTAGAATTAACCACAGACGCATCAAATTTTGCATTAGGAGCAGTGTTAAGCCAAAACCAAAGACCCATATCTTATATTTCGAGAACTCTAACAAAAGCAGAACAAAACTATACTACTACCGAACGCGAGCTACTTTCGGTACTTTGGAGTTGCTATTATCATCATAATTATCTATATGGAAGAAAATTTATAATTTATACAGATCACAAACCCCTTGAGTGGTTATTTAATTTAAAAGATGCAAATTCAAGATTAATGCGTTGGAGAATTAAGTTACAAAATTACGATTACGATATAAAATATATAAAGGGAAAATCAAATGTAGTGGCGGATGCCTTAAGCAGGATAGCACCCGAACACGAAATACATATAAAAGAAAATCGATAAAATATTAAATAATGATTTAGAATCTATTTTAGCTAGAGGAAGTCAATTAATATAAAAAAAAAAAAAATATTAGAAATAATAAAATAACTTCAAGTCGATAGATTAAAAGACCACGTTTATTTCAGAGAGAGAGAACAAATAATATTACTGACCCAGTTGATAACGCGATGAGGTAATGAAATCTAAGATTTAAGTCAAGGATAATCAAAGCGAGAGATGCAAAGCGTAGGAATATATTTAATAATAGCTACTATAGATTAATCAAGTATGAATAATTTAATTAGTTAGCAATATAGCAATTTAAAACATAAAATAAATAATTAACACAAACAATTTAAGGAAATAGAAAGATAAACAGTTATTTTATAGGTATAAATGAAAAGATTTTTGGGATACCAAGGATGAATTTTAATAGAGATTTGAAAAAACCTAATTGATAATTATAAAATAAAAATAAAATAGTAACCAAATTCGAGAATTTTGGGAAGCCACACAGTTCGTGAAACCCATTTGTAAAATTGAGAATGAACTCGTAGACATAATTTTAAAAATACCCGAGTATGTAAATATGACTCAAGTGATTCAATTTATTCCTTTACCAATATTTCATAATAAATTAAAAATGAATAACGAATTAAGAAACTGTAGAAATTGTTTATTCTCGAAATAAAAAGATTTACTATTGTAAAATAAAATAATTATTCTTTTAAGAATATAAAAAGAAATTTTGTCAGAATAACTAATACCAAGTGAAATAATATAATTATTTTATAAAAATATAAAAAATCCATGTTATGTGTATTAAATGAATAAATATGATTAATGAAATTTATTAAAATATCCATATTGTGTATTGAATAAAATAAAATAATTATTTGTTAAGATATCTATATCAAGTAAAATAGTATAATTACCTATAAATGTTTGTTAAAATATTTATATATATATATGGTAAAGTGAAAAATAAAGTGAAAAGTGAAATATTAGTGATTAATTTTAATGATTTGAAAATAAAGCAAATAGACGAAGTAGACTTGAATTTATGGCCTAGCCATCAAAATCAATATATAATAGTAATAATCATAATCATAATAATATTGTTAATTATATTGTACGTATTAAATAAATATAAAATAAAAATTGTTGATATAATTAAATGTAATAAATTAAGAAATAATATGGATTGTAATGATATAAATAATGATTGTTCAAATGATTGTAATATAAATAATATGAATTCAAATGATTGTAATCCAAATAACAATGTAAACTCGATATTTTAAATTGTGAAGAAATTTCATATAAACATAATGAAATTTCTCCCCGGAGGAAGGAGGAGTCACGTCAGGATATTGTGTTATCTATTCCCACGCTGAGAGAGTTACAGACTCAGCATTTATCTAGTATATAAAGACGGATGTCCAGTGGGAACATTAAGGCTTGTCTTAGGCTCGTTTTGATCACATTCGACTTGAGACCTCCAATCTCCAAGTATAACCTGTTGTATTTTAAATTCTACTTAATAAAACCAATTTATTCAAAATTCATATCGTTTTTTTTTGAAATCTACGATACTGAAGAATAAAATTTATGTTTCATAAAAAAAACATAGGGTGATCGCAGACTTAACCCCTCTATCTTTAACTCTCCGAACTTGATGGGTTAACCTTTATCCTGGGGATAACTCTGTGTTTATTTACATTAGAAAAACATTTTATAGGTTAGAGTTTCAAATCAAAAGAATTCAAAACAAATCGTTATATTATTTATTTTTATAAAATTATTATTATTTTTATATAATATTAAATATAGCCAAATATACCTATATAAATGTATATAGAATTTTAATTGATGTTAACACCGAATTAGAATAAAATAAAATAATTCATTATATAGGTATATTTTTAAAAGTAAATATCTAATAAATTAAATTAAATAAAAAAAATTTCTAACTAAAATCGAAGAAAGCAGATATTTCTAATAAAATAGTTAAATTTTTATATTTATTTCGTAGAATAAAATTAGATCGGAAAAGATTGGAGTCAGCATTAAATTCTGATGCCAAATCATCCCATATTTTTATTCTTTAAATTAGCATCGGAATCTGAACGCTTAGATTCTAACACATCTTTATATTTATTAACGAGAAAAAAAAGACTTTTCTCCTCTTCTATTGTGAAATTGGGACTTCTTTTACTCTTAATTGAAGATTGGTCCATATTCTATCTAAAATTTAATATTCACTTATTCAATACATTTCAAATTTTTAAAATTACATGATTTGTCTCAGTTTTGTTGTGTCTATATATTTACTTTTTTACCACTTTATTTTTATATGATTAAATAGAAAAAAAATTTGATTGTTTTTAAATAATAAAAGAATACAAGACACTCATTTATTTAATGAATACAAAACAAAAAATCTAAACGTAATTGTTTTTTTTTCTAAAAATAACTAAAATGTAGGGAATCTGGCCGTTGCCAACCTATTTTCCAACCCTTGACTCAGGGTGAGCTAACTCGACTCTATTTTGTTTTATGAAATTCATATTTAATAATAAAACTAAGAAACGAGGTAGGTTTCACAAAAAAGAAATAAAACGAAATTGAGTTTTGAATTCGATATATTTCGGGGGTTAGCCCATCATCAGGAGTCTAAGAAAATGATGGGCTAACCCCCGAAATATATCGAATTCAAAACTCAATTTTGTTTTATTTCTTTTTTGTGAAACCTACCTCGTATCTTAGTTTTATTATTATATTAAAATGTTTCACCTAGAACCAACACCGAACTCCTTAAAAATTAGAAATTCATATTGTTTGAAACTCCAGAGTAACTCTCAACCTAGAGTTGAGTAAGCCGAGGATTAGTTTTTTTTATGAAACTGGCCCTTAGGGGCAGTTCAGGATTTACTTATAAGCTACATAAGCTATAGCTTAGGGCAGTGGTGGGGAACCTTTTTACCCCGAGAGACATTTAAAATAGCAGTAACAAAGGAGGCCACATAAGTTTCACTACCAATAAATGTAACTTTTGTAAAGTTATTGCTGTTCAAATTCAATTTTTCTTTATTTCAAATTCATTTTTTTTTATTTCAAATTCATTTTTTTTTATTTCAAATTCAATATTTTTTTTTATTTCAAATTCAATATTTTTTTATACATATTTTCAATAAACACAAAAATTAATAAAATTAAATTAATAAAACAAAACAAAAATTTAATTCAATGAAAAGTATTTACTTAATTATTTAATTAAACAAAGTATATAAAAACAAAAAATAAAAAAACTTTAAATTATTTATTCATTATTTAATATGTAATTCAAGTATTATTGAGATATTTGCATTTGTTTCTTGCTTGAAAGTAATCCAATATTTGGATGAAGCTGCGAAACGCGAAGTCATAATTGATCTTCTAAATGAGTATCCGTAATTTGGGTTCTTAAATTAGTTTTAATTTTTGCCATTAAAGAAAATGTTGACTCGCAATTATATGTACTTCCAAAACAGGAAAGTAAACGGCGTGCATTATTTCGTAGGCATGGGTATTCAACAGCATTTTTCCAGATTTCTACCTATGGCTTAGGGCCTCCACTTTCGTGGAGGCCCTCCAAAAATTGTTCGAGTGAGCAATTGTCATATATACTTGAATATACTGCAGCATTATTTGTCCAGAGCCAGATTTAAGCACAGGCTGCAGTCTATGTATGGGCCCGCAACTACTTTTTTTTTAAATATATCTAACAAGGTTTCAATAAAGAGTCATGCACGTTTATTCTAAGTTTTATAATTGGATAATTGATGAAAATTAGATTTTTTGGGTTAATTAAAAAAAAATAATTTCCCAGCTAGGGCCCGCGACACAGGTTCAGCCTAGGATCTCTGGCCCTGCTTTGGGGAGGGGAATTTAAGTGTTGGTGACACTGGCGTTGTCACAAGTCTTTATCCCCTCAGGAAGTTTCTTTGAGGCCCTTTTAAACTTCACACTTTTTATTTTGGCACAAGTCACGCATTGAGTTTGACACCTATGCCTTACTATAACCTTTTTTTTAAAACTCCTGTGTTTAATATGTTTCACTATAAACCAACACCGCTTTCCCTAAATTTTTTGTATATTTTGTGTTGTAAGCCTCATGAGTTGTATTTTAAAATTTTTTTTTTGAAAAATTCATCTATTTTTCAAAAAATAAAACTCGAATTTTTGTATTATTAATATTATTATTATTATTATTTATTATTATGCCTATTCAGTTAATTGATACCTTTGTCCCAGCACGCATTATAAAATAATTTCACTTCGTCCTAGAAACACCATAAAATAATTACTTACTTTGAAATTTCAATTTCTTATTTTCTAATTGAAATGTCTGGTTGAAATTGAGATTCTGTATCATAGTAATTTATTATCCACTAATGCACTAGACAAGGAAGCTTTTCAATTACCAGTATCTCATTCACATATTATTATATGTACCTACCTATTTCGATTTTCACCTGAACTTTATTAGTAATACTCTCATCTAAGGCGATAAAATGATTCAATTTGTTTTAGATGTAAAATTTAAACTTTAAAGTTGAAATGGAAATGTTAATTTATTTACATATTGTTTTCGCTGTTTCTACTTGATATTCATTAGCAAATAAGAAAGATATTTTCGATCAGTTACGTTAATAAGAATTTCGTATTTCAATCAAATTTTAATGGCAGAGTCCTCTGGCCTAATGGTTCTTAATAATTTAGCAAAGGGACCGATCCTAAAATCATTTATGAATTTTTCACCATTATATAGTTTTTACTAAGATATAAAAAAAATTGGCACGTCAATTAGAGATGTGGCAATCTAATAAAAAAAACAACTAAAATAGGGTAACTGAGAGCGCCACAGGGTGGACATTCCTGAAACTTTTTGATCAAGGTAGTTTTAATCACTAATCAGTCTCTTTAATGAGTCAAATATAAACAATAATACACATGCTTAAGTAGAATAACATGCAACAATAGAAAAATGAGGGGGATTCCCCGGCCGACAAGTCAAAACTTGTACGCCCGCGCTCTGGCTTGCCGCGGTCGAATCTTTGGATCTTCCTTACAACCTCCGATTTAAAATTATTATCGGAGCCAAAGTCGGAACCGGTGGTCTAAAATCAATCTGAAGTTCCGACCTTTCGGAGTCGGAGTCGAAGCTCAGTAACATCCCTAATTATAATTATTTATCATTAGATACGTATATGGGGGCCCGACTCGCACTTGTCCGGATTATTTCTATTCACTGCTTTATGATGGGATAGTTAATAAGCTGGGGCTGCGATTTAAAGGGAAGGTCCTCGACCCATAGGGCCCATGGCAAGTGCGATTCCCTGTCGACTTAGGGCCCCCCACCGGCTGCACTTGACTTCTCCATTACTTCCCGCTGGGCATTCGAATCGCAATCGACTTCTGATGACCGAATACAATATGAAATCTTTTCTTAGACCAATAAAAAACACACCCGCTTGTTTAAATATTTAGAAAAATATATTATACTATTAATAAATACACACTTTAGTCAAGTAATGTTATCGGACAAAAAAAAGGTGTTTTTTGGAGGGGAATTTGGCAAAATGTATTCCTGAGGATTCCTGCTAGTGTTCAGGCCCTATAAAGGGTAGTAGCGTCTCTGATTTTCGGCAATATTTACTTAACAACTTTATATACGTTTGTGTGGCTTTAGCACCTGTTAATTTATAATATAACCAGCTGCAAAGCACGTCTTCGGCGAGCATCTTGCTGTCCTGGAGGCTTCTTGATTTTTTGACCCTTTAACATACTTACTCACTTACTTACTCCTCGGCGCTACAATCCGTTGTGGATCTTGGCCTCATGGACGATTTGTCTCCATCTTCCACGGTCTTGGGCGCTGGTTTCCAAGTCATCGACTCCAAGAACCCTGAGGTCTTTTTGGATGTTGTCCCTCCACCTCATACGCGGCCGTCCTAAGGGTCTTTTTGCACATGGTGTTGCCTCCCATACTCTCCCTATCACCCTATCTTTATCGGGGCGTAGAATATGTCCAGCCCATCTAAGCCGGTTGGCTTTAATTAGCTGAACAATATCAGGTTGTTGGTAGAGTCCTTGAAGTTCCCTATTTGTCCTTATTCTATACTCGCCCCTTTCTTGATCCCTGACTGGACCATATATTAGTCTAAGGACTTTGCGTTCAAATCTTTTCAAAGATTCCTCGTCGTATTTGGTCGAGTCCAGGTTTCAGACCCATACATTGTTATTGGCTGGATGATGGTCTTATATATCGTAATTTTTTCAGCTCGGCGGAGGGCTTTGGACCTAAGAAGTTGTTTTAAGCCATATATGCATTTCCAGCTGTTCTGGATTCTCTCCTGTATTTCACATCTCGTTACATTATCATCAGTGATAAGTGTACCGAGATATTTAAATTCGTGGATCTTTTGCAACTTGGCGTTTCCTATGCTCAAGTTAGATGGAGTTCTTAATGTAGAGTATCTCTTTACATGCATATATTTAGTCTTTGCCTCGTTAATAGTAAGGCCGATTTTTTTGGCTCTTTCTTCCAGTCTCCTATAAGTCTTCATTGCCTCTTCTAAATTATCACTTATGATGTCAATATCATCGGCATAGGCCAAGGTCAATTTGGTTCCCCGAGGAGTACCTTAACATACGTGGGTTTTAAAACAATAATTTAAATTTTCTAATTTTAATAAATTTGACATAAACTATTTGTGGGTTTTAAATGAGTGGCTCGCGACAGACAGCATAAGCGCTTTATAATAGAAGATATACAGTCGACTGTCGATAGTTCAAAATCCAAGAGACTACAAGAAAAATTCAAATTATCGAGACTTCGAATAATCAAGAAGTTTGAATTATCAAGAAGAAATTTATTCTATTTAAAATGAGTTTAATTTTTTGAAAATTAATATTTTTTCCCCCCTTGAAATTCTCAATCAAGTTGGTAAGGGTCCCCCTTTCTATCAACTACCCTTCAAACAGAGGGTATAGAAGATAGATATATATAGGTATATATTTACCGGGTGAGTTTTTTATCTAGAGACAGTCTTATAACTCAAAAACAGTGCCTTATATGAAAAAAAGTTTCAAATAAAAGTTTATTTATATCGAGGCGGAAACTAAACTTCGAGATTGTTTGTCGACCTAGAACAAGCTTTCAAGGGTACTTCAAGGTCATCTTCCGTTTTTTAAATGAAAACCTATATATTTCTTTACGGATCCTTAATCTTCAAAAAAAGTGAACAACTTTCATAAGAACTATTTTTTATCCGACATCAAATAAAAAATATGAAATCAATTAAATCTCAAAAAAATTTAAAATAATTACTTTTAACAATTATTCAACTTAATTATCAAAAAATAATGATCTAATATTTAATTATTAAATAAATAATGTATTAGTAATTTAATAATTTTTGAACACTGTTCTGTGACATTCCAAAGTGTTATCGCAAGTCTTCTGGATTAATTCCAGTTCCAATTTCGTTATTTTGGGTTTTTGTAGTTTCTTCGTAGCCTTTATACTTCCTGTTTTTTTAACATATTTAGAACTCGATAAAATGAAGCTTGTGAGGGTGTATTAATATCAGGAAAACGCTCGGGATCCATTTCAATGGCAGCCCCATAACACTTCTTCCACATTCACCGCATAAATTAAGACCATTTCAATTCTGTCTTCAACAAAAAATGCTCCATTTTTATTATAGTAATACAATATAACTATCAACTGGATTAACACAAGAAATAAACTTTTTAAACTCAAAAATTTTATGTAGTTCTAATAAGTAGAAAATAATCTCTTAAATCTGAGTATTTGATGAAGTTTTAAGATCAATATAAACACTTATTTTTCATTGTTGTGACTTTTGGATTTAATAATTATTTATTTAATCATTATTATTTGATAATTAAGTTAAATAATTGTTAAAAATAATTATTAATATTTTTTTGAGATCTAATTGATTCATATATTTTGTTTATTTGATGTCGTATAAAAATAGTTCTTATGAAAGTTGTTCAGTTTTTGTTGAAGATTAAGTAGACGTAATGAAAAATATAAGGTTCTATTTAAAAAACAGAACTTGACCTCGAAATAACCTTGAAAGATTGTTCTAGGTCAACAAACAATACCGTAGTTTAGTTTCCCCTTCGATATAAACAAACTTTTATTTGAAACTTTTTTTTTCATATAATCCACTGTTTTTGAGTTATAAGACTGTCTCAAGATAAAAAAACTCACCCTGTATATAAGATGTATTTGTGTAAATTGAACGATTTATTTAATTTTTGAACAAAATGCCTTCTTAAAGACAGGTCAGGAGCCTTTGGCAGTGGATTACCTTGGACTGGGCGTTCGCCTATTTAATCAACAGATTATCCTTTTGATCACAAATAAGCTTTCATCTTTCTTGTGAATGGCAATTTATTTTATCGTTTCAAAAGACATTGTTTCATTGAGAGTTTAGATCAACAAAGGTATTTGTTAAGCCAGTGGAGAATCTTATTTGGCTCATGTTTATTTTCACTTATATCCGATGACAAATTTCTAAAAAAATTATTGGCACAATTGCCTTTCTCGTGATAACTAATTTTATGTCATATTAATAGGGCCTGCTGACTGAGAGGCCATCAGAGAATTCTCGCACGGGGTCCCAGTGAGGGTAAATCCGGCACTGAAGATCGAGTAACAATATTTTTAAATTAAATTGAAATTATTAAAGTTGTTATAAGGAAACAAGGACTAAATTTTTTATGCAGATAATTTATATTTTATTGCCAACGTTTCGTCATCTTTGTTGACTTCTTCAGGGCTCAAATAGTTAACTTCCCTGTATATTTGTCATTTTAATAATTATTCTTTCTTAGTAAACATATCAGATCTGATGTTGACTTGCCTTGATATGTTTACTAAGATAAAATAATTATAATAAATTGACACATTCTGATGTGGCCACCATCCATATGACTTTACCATACAACCTGGCCCATCTCTTATATTTAATAAAATTATTTATAATCATGTAGGTGGGGGGAGGGGGGTTAGATTTTTTCATTTTTAGTCTTTTGGGGTCCCACTGATTATGTAGGTATACAAAATTTGACTGAATTTGGTACAAGGGCCTATATTTTTTATTTTTTGACCCCTCACCCCTATTTTGAGTAGTTAGTTTTTCCATTTTTAGACTTCTGGAGGTCCACTGATTATGTATACAAAATTTGGTTGAATTTTGTGTAAGGGTCTATATTTTAATTTTTTAACCCTAAACCCCCCCCCCCATTTTGGGATGTTAGTTTTTGCATTTTTAGACTTCTGGGGGTCCACTGATTAGGTATACAAAATTTGGTCAAGTTTGGTCAAATGGCCTAGATTTTTGATTCCCCCCCCCCTCCACTCCCCTAAATTTTAGGTCGATGTTCACCAAAATCTCAATTCACCAAAACTACATGTGAAATTTGGTTTTGATATTCACACTAGTTTTTGAGCTAGCTCGTCCACAAAAATTTGGTAACGCACGTACTTACAGACTAATTAACAGACATTTTGACAAAACAATTATTATCTCGAAAAATATAATTTTTTCGATGTTCACTTATTAGAGCTTTTTTGTAGATCGAAATGCCATAGTTTCGCCCAATTTTTTAATCAAAATAGTTTGACCCGTTTTTGAGATATTTCGAAAAAAAGAAGCAAAAAAAACACTTTTTTCATGCACGATTACAATACTTGACCATACCCGTTATGGTAAAGTAAAAATGACAAATATGCAGGGAAGTTAACTATTTGAGCCCTGAAGAAGTCAACAAAGTTGGCGAAACGTTGGCAATAAAATATAAGTTATCTGCATAAAAAATAGTACCTGGAAGCACCGAGCGATGCTCGGTAACTTTTTTCTTCAGTTAAAAGCTTTATTTTAATATTATTTTTAATTTAAAATTCTGATAAAAATGTCGATTGTTATTTGAGAACCGTTTTCAAATTAAAAAAAATACAAATATATAGGTATAGTATATTAATTGTTGTCTTTCTTTCACCTTAATTCAATTATACATATTTCAAATTTATTCAATAAATTCTATTTATAAAATACATAGCTATATATAATATATTCAATTATTTCCACACTTAGAATAAAGTCTAATTCAAAAATATTCATTTTAGTAAAAGTAAACAAGTAACATTTTAAAATAGTTCTATAGTCCAGTGGTAGAGTGTGGGCCTCTGATGCAAGAGGTCTCTGGTTCTAATCTGACATGCGTCAAATCAATATTTTTTTATTGAGATTTTCATCTATCAATAATTACTTTAATTAAGAAAAAATCAATTAAGATGAATTTTGATGAGGTCCAGACCTAGCCAGATCGTTTTCTCATCCTCAAAACTTGTTAATAGATTTTGTTTCATCAAAATCGGTAGGGCCGTTTTCAAAATAGAACCAATATACAAATATATATATAAATAAATATACAATTTTTGCTCGTATAATAAGAGTAGATAGTCCTTATTTCCCTATAACAACTTTAATAATTTAATAAATGGACATAACTAATCAAAATAATTAAATTGAAAGTTTATTTTTTCCGAGAGTATCAGGATTTTTATAAATTGAAGGAGACAATGAAAGAGTGTGTCTTCTGTTGGAAAAATAAATTCCTGTGAATAAATTGTAATAGAGTGATGAAGGGAACAAAGCCCTCGAAACTATAGTCTCGTCATAAACAAATTAAAAATGTATTTTTCCAGCAGAAGACACACTCTTTTATTGTCTCCTGTTTTTAAATCCAGTTCATTTCGGACTAAATTAATATTAGACGCTTGAATACAAACCAACTTGCTTTTTTTATGATAATGATGAGAGAAGGAGTTACACCAAAAGGTGCAGCCCCTAAAGGCCTGGGTTGGCCCCTCCATCGTGAAAAGAAGAAGAAAGAATTTTATAGGTTGGGCGGGGGTCGAAGGTATCTATGGATACGGGTCTTAAATAGCTGAAGGTTATAAGTCGCGGGAAAGATGGTGGCAGGGAGCGAGTTCCAGTCTCTGGGGGTCATGCTTGCTTAGATTCTTTTATTAAACAAAGTGAATCTATAGCAACTCGGATAAATTTCACTAATGAACATCGAAATTTTATCGAATTAAACATTTAATCACATGATGTATAAAATGCTGTTCAATAGTAGAACATTCTACGGGTCGGTAATTTATTTTATAATGCCTCAAAGAAGTTAGTGAAATTAAGCCTAAGATCTTCAAAATGACATAACCTAATTCTTATCCTCCTCCAAGCTTAAGATAAATATATCTATTTTTGAGAATATTTTAATATTCAAATGGAGAGTAGATATATAAATGGGAATTTTCAAGTAAAGAGAAAGGCGCTCATTTAAATAATTTCATTTAAGAACAGAGAAAAGAGAAAAAAAACTGAAAAAAGAAATAAGAATAACCGAAATAATATTACAAATAAAAAAGTTTTTTTTTAAAAAAAAAGAGAAAAGGAAAAAAGTAATTCACTTCGATGTATAAACTAAGAATAGGTATAATTTTCAAGATTTAAATGAATTAAAGTAATTTAAACATTTTATATCTATAAAAATATTTTAGTACCAGCTGCGAAGGTCGCCTTCGGCGGGTATCTTGCTGACCAGCGAGCTACAGCCCCTGGACTCCGTTGGTGGCTTTTAAAATACAGTGAAACCCCTCAAATCCGAACTAACGCCTGTTCGGATTAGCTGAAAACAGCTTCGACAATTGAAGATAACTGATATCAAGTGAAAGATTAAGTGATATTTTGTGTGTTTATATTATTATTTCATTGTTTTTGCAAAATGTAAAGAAGTCAACGAAAATCTAGTATTGGGAAAAGTTGATGTAGCCTATAGGGCAATAAAAAGAAATTTTCAAGAAGACAAGTCAAAAAGTAAGAAAATTAATTTAGAATTCCGCGGAGTAAACTCGCGAGCAAATCCACTCAACGGAATTTTTAACAAATTATAAGTAAATTTGTTTTTCTAGTATATTTATACAAATATAGAAAATTATCAAATTAATTAAATTAATCTTAAGAAATTCAAAGAGAAATTCAAAGATGTTTTTATAAAGCGAAATTTAGAGAATACTTAGCGAGACTACCGTTTTATAAGAACCATTGAGGTCCAGCTGATTCTCCATCCTGAACCAAGAGAGCGAAAAAGATATGGTCCATCTAGATGTTACCCGGTATCAATCCGCGTATAGCCCGCATGATACCCCACCCCGGACCACCCAGAGGAACATGGCATCTCAAGTTCTTATATATTATTCTCTCGATTCAGACGCCTTTTACAAGTCTATTCTTACATAGAGAGATGATACAATTTACTTATAACAAAGGAATTCTATTTAACAGGTTATAGTGGTGTTTCACTAAAGAGGAAATAAAATTAAAAAAATTAAAAATCTTTTAAATTATTTTGAGATTTTTTATTTATCTCTATACATATTTCGGGCTATGAACCCTTCATCAGGAGGATTAAACAGAACGTTCTGTTTAACCTCCTGATGAAGGGTTCATAGCCCGAAATATGTATAGAGATAAATAAAAATCTCCAAAATAATTTAAAAGATTTTTTAATTTTTTAATTTTATTTCCTCTTTGTGAAACACCACTATAACCTGTTAAATAATAATTCCTTTGTTTAATATGTTTCACTATAAACCAACACCGCTTTCCCTAAACTTTATTAATTTACTTATAATTTGTTAAAAATTCCGTTGAGTGGATTTGCTCGCGAGTTTACTCCGCGGAATTCTAAATTAATTTGTATCATCTCTCTATGTAAGAATAGACTTGTAAAAGGCGTCTGAATCGAGAGAGTAATATATAAGAACTTGAGATGCCATGTTCCTCTGGGTGGTCCGTGGTGGGGTATCATGCGGGCTATACGCGGATTGATACCAGGTAACATCTAGATGGACCATATCTTTTTTCAGCTCTCTTGGTTCAGGATGGAGAATCAGCTGGACCTCAATGGTTCTTATAAAACGGTAGTCTCGCTAAGTATTCTCTACATTTCGCTTTATAAAAACATCTTTGAATTTCTCTTTGAATTTCTTAAGATTAATTTAATTAAAAAGTAAGAACATAAGAGATGAAGGAGGCCACATTATTCTAAACGAAAACGAATGATGAATATCAAATGGATGGATAAAATTACAAATGAAGAAGTTCTTGGAAGAATCGGAGAAAGAAGAACCCTGTGGAAGAGTCTGATGAAGAGAAGAGGTCAGATGATGGGGCACACACTGAGACATGGAGAACTGCTTAGGGATATCTTGGAGGGGGAGGTGGGAAAGAAAAGGGGAAGACCCAGATTATAATATTTCAACCAAATAATTGGGGATATGGGATGCCAGACATTTAGAGAGGTCAAACAGCTGGCGGGGACAGAGTCGAGTGGAGACGGATTGTTGCATCAAACCAGTCTTAGGACTGTATACTCAATGATGATGATGTTTTTGCAAAGTGGTTAACCTAAAGAATTTCAATAAACAACTTTTACCGTTTTTCAATCCTGGATATGCACATAAGTATGTAGACACATTTACACTTTGTTAGGTATGCTAACTGTACTTTTTGTTAATTTTTCAAATAATTATGTAAAATAAGGTTATAATGTAGAATATATACATAATTGTTTTATAACTTAAGTTTCTTTTTTTTTGCGTTCGGATTTGAGGGATTTTACTGTAATAATTTATATTTCCTAATTTTAATACATTTTGGAGTAATTTTTGGAGACGGACTGATAAGTGAATTAAGTGGATATCGATGAGGCAGTCCAAAAAAAGAAGAAGATAATTTACACTATCTTTTTATTCATAAAACCGACGTTTCAGAGGCTATTCCCTCCTTCTTCAGGGTTTTGAAAAGTCAGTGAAGGAAATCCAATGCAGCATTCCCCTCTGTCTCCTCTTTCAGTGGCAGTAACAATAATATCTTGTAAGTATTTCATTCTCAGCAGAATTATAATGTAATATAATTTTTGACTGCCTCATCGATATCCACTTAATTCACTGATCAGTTCGTCTCCAAAAATTACTCATTATTACATTATAATTCTGCTGAGAATGAAATACAAGATATTATTGTTACTGCCACTGAAAGAGGAGACAGAGGGGAATGCCGCATTGAATTTCCTTCACTGACTTTTTAAAACCCTGAAGAAGGAGAGAATAGCCTCCGAAACGTCGGTTTTATGAATAAAAAGATAGTGTAAATTATCTTCTTCTTTTTTTGGACTGCCTCATCGATATCCACTTAATACATTTTATTTGTCCTTAACTATATTAGATAGTATATTATATCAGATTAAAGCTAGCTAAACCTAAAAAATACAGCCAAAACCATCCTCCCAGGGTTGAAGATGTAGAGTCCTTCCAGAAGGACTTAAAGGAAACATTTGCATCTGTGAACACGGCTGCCTCTGAAACCTCTGACGATCTGTGGATAAAGACAAAAAATGGATCATAACAGCAGCAATGAACAATCAAATTCCTAAAAAGAAGATTAAACAGTCATGGATGACTCCTACAACTCTAGATGTTATAGAAAAGAGAAGAGATACTCCTAAAAGGGGTCCCTTGACTGCAGAGAATAAAAACATCATATCTCAATTAAACCATGAGATACAGAGACGCTGCAGAATAGATAAAAATAACTTCTTGAATAATATATGTCGTATGCCAAATTTCAGAATTCTTGCTTGATTATATTTTTACTATAAGTTAATTGAGCCTATAATAAATTTCACTCCTTCATTTTAGGTCCTGAAAAAGGGAAAGTTTCACTTTTTCGATTTTTTCCTAATTGTAGCCCAAACTCTACCAGTTGCCAAATTTCAGCATTCTAGGATCAGCGGAAGTACTTTAGTTTTTTGATATGTCAGTCAGTCAGTGAGTGAGTCAGTGTTAAAAATGGCACTTTTCAGAGCTTAATAACTCAAGAACTATATTAGGTTTATTCATGAAATTTGGGATTTTAGGTGTTCTAGTGGGCCTTATTAGGCATGCAAAATTTCAAGTGTGTATGCCTCAAAGTTTTTGAGTTATGGGGGGGGTCGAAAGTAGCTTGAAATGATTCGTGTAAATATACACATGGCCGGTGCGTCGCCCGTTTTTCCGAACTTGACTGACACACTACAGTGTGTCTAGATCAAAGAAATAATTATTTTAGGCAAATATAATATCTATATTTATACCAATTAAGCGTATATTAATTTCAAGTAAATGTTTCGAATTCCCGTTAATCTATCTATATAATAAAAATGAATTTCTGTTTCTTTGTAAGCGCAGATCTCTCAAATGCCTGTACCGATTTGACTAATTTTTTTTTTAAATGTTCATAATAGTCCAATTCCGGTTAATACGTAAAAAAAAATTGGAAAAGTTGCCCGGAAAATTGGAAAAATAAGGAAAAACTAAAAAAAACAGGTTAGCCAACATAGCTTGCCAAACAATAAAAGAACTAAACTAGCAAACTAAACAAGTGTTGGCGGCCTTGTTTTTAAGATTTTTGAGTGTCATTCATTCTTAATAGTTCTAACCACATTATCTTTGAAGAAGAATTTAATAATGCAACAAAGATTTAAAAAACTATCTTTTTTTTTAAAGTACATTCAAAAACAAAAATTAAAAAAATAAACTGCAACGGATCGTTGCTAAACTTTATCCAAATTCATTTGAAATATTAATATGTCTATTTCTTTATTATTAATCAGATATCAGTTGCAATTTGCAGTTCATGTTGACTTTAATTCAAAAATAATGATCGATTCTCATTTAACAGTCGAGGAATAACCATTCTAGATTCGATTTTTGACGTTTCGGTTTTAAGAGAATTTTTTATAAATAGATTGTATATATTATATTAGGTTAAAAATAAAATAAAATGAGAGAGTCTTCTGTTTTTTAAATAAAATAATTTTTAATTATTTCTAGAGACTAGTTTCGAAGACATTGCCTTCATCATCAGTCTATCACAAATATTTCAAATTAGTTACAAATTAAGATTTATACATAGAAAATTTTGAAAAATCTATGTATAAATCTTAATTTGTAACTAATTTGAAATATTTGTGATAGACTGATGATGAAGGCAATGCATTCGAAACTATAGTCTCTAGAAATAATTAAAAATTATTTTATTTACAAAACAGAAGACTCTCATTTTATTTTATTTTTAACCTAAAATAAAAACAATTCTGTTACCATCGACAGTGAAATCTTTTATTCAACTAATAGATTGTATATACTTTTGTGTCTAGCAAAATGAATAATAATTGTAATTTTCAAGTCTTCTTATCTATAATAATACCTACATATAATATAACTTTTTTTCCCCCTTAATGATAACAAGTGGATTTTTAATATATTTTAAATATTTGTTTCATCTTATTTGTTATGAGTGTATATTGTACTTAAATAGAATCTCAAATTATATCTATTTAAGACTTTATAATAAAACAATTATATTTATACTCAGTAACTAATAAAACATCAATAAAGCAGCCAGGTGGGGGTCCAGGGGGCGAAGGCCTTGAAGCTAGTCTAGAATAAATTTAAAGTGAGAAACAATGTAATTCCATTTAAGAAAAGGATTCGTTTGTTATTTCGACTGGTTCGCTGATAAAACTTAAGGAGAAACGGATTACAAGGTTGTTAAAAATAACAAATGAAGGCAGTTTGCTTGGATATCTTGTTCTGAAGTGTTGTTCGTACGAATTAGGGGTGAATGGATAATTGAATATTCGGTAAAAGTTCAAGGGCGTGGAGAAAGGTAATTCCCAAGGCGCTCCTTCAATTAGCCAGCCTTTTTCTTTATCTCCAATCGAATTGAAACCAAAAACTTTTGAAATTATACTTTCTTCGTTTGTAATATCGATTAAATATACCTAATATAAATTTGAATTAATTGACGATTAACAATTTATACATTAAATCAATACATTTAAATAATGTGCACTTAAGGCACCTACTATAATTTAGTTTTTAGAAAAAATTGTAATGTAGTATGAATATATAGTACAGTGAAATCCCGATATTTCTTATACCGATATATATCGTATATCCCGATAAAAAGTATGAAAGTGCTTGTCCTTTGGAAAATCTCGGTAATTCATATAAAACAATGCATTTTAGTCCCCTCGGTATAATGTATTTTTTCCTCTCCAAGATCGACAAAATGTCTCATAATTCGTATTTTTCCGTTGAATTAGAGTCGTGTTTTGGGAAAATCTCGTTAATTCGTATAAAACCAATTTACTGTTCAATAAAAAAAATAAACTGCAACGGATCGTTGCTAAACTTTATCCAAATTCATTTGAAATATTAATATGTTTATTCCTTTATTATTAATCAGATATCACTTGCTATTTGCAGTCCATGTTGACTTAAATTCAAAATTAGCGATTGATTCTCATCTATTACTTGAGGAATAACAATTCTACATTAGATTTTTGTCGCTTCGATTATTATTGGTAACCAGTGCTGAAGACATTGAGGAATCGACTTAAAATCAAAAATAACGATCGATTCTTATCTAATACTAGAGGAATAACCTTATTGCATTCCATTTTTGATGTTTTGACTATTAATGGCAACCTCTACTGAAAACGTGGAAGAATCGACTTAAAATCAAAAAGACTAAATTCTTTTTTGGTAAACAACTCAAGTTTGACGTGGAATGCCCCATATAATAATATATAAATAATTTTTAAATTAAAATAAATTGAAAGTAATGGAAGGCAGCCCAGAGGTAGTGAGGAAAGAAAAATTAACACATCTAAAATAAGGTGTAATTTATTGGAATCCTTCTTCCTTTCCTTTCAAACCGACGTTTCGGAGGATTTTTCCCTCCTTCTTCATGGTTTCAGGGTTTCAAAGGGTCAATGAATGAAACAAATAAAATGTTTCCTTCTTCTCTCCACAGTAATGTTCAAAAACTTTCTTCATTTTTAACAAAAGGCATAGAAAGACAAAAATTTTTTTTCCCTTCTTTTCTTAATTAATTAACCGAAACGTCGGTTTGAAAGGAAAGGAGGAAGGATTCCAATAAATTACACCTTATTTTATATGTGTTAATTTTTCTTTCCTCACTACCTCTGGGCTGCCTTCCATTACTTTCAATTAAAATTTCTACCAGTCTGTCTCTCTCCAGAGAAAATTTCGTTGCAAAAAAATTAAAATAAATAAATAAAATAAAATAATAGTAATATTTCATTTTTTTGTTAATAATTTTATCTTGAAAATGGTATTTTTTTATAAGTATTCATGATAAATAACTTTTGAAAGGCAAATGAAATTGGGCCCTTGAGAATTTGATTCCAGCAAAAACAAGGCGGGCGTCGCAGCTAGTATCAATCTATTTTTATAGGCATAATATGCTTAAAATAATTATATTTAATTAAATCTTGAAAACATAAATTGAAGTGAATTACTTTTCTTGTTGTTTTATGACTTTATCTAGTTGTTGACTTTAATCAAATAAACCCCCAAAAAATCGCTATTCCAGAGCATAAGAGTTTTTGGGCGGTGAACAGTATTAGATACCAGCCACTAGTTATTTTTAACCGACTTCAAAAAAGGAGGAGGTTCTCTATTCGACTGATTTTTTTTTTGTGCCTATGTTACCTCATATCTCCGCCAATTGTGAACCGATTTTGAAAATTTTTTTGTATTGGGTTCAGCCCACCTTCCGATTGGTCCCATTTTTTTCATAGGTATTAAACCTTTTTTATTAGGTTTTTTAGTCCTAACTTCATTGTTTATGAATCGATTTCGATGGTTCTTTTTTTATCCGATAGGGGGTGTCTTAGGGATGGTGTCATATTAATTTGGTCCAGTTCTGATGATATGATCACTATTAATAACATCACTAAAAAGAGAACAATAAAAATAATTTTTAAGAAAAAATAAAAACCGACTTCAAAAAATTAAATGCAACAAATAAAATACACTAAAAGGTATAAAATAATTATTATCTTATTTAGTTACAACTAAACGACGAAATATTAACATGAAATTACTTTTTGAAGTTGGTGCCAAACATATACCTTTTATGAATCGCACTCGACGGATCTTACTTAGTACGTTTGGTGGGTACGCTCGCTTATAAGTATAGTTTGTTTGGCACCGACTACAAAAAGTAATTTCATGTTAATATTTCGTCGTTTAGTTGTTACTAAATAAGATAATAATTATTTTATACCTTTTATTGTATTTTATATGTTGCGTTTAATTTTTTGAAGTCGGTTTTTATTTTTTTCTTAAAAATTATAACATTTTTTTTCACTTAACTGTTTTTAATCTCTGGGTTAAAAAACCCTTGATCACCTGTCAGATGCAGTCGTCGACTAAGAATTAATTTTGTCTTTTACCCGGTGTTATTAGTACTTCAATTAACACTTTTTAATCTCGCTAACTGGATGCGTATTTCAGGCAACGCCAACGCCACTTTCAAACAAGAATTTATTAACAAAAGATTTGATTGAACTTGTAAAAGGCTTAATGAAATAACCATGACAATTTTTCATAGAAGTCTATTTTTTATTATTTAAATAATAACCTTTATTAAAGGCCATCCACCGCCTGAGCGTCTTACACCAAACTCGAGAAAACAACATTGAACCCGAATACTCGCTCAAGGCTTAAATCAACTTAGTCCAAGAGCCCATGACCCGTTTTTCTTGAAGTGTTTGATTCAAGTAGAAATTTCACCTAGAGGTATTAATAGTATAACTGAGTAGGGAATCGGCTGTTTCCCTAATCTACCTGGGTACTGCTGCTACTGCGCATAAGAGAAAGTTGTAAAAAAATGTTCGGCAAAAAAAGTGTTTGATTCAAAAGCCAACAAACACCATTCGACAGTTAAGTTGATTTTAAAATAAAAATTAACTAAGCCAGACATTCTCATTAAAATTACTTCAATTTGTGTTTTCCCCAAGCCGTTTTGCGAAAACCGGATAAAAGGCAAAATTTCAAAATACCAAAAATCTTCAAAAAACATGTACTTCCGATTCTTCGATTTTAGCCAAAATCTTGTGGTACTTCTTCTAGCCTCTAGATAGCTTAAGTTACAAATTCCATAGCTCTGCGACTTGTGAAAAAAAATCGTTGAGCCGTTTTTGAGAAAATCACAAAAAACCTTTCATGTAAATGCCAACTTCCCGTTTTCCGATTTCAACCAAAAGCTTGCTGTACTTCTTCTAGCCTCTATCAAGCTTAAGTTTCGAATTTCATAGCTCTGAGTCTTAAGGTTGCCAAACACAGGTGGTACATACGTATGTACATTCATACATTGTTCTGCCGTCATAGCTGTTTTTATTTGTGATCGACATTTTTTTTTTTTTTTAATGATAATGATGAGAGAAGGAGTTACACCAAAAAGGTGCAACCCCTAAAGGCCTCGGTTGGCCCCTCCATCGTGAAAAGAAGAAGAAAGAATTTTATGGGTTGGGCGGAGGTCGAAGGTACGTACCTGTGGATACGGGTCTTAAATAGCTTAAGGTTATAAGTCGCGGGAAAGATGGTGGCAGGGAGCGAGTTCCAGTCTCTGGAGGACATGGTCTAATGAACTACATTACTACGTTACTTACGAGAAGTAAATTTTGTGTGAAATTTTATTTACATTTTGTTTGCTGATTTCATGTGTTTGTAAATGTTGTAAGTATTTTGTAGATTGTCTGAAGAAGTTGAAAAATATACGACGAAACGTTGCAACTTTTAAAAATTTTACTTCCAATTATTTCAAAGTCCAAGTTCCCAATAAAGGGTCGTCCATAAATTACGTCACACGAATTTCAAGATTTTTAGGACACCCCCCCCCCTTATGTCACATTCTTTCACATTTTCATTGAGCCCCCTGTATTGTGACGTCACACTATGACTTTTATATTTATTTATTATATATTTGAAAATTTTTTAATTTCTCTGGGACATCACTGTGAATTAACAATAAGATCCCCGGACTCTCTGTCACATTTTGTCACAAATCTAAGATCCTTACTGTGTGACGTAATTTATTGACGGGACCTTACCATATAAGAAAACTTTTTAGGATGGACGATAGCAATATTAATTTATTACGTATGTACCTACGCACTGACCAATGGATTTTTGGTTTTTTTTGGCCTCTGGGGGCCACAATTTCTGGTTTTATGTTCTAAATCCGATGTCAGATTATTAAGGGCATCGATTTCTTTCAACTAGAAGTCACAAAATTAAATTAACTCTGTTCATCTCTGTAATAGAAGCTCCCACAGAGTCAGAACCTTGAAGCGATCGCAATACTTCAGATTATATCCTATACCTATATCATTACATGATAAATATAGAGAATATACATGTGAAAGTAAAAAAATGTTCCAAACCATTCGCAGAGCTTTGGTGTGAGGCTAAAGACAAGCATTTATTGATTTTCGTAGTAAATTAGCATGTGTAACGAAGTTAAATTAAAATATAGATAATCTCAATCTTATCATTACTCCAATCCATCTATCTTGAGTCGTTTAAAATTTTAAATGTAATAAAAAGTAAGACATTGAGTAAATTAAGTGAAATATGAACATTTTGATAAAAATAAAAATTCACTTGTCTGGAAACCAGAAAAGGTATTAAGGGATTTTACCCATCATTCCTAACACAATTTAATCCCTCTAATCCTCCCATGTTTAATTTCCAATACTTTCATCTGACTACAATATATAGGTATACATATAGTACATAGGGTTATGTGTACGAGATTAGAATAAAAAATTTAGCATGCCAAGCATTTTATTTGCGAATGACGTTTATCCACTTAAAATCCATTTAGAATCTGTCCATTGGTTTCAAATGATGTGTAATATTTACCCTTGATGGATGCGGTTATATAAATAAATACATATCCAACAGCCTTGGGTTGTTGTAAGCATCAGAGAATATAGACAATAAGAGTTCTTTTGCTATTTCTTAATCGTTGGTATTTGGCACACGTACCAACTCGAACGGCTTTAGTCTCTTCAGCCGTCAAATTAGTCCGTTGTGGTCAATAGGGTGGGTCGAAAAAAATGAATTTTTTTTCCGAAAAACACTTTACCATACAGGGAATGGTCAAGTATTGTAATCGTGCATGAAACTGTACTTCCTGAAGATGGGTTGATAGCCCGAAATATATATATTGAAAAAGAAAAAAAATTATATCTTTTAATTTTTTAATTTTAATGTGAAATAAGTGACCTAGAATCCTTAACTCATAGTAAATCAATATTAAATATAATATTTATTTACTCTTATCTTTATTAAAGATGTTTCACCTTGCACCAACACCACAATCTCTACTAATCATGAAAAAAGTGTTTTTTCCTTCTTTTTTTCAAAATATCCCAAAAACGGCTGAAACTATTTTGAGTAAAAAAATTGAGCAAAACCATGGCATTTTGCTCTACAAAAAAGGTCTTATAAGGGAACTGTCGAAAAATGATATTTTTCGAGATAATAATTGTTTTGTCAAAATATCTGTTAGTCTGTGCGTTACCAAATTGTTGTGGAGGAGCTAGCTCAAAAACTAGTGTGAATATCGAAACCAAATTTCACAGGTAGTTTTGGCTCATCAAGATTAAGAACTGATAAGATTTTGGTGCATATTGACCCAAATATAAGGGAGGTAGAGGGGGTTAAAAATTAAAAATCTAGGCTCCTTGGACCAAATTCAACCAAAAAATGAAAATCTTGGCCATTTATCAGACTCAACCAAATTTTGTATACATAATCAGTGTGCCCTAGGAGTCTAAAAATGTAAAAACTAACCCCTCCCCCTACATGATTACAAATAATTTTATTAAATATTAATGTAAGTGAGGGGCTAGGTTGCATGGTAAAGTCAAGTGGATGGCCACATCAGAACACGTCAGCTTATTTTAATAAATATATAGACGTTAAACGTTAATTGAGATTAAGACTGATTAGATTTTGGTGCATATCCACTTAAAATTAAGGGGGTTAGAGGGATGTTAAAAATTAAAAATCTTGGACCAATTTCAACCAAATTTTGTATACATAATCAGTGGGGTCCAAGAAGTCTAAAATGCAAAAACTAACCGCCCAAAATCGGGGGGGGGGTAGGATAATAAAATGAGAATCTAGGCTCTTGTACCAAACTCAACCAAATTTTGTATACATAATGAGTGGGTTCCCAGGAGTCTAAAAATGGAAAAACTAACCCCACTCACCTTCATGATTATAAATTATTTTATTAAATAATAAATACATATAAGTGAGGGGCCAGGTTGTATGATAAAGTCAAGTGGATGGCCACATCAGAACACGTCAGCTTATTTTTTTTTCGAAAACACTTGGGTGCGGAAAAGTTGCCTATTGTAATAAGAAGAAAAATGGCATAAAAAATTTAAATCGCTTATTATCTTCCGCTCGCACATCGAACTTTAAACTTATGACAAATTGCAAAAATCACTATATTTTCGTAATTATTTCTATCAGTTAAAATTTTTAAAATAAACACGTCACCACTTTCTCGGTTACGATACCCTTTTTATCGCCCATGCTTCACTGCTCTATATGCTGTTTTATTTTTATTTTTTGGTAAAATATTCTAATTTATCTATTCACACAAAGATTTATGTAAGATATCTAATTCTAGTAAAGAAATTACAAGATTTAAATATGGAGATCATTTTCTTCTGGATTCCTTCTCATAAAAATATTTTGGGGAATGAAATAGTAGATAGCCTTGCAAAAAAGGGTGCTTTAAAACGAAATTTAGACTTCATAGTTATGAATTATTTTGACCTAAAAAATTATATAAACGGATGTATTTTTAATAAGTGGAAAGAGGACTGGCTCAAAATTGAAAATAATCATCTAAAGAAAACGTTACCTACAATAACTAAATATAATCTGATGGCTTTACCAAGAAAACAACAAATTATATTAAATAGACTAAAGATAGGTCATTGTATCTTCTCTCATCAATATCTTTTCAACAAACAATCCCCGCCTCACTGCGTTTCTTGTAATAAGAGAATGAATGTACACCATCTTTTGATAGAGTGTCCTTTATACAATACCCTGAGAGATAGATTTAAAATTCAAGGAAATTTAAAGATTTCTTGTGTGTTTTGAATATGGTATATGATTTGTCGGAGGTTTTGTTTTTCTGTTGTTCTCTGTTTGTTATATTGTTGATTTTGATTTTTTGTTGTTGTTTTCTTTGACTTTGGTTTTTGTTTTGCTCCTCTGTTTTTTCTTCATTTCTTAATGTATAGAAGAGTGAAGGTGGAATTGAAGAAAGAAAAAGAAGTCAGGAACACGGTGGCACTAATGACCTTAGTAGTTGATATGCCATGTATTTTGTAAAATAAATAAATAAATAAATAAATGTAAGATATCTCATCTATAATAATTATTTATAAGAATTTTGCTGGCTTGGTGAGGGTCATAATTTTGATTTTGAAAATTTTAATATAATTGACTATGAAAAAAATAAAAAAAAAAACGTTTTTTCAAGGAATCATGTTTCATCCAACAAAGCCTAAAAAACAATAAATTACAAGGTAGACAGGGGCTTTTTAATGAGGGAATATTAAATTTTAATAGAAATGACAAATAAATAAACATTTATGCTTTTTTATTAATTAATTGCGCGTGTCAGAAAGCGTAAAGAATTTTGTGGTCGTTGACCTTCCCTCGACTGGTCATTAACAGTAATTAGTTAGTTAAATTTAAACCAGCTCGGGTACTGATTATTTTTCGATTTTTTTAAATTTCATTGGACTTCATTATAAAGAGATGTAAATAATTATATATTCGTATGTTATCTCATTTTAAATTTGTATATATATGTATGTGTGTGTTGTGTGATCGAGCTTTTATCAATGTTCTGTACAAACTGATGGAGTCGGCACATTGGTGGGGGAGTGGGTGAGTACTTTTTTGACACCTGTAATTATAAGAACTCACTGACTTGCCTATTGTGTGGTCCCACAGTTTCCACTGAGGAAGAGATGCTGAGAATGCTCTCGAAATATTTGGAATAACCATTTGAAAAACAAAATAAATTACTGAAAAGAAGCAAATTCAATTTATTTATCCTTAACAATAAAAAATAATAATTATAATGTATTTAATTTTGATTGATGGATGCTTTCACCATTGGTTTATTTTGTAATAAAATTACTGAAAATTAAAATACCTATATGTTTTATTTAGGCTGCAAAATAATCTTTCTCCTGTCTTCTTTACATAGTGATCAATGGTATGAAACCAAAACAAAACAATATTTCTCTACCAATTTATCGACAAACTCATCTTTTATTCTAATCCTGAACGAAATCATAGAATATGCCGTAAACAAGTAGGACAAAGTTAATAGAATTTTTGTTTGTTTCATTGAAAGGATGATAAATCAAAAATCTAATTAAATCAAATCCTTTTATTAAAACGGCTCTGTATATATATATAAGAAAAATAAATTAATAATAGAGCTTTAGTTGGTCGTTTTTTTCCTACCATATAAAGTACTTTTCATGATAGAAAGTCATAAAATAAATAAATGATAGTTGGTTTAGTGGCAAAAATGAAAAAAACATGTACATTTATATTGCATTATACTTAACCAGCTGCGAAACCCGTTTTCAGCGGACATCTTGCTGTCCAGGGGACTCCCCGGACTCAGCAGTGGGTTTTAAAATAATCATTTAAATTTTCTAATTTTAATAAATTTTATTTGTCATTTTTAAAATTAAATAAGCTGACGTGTTCTGATGTGGCCGTCCACTTGACTTTACCATACAACCTGGCCCCTCACTTACATTAATATTTAATAAAATTATTTATAATCATGTAGGGGGGGGGGTTAGTTTCTGCATTTTTAGACTCCTAGGGGCACATTGATTATGTATACAAAATTTGGTTGAGTTTGGTAAATGGCCAAGATTTTTATTTTTTGAACCTCCACCCCCCCATTTTGGGCGGTTAGTTTTTATATTTTTAGACTCCTAGGGGCACACTGATTACGTATACAAAATTTGGTTGAGTTTGATAAATGGCCAAGATTTTCATTTTTTGCGCCTACACCCCCCCCCTCCCCCATTTTATGACCATACTCCCCCGCCCATTTTGGGCGGTTAGTTTTTGCATTTTTAGACTTCTGGGGTCCCACTGATTAAGTATACAAAATTTGGTTGAGTTTGCTCAAATGGCCTAGATTTTTAATTTTTAACCCCCTCCACCTCCCTTTTTTGGGTCGATATACACCAAAATCTAATCAGCTCTTAATCCCAATGGACCAAAACTACGTGTTAAATTTTGTTTTGATATTCACACTAGTTTTTGAGCTAGCTCGTCCACAAAAATTTGGTAACGCACAGACTAACAGACAGAATAACAACCAGACTAACTAAAAGACATTTTGACAAAACAATTATTATCTCAAAAAATATAATTTTTTTGATGTTCACTTATTAAAGCTTTTTTGTAGAGCAAAATGACATGGTTTCGCTCAATTTTTTTAATCGAAATAAGTTCAGCCGTTTTTGAGATATTTTGAAAAAAAGAAGGAAAAAAACAACTTTTTTCATGCACGATTACAATACTTGACTATACCCTGTATGGTAAAGTAAAAAAATCACGTCGGCGTCGTCGCGTAAGCCGATTATAATAAGTATGGAGAGTTCGTATGAATTTTTCTGTTAGGCTAACTCCAGTGTGTATTGAGAGGATACTGACGTCATCATGCTGATGCTTTAATGTCAAGTTTATTTATGTTTCTAATACATCTGAAACTTAGTGCGCACTGTATAGGTACAATAAAGTATGTAATAAATCGGCCAGCTTTTGAAAAGGAAGAAAATTAACCCTGTCCAGTGTATTTTTCCTATTTGAAAGAATTTTTCTAGCTAAAGATGGTATAAAATTCGATATTTTTATTTACATATAATAAATGTATGTATTGCGGAGGCCACAATAATTTGACTTTTTACTTTATCCAATGCGAAGCATGGGAGAAAGTATTGGAATCGCTCTCGCGGCAAGCGCGACTTCAAAGGGTCCTCAGGTAAAGACTACGGAACCCATAGACTCAATTAACACAAATTGAAGTATTCAATGAGATTGAATTTTAGCACGTGACGGTTTTGCCAAAAATTACCTGGAATCTCGCCGAGAGGCCAAAAAGTGCCATTTTTTTTGGAAGTGCGTGGGGATGGATGGATGGATGGATGGATGTATGTATGTGTGTGTTATCGTTTTTTTCGTCCACGAATTTTTCCACACCGTTGCACCGAATGAATTGAAATTGAAAACCTACCAGTATTTTAACAAAATGAAGCGCTGATTAGTTTTTGGTACATATCGGTCCACAAACATTAGTACTTTATTTAAGTACTTTTTTAGTTTTTTCTAAATATCTTGAAAATGACTTAACCAATTTTGATGAAATTTAATATCCTAATTAAGTACCTTGGGAACCACAAAAAAGGTTAAATAAAGTTTTTAGTAAAATTATATTTTAAAGTACTTTACTCTAGAACATATTAATATTTCAAATGAATTTGGATAGTTTAGCAACGATCCGTTGCAGTTTATTTGAATTTTCGTTGAAAAATAACATTTAGAAAGCCCTTGGATACAATAAAAACTGATTACAGCCTTTGGTTTGTTTATTGGTAAAGATACAGGGGAATGTAGGTAATTTTAACTTGGTTTAGGTATGACAGAAGGATTTTGGTTGTAATAAGTAAAATTTTAAACCCCTGATTATATTTTGGGGAGGATCGTATTTTCCGTATGGCCAAAAACAATTCGTTTTGGTCATTATCGTGGGATATCCTTGTGAAAAATGTATGTTCATTTTTTAAAAATTTTAAAATGACGGTGTGGGAGAACTCCAAATATTTTATCTAGCTAGTTTTAAAAACTAAAATTCTGAAAAATTCTACAAATAGATCTACTCTTTTTTCATCAACGACAAAAAGAACGACTTTCTTATCTAAATTATTTTTGGGAAATAAATGAGTTAAGAAACTCTCGCACTTAGCAAGCTTATTTATTTTAATACCAGCTGCGAAGTCCGCGTTCGGCGGGCATCTTCCTGGCCAGTAGGCCACGCCCCCTCGACTCCGTAAGGGGTTTTAAAATAATAATTTAAATTTTCTAATTTTAATAAATTTAATTTGTCATGAACTATTAGTGGGTTTTGAAATTAAAAAAAAAATCTCGTCGGTGTCGTCGTGCAAGCCGATCATAATAAGTATAGATAGAGAGAGATAGATTGATGATAAATTTTTATAATTAATATAACATGGAATAATTGCTATATCAATGAGAATTGTTTTTGACCGCGCTTATTTGGAAAATCTATTTATCCGCGATTGAATCAAATGTAGAAAACATTCGATTAATTTATGGCAAGCATCTAACATACATGCTAATAGACCGAGAGCTCTGGACTGGGAGATTGAATATATAACATCTGAGATTTCAAATTCATTTGGTGATCCATCCGAATGTCTAGCGGGCTATATGCGAAATGACGTTGGATTGTAGCTAAGTGGATCACATATTTTTCTCTCTTGGTCCAGACTTAAGACTCCGCAGACTCCAATAGCGTAATCCGCAGTAGTCTCGCGATAAATATATTTTTCAAATAAGCGCGGTCAAAAACAATTCTCATTGAAATGGCAATTATTCTTTGAAATATTATTTAGAAAAATTATAAAAATTTATTTAAGATCATTATTTCAAGTTAGAAATATATAAGTTCAAATATTATTTTCACTCAATATTTGACAAAAATTCCCTACATTTGATTCGCGATTGAATCAAATGTAGAAAACATTCGATTTATAGATAAAAAAAAAAAAAAAAAATCTCTGGCTCGACAACCCTTCATGGGTCTTGGCCTACTGAATTGGTTGCTGTCCTAATTGGAAACAGTACCGAGGGGTCAAGTGGTTAGCTCAACGCACATCTACAACCTTCGTTTCAGTTTTCTTAACCGAGATTCGCTACTTCTCAATCAAGCAGCTACTCATTTATCCTCACGAGGCTGAGTGAACCCCGTTCCAGACCCTATACTTACAGAAAAATTTCTGAGCATAGCCGGGAATCGAACCCGGGACCTCCGGGTTGCCAGTCAGTTACTCTGACCATTAGACCAAGGAGGCGGCTGATTTATAGATAGATGAGCTTATAATTATGTTAAATACCTTAAAATTTCGCATCAAAGTTTAATCCGGAAATATGGATTTGTTAAGAGTGTTTTTTTTTTTAATTGGAATTTCTCAAACAGATAAAAATCTTATAAAATAACGTTTTCATCCAAATTTTATGTTAAAATCTTGCTAGTCTCGAAAATATTTTCAAGCGCCTCGCTGTAACAAGATACGCATATTCAAAGCGTAGCTTCAATCTAGGTAGCATACCCTACGAGCAACAGGCGTTCCCATGAAACTAGTATTCTTGTTTTAGCCCAGGCAAATTAGACTTCTTTCTGCTGGCCAATAAATATTCACAAGCTGGAAATAATAATTTTAATCGCCATTAGGCATCCAAAATAAGAGTTATATGTGTTTCTGGCTGGTGCAAAATTTTTGAGGGCCTAAAAACCACTAAAATTTTGGAGTTTTTTCAGATTTTTGCTTATAACTCAAAAACCATGCGTCAAAAAGAAAATATTATTCCTTTTAAAACGAAACAACATAAAATTTCGCATCGAATAACTTACTTAAAAGTTAAAATTGGTTCAACCGTTTATCCACAATCGATTGTCAAAGTTAGCCAATTTTTATCAACTTGGCGGAAAAGTGAATTATGCTTATTAGATGGTCACTAGAAACCACTCTAGGAATTTTTGCGGTGCCGACCCTTATAATAGTTCTCAATTGGCTAAAAAATGAGATTGTGAAAGTTTCATCTTAATAATTGGACAACGCAATGAGGTCGGATCATGTTCTGTCATGGAAAATGCTAGATATCTTCAGTTTTAACAAAAAAGTGGCTTAAGTAAAACTTCAAGCCAACAAAATTTTGTAGAAAATTAAACAAGAATCAAGTTTCTAGGATGAGTGGTTTTATTTTATGAATGAAAAACTGCAATTTTTTGCAGTTTTTCCTAAAACTTCAACCTCATTGCGGCACAGGTTACCGTTGTCAAATTAAGATGAAACTTTGCCAATCTCCAGAAGTCTAATTTGCCTAGGCTATTTTTACATTCTTGATATACATAAAAATATAGAACATAGCTAAAAATTGAGGGGTGAACCGTGACCTAATATCGTGTACTGTACATCTACTTCCACTTCCACTTTCAAGTAGAAGACAATAGATGAAAGGGCATTATCTAATTAATTCCAAAATAATTCCACATAATTCCAAAGATGTGTACACTTAATTTCAATCGCGGTTCACTCCTCTTTAAAAATTAATAAATTTAACAAACTTGGTTTCATTTAATATGTATATTATTCTTAATGTAATATTTTATCTCATACAATTACTATCTGGACGATACTTCTTATTGCATTAGAGTAACTTCAATCAAAGACCTTGGTGTCACCTTTGACTCAAAGCTCACGTTTAATGAACATATTAATCATGTGGTTAGTAAAGCTAACCGAACTTGGGGGTTCATATTTCGCAACACTAAAGCTTTTAGGAGCCCCAATTGTATCAGATACCTATACATAAGTTTGATTAAATCTGTCGTAATGTATGCTTCAACAATCTGGAGACCGAATCTAAAAACCAACATAGCTAGACTTGAAAGAATTCAGCATAAAGTTTTGAGACATCTAGCGTCTCTCTCTGGTAGCCCTATGTCTAGATACGATCATGACTACTTGAAAATCGCTGAAACTTTCGACATGTCAACTATTCTTTCGTCTATGATTGCTTCCGACAACTTATTCTCTTTTAAAATTATGTCTGATACCATTCGTTGTCCTGAGCTTAAAATTCTTTTTCCACTGAACAATCCCTCGTACCCACTACGACAGAATCAACCATTCTATCCACCAGTTCCATTTACACGTCATTCCGAAACCAACCCTATTTATTTTATTTTATTTTATTTATTAATGATGTTATGTACATAGGTCAGAGTAGACCCTTATAGTGTACAATCAAAAAAAGAAAAAAAGAAACTGACAAATATAGAGATTAACAATATAAAGAAAAATGAAATATAAATTAGATACAAAAATACAAGAAACAGAACAAAACGTAAAAAAAATACAAAATATAAAATACAAAATAGAAATACAAAGTATAAGTATATTACAAAATATAAATTACACAATATAAAATATAAGTTAGAGGCTATAGCATTAGCATGATAGGGCTTCAGTGAGTCCACGCAGAAAGCGGGCAGCAGAGGATGGTTGTCTTAGGGCAGAGGGCATTGAGTTCCACAGTCGTGGGGCTGTGATCTCAAATGACCTCGATCTGAGGGCAGTCTGGTGTCGCGGGCATACCAGGGCTCTTGATCTTATTGAAGGACCAGGGGTAAGTAGTTCCGCCAGGTAGGAGGGAGACCCTGATATAAGGACCCTATGGACAAACCTCAGGTACCTAAACTTTAGATAGTTAGGAAGGCTGAAGCCTAATACCTCTACTGCTTTCTCAGAAACATGATCCATATGGCCCAGGTCGTAGATGTATCTTATGCACGAATTAAGTGCCACCGATAACCTGTGGAGAGAAACGCTGTCGAGGCCGTAGTAGACGACCTCTCCATTCAAGAAGTGGGGTAATAATAATACGAGAACAAGTCTACGGCGCAGCCAGACAGGTGTTGCGTGGGCCATTTTTCGGAGAGGATACAACGAACCGTATACTCTTTTACAGATCAGACTAACATGGTCACTCCATGTCAATCTAGAGTTAATGACTATGCCAAGATCTCTGACATGTTCGGAGTAGGGGATGTCTGTGCCACAGACATTCACCGCAGGAATCACTCCCTGATCACGGGAGGATAATACAATCGCCTGTGTCTTCGCGGGGTTGAGCATCAATCCGTTCACGGTAGACCACATGGAGATCGATTCAATGTCGGTATTAATTTTTTCAACAGAAAGCCTACTGTCGACGTGTCCTAGGTGGGAATAGATCTGAAGATCATCATTTATAGATTAAGCATCGCTTATAACGCCCTTTCCCAAAAAACATGCGTTTTGAATTTTACTATAGATACCAACAGAATGTCTAGAATTATAAAAATAAACACACTTTCATATATTTAAATACTCACTATCATAATTATTACATCTGATTTACTCTGTATTGTTGTTTAGTATTTGTATGTTTAACTTTATTGTTTTTTCTCTACTTTTTACTAAGTAGTGTTTCTTTGTATTACTTTTTGTAATGTTTTTAAAGGCACATGCCGTTGAAATAAATAAATAAATAAATAAATAAATAAATAAATAAATAAATAATGTATTTACTCTATGTATAGAAGCAGTAGCTATAGTTGGGCATAGGCGTCAAGTTCGCTAGTTAAGCCTCTGATGTTAAGTGTAGTAAATTTTTATAAATGTTTCCATTGAACGGAGTTTTAACCTTCTTTATCCTCCTCTGCCATATGAAGAGACGTTCCACCCGCGCCCAACATGCCCTCTAATAAAAAATTAATTATAATGTGAGTCTTTTATAAAATGAAACTAAGTGAATACTGGTGGCAAGCAAAGTCCACACCATGCTATTGTTTTCATAACCTTTGGAGTTAATGTTGACTGGGGTGCAAATATTCACATCAGGCTATTATTGTAATTTTTGTTATTTTATTTAAATAAAACCGTGTTTCGTGGCCTTATTTTATTACAATGAAGTGGCTAAGGAGCCCATGTGGGTGGAAAAAGGTAAAATAAAAAAGTTATCTCTTATTTTGACCTTTATTTTAAGAGGGAAATTAATTTCGATTGTTCTGATAGATTTACTTGTTACCAGTGAAATAATTATGTATGTAAGACATCTACTGGAGATTAACTGTGCCTTATTAGCAGGTGGGCAAAGTTAATACAAACAATAAATTTATAAAGTTTGAATTTTTACAAAGAGAAACAAAGAGGTTGTCCTCTGCTTGATGCAAATAAACATTCACACATATATATCAAGATGATATATCTGTATATATATTATTTATTTGTTTGAGACTATAGTTTCGAAGACGTATGTTTATTTGCATCAAGCAGAGGACAACCCCTTTGTTTCTCTTTGTGAATCAACAACTCTGCTACTCTCGGCAAAACAAAAACTTTTCAATTTGAATTTTTATTTAAATCACACATGATTAATTTATAATTATTTATTGAAACAAATAATTACAATATAAATACAACGTTTCGATCGACTTATTCTGCGATCGTTCTCAAGTATGAGCACCCACTCTGATTATAGGTTAACTGAGCCAATCATGCTCATACTTGAGAATGATCGCAGAATAAGTTGATCAGAACGTTGTATTTATATTGTAATTATTTGTTTCAATAAATAATTATAAATTAATCATGTGTGATTTAAATAAAAATTCAAACTTTAATCAAATTAATCACAAAAATAAAAGATAAGAGTAAATAAATATTTTATTTAATATGGATTTACTATGAGTTAAGGATACTGGGTCACTTATTTCACATTAAAATTAAAAAATTAAAAGATATAAAATTTTTTTTCTTTTTCAATATATATATTTCGGACTATCAACCCATCTTCAGGAAATACAGAAAGTAACTAATTTAACTTATTGAATAACAGGCTATATATGTGTTTATTGAACAGAGAGACAGAATTTATAAAATTATTTTAAAAGGACGCTTTCTCTTAAGCTATTGTTAAGAAAGAATATCAGGTTGACCTTTATTTACATAGGATTGTTTGGGTGAAAGGCAAGTTAGTAAGGTCGTTGACTTGTGTCTCTGGGTTGGGGATGATTTTTTCATTTGGATATTAAAAGATCAATTATTATATTTGGTTTTACATCTAGTTGATTGTTGATAATATTTTCATCATTCGACAAGGCATATTTTATTTCCGTGGATTCAAGAAGATCCAATCTTAATCCTTTTCTTTCAAAATGAATAGGGGAGTTATTAAAGATGTTTCACCTTGCACCAACACCACAATCTCTACTGATTAACAAAAATAAAAGCTTCAACAGCTTCATTACTAGTAAATTTATAATTTTCTCATTAATATATTAAAGAATAATTAACATATTAACGAGAATTGTTTTGATCACGCTTTTTAACAAGATATATATCCCGAGACTAATGCTGGTTGAAGCTATTGGAATCTGCTGAGTCTTAAGTCTGGACCAAGAGAATGAAAAAGATATGATCCATTTAGCTATAATCCAACGTCATTATTGTGTTTAGCCCGCATGACAGTTAACTGAAGGTTTTCTACATTTTATTCGATTGCGACTCTAATGTAGGGAATTTTTGTCAAATATTGAGTGAAAATAATATTTGAACTTATATATTTCTAACTTGAAATAATGATATTAAATAAATTTTAATTTTCTCATTAATATATCAAAGAATAATTGATACGTCAACAAGAATTATTTTGACCGCGCTGATTTGAAAAAAATATATTTTTATCTCGCGAGACTACTGCGGATTACGCTATTGGAGTCTGCGGAGTATTAAGTCTGGACCAAGAGAGAAAAAGATGTAATCCACTTAGCTACAATCCAACGTCATTTCGCGTTTAGCCCGCTAGACATTCGGATGGATCACCGAGTGAATTGGAAATCTCAGATGTTATATACTCGATCTCCCAGAGCGCTAGATCTATTAGCATGTATGTTAGATGCCTGCCATTAATATACATACATGCTAATAGATCTAGCGCTCTGGACTGGGAGATCGAGTATATAACATCTGAGATTTCCAATTCACTCGGTGATCCATCCGAATGTCTAGCGGGCTAAACGCGAAATGACGTTGGATTGTAGCTAAGTGGATTACATCTTTTTCTCTCTTGGTCCAGACTTAATACTCCGCAGACTCCAATAGCGTAATCCGCAGTAGTCTCGCGAGATAAAAATATCTTTTTTCAAATCAGCGCGGTCAAAATAATTCTTGTTGACGTATCAATTATTCTTTGATATATTAATGAGAAAATTAAAATTTATCGCATGACAGTTGGATGGATCACCAAAGGAATTTGAAATCAGAGATGTTATATATTCAATCTTCCCAGTCCAGAGCGCCCGATCTGTTAGCACGTATGTTAGGTGCTTGCCATTAATTAATCGTATGTTTCCTATACTTGATTCAATCGCGAATCGAATGCAGGTGATTTTTGTCAAATATTAAGTGAAAATAATATCTGAACTTATATATTTCTAACTTGAAATAGTGAAGTTAAATAAAAATCACCTACATTTGATTCGCGATTGAATCATAAATAGGAAACATACGATTAGTTAATACAAACGTTAACAAATTAATTAAATTAATCTTAAGAAATTCAAAGATGTTTTTATAAAGCGAAATTTAGAGAATACTTAGCGAGACTACCGTTTTATAAGAACCATTGAGGTCCAGCTGATTCTCCATCCTGAACCAAGAGAGCGAAAAAAGATATGGTCCATCTAGATGTTACCCGGTATCAATCCGCGTATAGCCCGCATGATACCCCACCCCGGACCACCCAGAGGGACATGGCATCTTAAGTTCTTATATATTACTCTCTCGATTCAGACGCCTTTTACAAGTCTATTCTTACATAGAGAGATGATACAAATTAATTTAGAATTCCGCGGAGTAAACTAAAATGTAAGAATAGACTTGTAAAAGGCGTCTGAATCGAGAGAGTAATATATAAGAACTTAAGATGCCATGTCCCTCTGGGTGGTCCGGGGTGGGGTATCATGCGGGCTATACGCGGATTGATACCGGGTAACATCTAGATGGACCATATCTTTTTTCGCTCTCTTGGTTCAGGATGGAGAATCAGCTGGACCTCAATGGTTCTTATAAAACGGTAGTCTCGCTAAGTATTCTCTAAATTTCGCTTTATAAAAACATCTTTGAATTTCTCTTTGAATTTCTTAAGATTAATTTAATTAATTTGATAATTTTCTATATTTGTATAAATATACTAGAAAAACAAATTTACTTATAATTTGTTAAAAATTCCGTTGAGTGGATTTGCTCGCGAGTTTACTCCGCGGAATTCTAAATTAATTTACAAACGTTAACTTCTATTATAAGCTTTCAAATTAATTAAAACATATGCACTGATGTTTTCCAGCTGACGTGTATTGAGGAAGAGCAGCGGTGTAGTGCTCGAAACTACGTGTTAAAAATCGATATACTAGTATGTCTGTCTAAAATAAAGGTTTAAATAAGAGTTAACTTTTTTATTTTACCCTTTTCCACCACACTGACCCCATCAGACAATTCTTTGTTATTTTAGTTTATAATTAAATGCAATGGATTTTCGATAAATTAATAATAAAAGATAATAAAATTAATTATTTGATATATAAAAAAATTCTTAAATTGGCAATAAACAAGAGTTGAATGGTTTAGGAAGCATGGCAACATTTAATTTCCGTTTAGGAGAATGTCAAATTGCGCCCTCTTGTCTCACGTTTGTTTTATTTAAAAATTCTTATCCGAGAAAAAATAAAATATCATTGTATATATAGAGTTTCCATAATATTTTTTTCTCAAACAGGAACAATATTGAGAATTTGCTCGAAACATAAAATGAGCGCTTTCTATGCGATTTCAGAAAGAGAGATGTATTTACTATATACAGTCAAGTATTTATGATTGAAAAAGGCTAAGTAATGGTGTGGTTAATAAAAAACTACTGCTTAACCTTGATTTTTAACCAACTTCAAAAAAGGAGGAGGTTCTCAATTAGACAGAATTTTTTTTTGTGTCTATGTTACCTGATATCTTCGCCAATTGTGAACCGATTTTGATGATTTTTTTTTGTATTGGGTTCAGTCTAGTTTCTGATTGGTCCCGTTTTTTTCATTGGTATTGGACCTTTTTTGTTATGTTTGTTCAGGCATAACATCTTTGTTTGTGAACCGATTCTAATGATTCTTTCTGCGTTTAAATAAGTATAGCTCCAAGATAGTCAAGATACCTAACTATTTATTTAATTTTTATGTATGTTTGTTCAGAGAGAACTTTTTGCCACGTGGACCGATTTCGATGATTCTTTTTTCATTGTAAAGGGAGTACCTTAGGGGTGTCCCATATTAATTTGATCAAGTTCTAATGTTATGATCAATGACGAAATATCGTAAATCTACAATTCTTATGAGCAAATAATCGAAATTATAATAAATAAAATCTTTTATAAAAAAATAATCTTAAAATGTTCATTTAAAACCCGCAAACGTTTCGAGAGAATTTCTATATTTATGAATTGAATTTTATTATCATTTTCTGCTTCATTCGCCCGACGCTTTCTCTTACGAGATGCATGGAAGCTATTATATTAATTCACTATTAATAACATCACTAAAAAGAGACAAATAATCACTTTTTGAAGTCGGTTTCAAACAAACTATAAAAGCGAGCGTACTTGCCAAACATACTAAACGTAAGATCCGTCGAGTTCGATTTATATAATGTATATGTTTGGTACCGACTTCAAAAAGTTATTTCATGTAATAATTTTTAAGAAAAAAATAAAAACCGACTTCAAAAAATTAAATGCAACAAATAAAATACACTAAAAGGTATAAAATAATTATTATCTTATTTAGTTACAACTAAACGACGAAATATTAACATGAAATTACTTTTTGAAGTCGGTGCCAAACTAACTATACCTATAAGCGAGCATACCCTCCAAACGTACTAAGTAAGATCCGTCGAGTGCGATTGATAAAAGGTATATGTTTGGCACCGACTTCAAAAAGTAATTTCATGTTAATATTTCGTCGTTTAGTTGTAACTAAATAAGATAATAATTATTTTATACCTTTTAGTGTATTTTATTTGTTGCATTTAATTTTTTGAAGTCGGTTTTTATTTTTTTCTTAAAAATAATTTTTATTTTTCTCTTTTTAGTGATGTTATTAATAGTGATTATATCATCAGAACTTGACCAAATTAATATGACACCATCCCTAAGACACCCCCTTTCGGATAAAAAAAGAACCATCGAAATCGGTTCATAAACAAAGAGGTTAGGTCTAAACAAACCTAATAAAAAGGTCTAATACCTATGAAAAAAATACGAAAAAAATGGGACCAATCGGAAGCTAGACTGGACCCAATGCAAAAAAAATTTTCAAAATCGGTTGAGAATTGGCGGAGATATGAGGTAACATAGGCACAAAAAAAAAAAAAAAATTCAGTCGAATAGAGAACCTCCTCCTTTTTTGAAGTCGGTTAACAATTTCATCGTTTAGTTGTAACTAAATAAGACAATTATTTTATACCTTTTAGCGTATTTTATTTTATTTTTGAGTTCTTATTATTTCATTTATTGCATTTAATTTTTTGAAGCCGGTTTTATTTATTTATTTTTTTTTATAAAATTCATTTTTAACTAATTATTTATTTAAAAATTATTGATATTTATTACTAGCGTGATATTTTTAATTATGTCAAAAAATTCACTATAATTTAAGTAGTTCACGATTAATTTTGGAGAGAAATAAATCAAATTAAAATAATTATTTTAGTTGAGTTACTCGAACGGTATAAATAAGAAAATATTTATAAATTCGTCAGGTTTTCGCGATATCTAATTGCAATTTTTTGATACTGTACTTTTTTATTTCGGCTATAATCGAAATTTTTTAGCTTTTTCCAAATAATAGGGATAAAATGACAAACAATTCGGGACGAACTGACCATACTTTAAAACCAGGACGCCCGAGTATTTTGTCATTTTGTTCCGGTTTTTGGGAAAAATTAAAAAATTTCGATTATGCCTGAAATAAAAAAGTACAGTATCGGAAAATTGCAATTAGGTATCGTGAAAACCCAATGAATTTATAAAATTGAGGCCCCGGCGGAGAAAAATAATTGGGCCCCCCTAAAAAATAAATCTAAAAAAAAATCGGTTGTCTGTAAAGTCGGTTTACTGACGATAGTTGAACGTGACAACGTCATAAGAAAATACTAATGGAATGGTATTTTCTTATGACGTTGTCACGTTCAACTATCGTCAGTAAACCGACTTTACAGACAACCGATTTTTTTCATAAAATTCTTCGTTCAGAAAATCATTTTAAATTTACAAAATATTTGAATAAAATTTATTGTTTAAATTTCTACACGACTGTTAAAATTTAATTTTTGATTTTATTATTTTATAATAATAAATTTTGTATTGACATTATTTCTTTCAGCAAGTAAACTGAATAAAAGTTGTTGTTCAATTAGTTACTTAATTATTTTTGCAAATTTAATTGTAATTTGTTGTAAAAAGTAATAATTTTGCATAATTTATTATAAGAATAAACTGTGATTAAATTATTGTTCATAAATCTTAAATTTAAAATTTAAAATTTGGAAACATCATTAAAATTTTTGAAACTGTAGCTTTTAAAAAGCCCGCCTCAATCTATGTCGCTCGTTCCGCGCTCTCGCTTGCACTTCAAGCCTTAAATGGAACGCCTCAGAGCGATGAGTCATGTTTTTTCGAGCGTGCAGCCGGCTCCATCGAATTATAAGACGTTGTCACGTCAAAAATTCTAAATATTGAATTAGGAATTTTATTTAATCAATTTGTGCAAACTAAGACCTGGGATATTTACTCTTGTTTATTTTCATTTTGATTTCTTCTAAGTATTAGGATTTGGTGTTGATTCCATTAAAAGCGTCCTCTATTAGAGAAGGAGACAATAAAAGAGTGTGTCTTCTGCTGGAATTATAAATTTTATTAATAACGAGACTATAGTTTCGAGGGCTTTGCCCTCTTCATCAGTCTAATACAATTGCTTCACAGGAATTATTGTACAAATCATAGGTTACCCATGTGGAAATCTCACTAGCCATTCATACATTAATTCCTGTGAATCCATTGTAATAGACTGATGAAGAGGGCAAAGCCCTCGAAATAAAATTTATAACTCCAGCAAAAGACACACTCTTTTATTGTCTCCTTCAATATATAAAAATTCAATTGAAAAGTTTTTGTTTTGCCGAGAGTAGCAGAGTTGTTGATTCACAAAGAGAAACAAAGAGGTTGTCCTCTGCTTGATGCAAATAAACATATACACATATATATCAAGATGATATATCTGTATATATATTATTTATTTGTTTGAGACTATAGTTTCGAAGACTTGGTCTTCATCATCAGTCTTTCTTCAATTATAAATGTTTTTCATGGAGTCAATATCATATGGATATTGACTCCATGAAAAACATTTATAACTGAAGAAAGACTGATGATGAAGACCAAGTCTTCGAAACTATAGTCTCAAACAAATAAACAATATATATACAGATATATCATCTTGATATATATGTGTATATGTTTATTTGCATCAAGCAGAGGACAACCTCTTTGTTTCTCTTTGTGGATATAAAAATTCTGCTACCCTCGGCACAAAAACTTTCAACATAATTCAATATTTAGAACTTTTATTTAGATTTATTTTTTAGAGGGGCTCAATTATTTTTCTGCTCCTGAGGCCTCAATAAACCTAAATCCGCCTCTCTACAATGCTATATGAGAGATGGCCATATAGACAGACACAGCAATCGTTTTACTTTTGAACGGAACCCTAAGCATTGAAAATCAAATTTCTCTATGTGAAAGTAATCAATATATGGGCTCTTAAATTTATTTTCTGTTAAAGTTAATTATGAATAATTCAAATTGTATCGTGGGTCGATGTATCTATTTCTATCTGGGTCTAGCTAAATATTTTCTTTAGCCCACTCTAAAGTCCTCTATAAATGATTTTGTGACAGATTTCTTATATAAATATACTATAATTAATTTCTATTTCCTTTGTTATGTATTCTATCAACATGAAGGCGTTATAATTATGACACTAATTAAATTTTATAATAATAAACTATTATTTAGCTCTCATTTTTAAACCCCCGCATGAGTTTAAACAAACTTAACGAAAACAAGCCTGACATTTACTTGTTGATAATCCAATAACCAATATATCTATACTATTTACAATTTTCAAAGCATAAGATAACACATTATATTGAAAATATTCATTTGCAACGTAGACTGAAATTAGAAAAAAAAACCGACTTCAAAAAAATTAAATGCAGCAAATAAAATAAAAATAATTTTTAAGAAAAAAATAAAACCGACTTCAAAAAATTAAATGCAACAAATAAAATACACTAAAATGTATAAAATAATTATTATCTTATTTAGTTACAACTAAATGACGAAATATTAACATGAAATTACTTTTTGAAGTCGGTGCCAAACATATACCTTTTATGAATCGCACTCGACGGATCTTACTTATACGTTTTTTTTTTTTTAATGATATTGATGTGAGAAGGAGATACACCAGAAGGTGAATCCCCTAAAGGCCTGTATGGGCTGGCCCCTCCATCGTGAAGAGAACAGAGCAGAAGGAAAAGAAGCCGGGATCACGGGCCAATCTCAGAAACTTAGATACAATTCAATATCCAATTTACTAAGGTTTTAGGGGCTTCGAGACAGTGGTAAATTCTCCGCGCGATAAATTCGGTTAAATTTATCTCCCATTTAATTTTTAATACCAGACCCTATACTTACAGAAAAAATGTCTGGGTATAGCCGGGAATCGAACCCGAGACCTCCGGGTTGCCAGTCAGTTACTCTGACTATTAGACCACGGAGGCGGACGTTTGGAGGGTATGCTCGCTTATAAGTATAGTTTGTTTGGTACCGACATCAAAAAGTAATTTCATGTTAATATTTCGTCGTTTAGTTGTAACTAAATAAGATAATAATTATTTTATACTTTTTAGTGTATTTTATTTGTTGATTTTAATTTTTGAAGTCGGTTTTATTTTTTTCTTGAAAATTATTTTTATTTTCTCTTTTTAACCGACTTCAAAAAAGGAGGAGGTTCTCTATTCGATTGATTTTTTTTTTTTTTTTTTTTTTTTTTTTGTGCCTATGTTACCTCATATCTCCGCCAATTGTCAACCGATTTTGAAAAATTTTTTTGCATTGGGTCCAGTCTAGCTTCCGATTGGTCCCATTTTTTTTCGATTTTTTTCATAGGTATTAGACCTTTTTTATTAGGTTTGTTTAGGTTTGTTTAGACCTAACCTCTTTGTTTATGAACCGATTTCGATGGTTCTTTTTTTATCCGAAAGGGGGTGTCTTAGGGATGGTGTCATATTAATTTGGTCAAGTTCTGATGATATAATCACTATTAATAACATCACTAAAGGAAAAATAAAAATTTTAAGAAAAAAATAAAAACCGACTTCAAAAAATTAAGTGCAACAAATATAAAAATACACTAAAAGGTATAAAATAATTATTATCTTATTTAGTTACAACTAAACGACGAAATATTAACACGAAATTACTTTTTGAAGTTGGTGCCAAACATATACCTTTTATGAATCGCACTCGACGGATCTTACTTAGTACGTTTGGCGGGTACGCTCGCTTATAGGTATAGTTTGTTTGGCACCGACTTTAAAAGTAATTTCGTGTTAATATTTCGTCGTTTAGTTGTAACTAAATAAGATAATAATTATTTTATACCTTTTAGTGTATTTTTATATTTGTTGCACTTAATTTTTTGAAGTCGGTTTTTATTTTTTCTTAAAAATTTTTATTTAGTGATGTTATTAATAGTGATCATATCATCAGAATTTGACCAAATTAATATGGCACCATCCCTAAAATACCCCCTTTACAATAAAAAATCATCATCGAAATCGGTTAATAAACAAAGAAGTTAGGCCTGAACAAACCTAACAAAAAAGGTCTAATACCTATGAAAAAAAAATGGGACCAATCGGAAGCTAGACTGAACCCAATGCAAATTTTTTTTTCAAAATCGGTTCACAATTGGCGGAGATGAGGTAACATAGGCACAAAAAAAAAAAAAAAAAAATCAGTCGAATAGAGAACCTCCTCCTTTTTTGAAGTCGGTTAATAATAATAACTCACAATTCAAATAAAATTAACTAAACGATATCAAATAATTATCTAATTTAGTTACAACTAAACGATGAAATCGTTACATGAAATCACTTTTTAAAGTAGGTGCTAAACATATACATTTTATGAATAACACTCTATGGATCTTACTTAGTACGTTTGGCGGGTAATGAAGACAACATCGCTTAAACTCGCTTATATAGTTTGTTTGGCACCGACTTCAAAAAGTGTTTTCATGTAACAATTTCATCGTTTAGTTGTAACTAAATTAGATAATTATTTTATACCTTTTAATGAATTTTATTTGAATTTTGAGTTATTATTTTATTTGTTGCATTTAATTTTTTTGAAGTCAGTTTTTTTTTTCTAAAACATATTTTTGTATTAATTATTTAGTTGTGTTTTGTGAATACCATTGGAATATCACTTACTGCTATTAATTTTTCAGTTTCGTTTTGTGAATACCATTGGACTATCACTTACCGCTGTTAATCATTCAGTCTTGTTTTGTGAATACCACCTCCTTCAATATATAAAAATTCTGCTACCCTCGGCAAAAAAACTTTCAAATTATATAAAATTCAATTCATAAATAGAGAAATTATCTCGAAACGTTAACGGGTTTTAAATGAACGTTTTTTTTCATAAAAGATTTTATTTATTATAATTTTGATTATTTGCTCATAAGAATTGGAGATTTCCGTTATTTTGTCATTGATAATATTATCAGAACTTGACCAAATTAATATGGGACCACCCCTAAGGTATCCACTTTCCAATAAAAAAAGAATCATCGAAATCGGACCACAAACAAAGAAGTTATGCGTGAACATACATAACAAAAAGGTCCAATACCAATGAAATTTATACGGGACCAATCGGCGACTATACTGAACCCAAGGCAAAAAAATCATCCAAATCGATCTACATGGTAAGAGAAAAACCCCAGACATTTCTTTGAATTGATAACCTCCTCCTTTTTTTCAAAGTTGGTTAAAAAACAATTTAAAATTCTATATTACCTACTAACCAAAATTTAATAATAAAATTCATCAAGTCCTTGTTCTGTAAGTGAAAAGTTAATAATGTTAAAAGCTAGAAATGGAAGCCACGAGCTCACCTGTGCATTTCCACTTTTCTTCCTGCCCGATGATTGATTATAAATATAATTTCTTTATAAAATACTTGACTCAATAGACTTCCAGAAAATGAAATTTTAGATGACAATTGCATTGCCAACCATACTTTCAATATTGCATTGTCACCAGGAATAACTGACGTCTTGTCTCTTGCAACTAATAAAACATATGGCATATACACCTACCTTAAACACCAACCCAACCCATAAAATATTTCTTTGAAGTCGGAGAGGCCTTTAGGGTCTGCACCTTTTCGCATCAATACCATATAAAAAATTCCCTCAGGTCTAGAACACCGTAAATTTAAACTGAAATAATGAACATATTGTAGATTGATAGAGTTTTTCTTTAGGAGACGGACTGGTATAAATATGCAATTGGATGTTGATGAAAGCAGTCCACGGTGGTTGTAAAAAAATAAGACTATAGAGGTTCTATTATTTTACATTTATTTGTTAAACCGACGTTTCGGAGATTTATTCTCTCCTTCTTCAGGGTAACAAAAAGTCAATGAAAGTAGTTCAAATCATAATTACTTCCTGTCTCCTTTGACAATGCCAAAAAAACATTATAAAAATTTTTCATCTCGAATAGAAATAAAGTAAAAAGCGATAATTGCTTTTTACTTTATTTCTATTCGAGATGAAAATTTTTATAATGTTTTTTGGCATTGTCAAAGGAGATAGAATGTAATTATGATTTGAAATACTTTCATTGACTTTTTGTTACCCTGAAGAAGGAAAATAAATCTCCGAAACGTCGGTTTAACAAATAAATGTCAAATAATAGAACCTCTATAGTCTTATTTTTTACAACCACCGTGGACTGCTTTCATCAACATCCAATTGCATATTGTAGATATTCATTAATTATTATGAACAATACCACGAAGTTAAAGAAAAAAAGAAACCGTAAAAAATTATTTTTGCAAAATTTTGTAAGATTTTTTTGTAAAAATGCACCATAGAGTCTCTTGCCACATGATTAAAAATTAATTTTATTATATGTATAAAATGATTTTAGGTTTAATAATTAGTAGAGATTGTGGTGTTGGTGCAAGGTGAAACATAAAATAATTTAAATAATGAAAACATTTTTTTCCTGTGTTCACTAAACATATATATAAGCATTCAATAAGTTAAATTAGTTATTTTCTGTACTTCCTGAAGATGGGTTGTTGATAGCCCGAAATATATATTATATTGAAAATTTTTTTACATCTTTTAATTTTTGTAATTTTAATGTGAAACAAGTGACCAAGAATCCTTAACTCATAGTAAATGAATATTAAATATAATAGAAAGAATTTAATTTTAAGGACAGAAGGATCCTCCTGGGGGGATGAATCCCCTCTGATATCGCAATTTAATAATATTTCTATTAATATCTTAGATTCTGTCCTTAAAATTAAATTATTTCTAGTTTAAAATTGATTTGATAATCTGAACCCGAGCTCATTTTTGAAAAACATTCCAACTCTTTTCAAAAATAAGATGCTCAAATCTTTACTTTTATATTAAATATAATATTTATTTACTCTTATCTTTATTTTAGGTTAATGCTTTTCAAGGTTGAAAAGTTTTTGTTTTGCCGAGAGTAGCAGAGTTGTTGATTCACAAAGAGAAACAAAGAGGTTGTCCTCTGCTTGATGCAAATAAACATACACACATAAAATTGAAAAGTTTTTGTTTTGCCGAGAGTAGCAGAATTTTTATATATTGAAGGAGACAATAAAAGAGTGTGTCTTCTGCTGGAATTATAAATTTTATTTATTTATAACGAGACTATAGTTTCGAGGGCTTTGCCCTCTTCATCAGTCTATTACAATGTATTCACAGGAATTAATTTATGAATGAAAGGTTAACATCTTTCATGTGGTTAGGTTAAGAAATTATACAGGGTGCGCAAGTGCACAAGAAATTACACAGGGTGCGCAAGTCAAGAATTGGAATTTATACTTGTTTTATTATTTTGGCTGTAGGTGTAAACTTCACGAACGTATCTGTGTACTATTTATCTATCATCTATCATTTGTTCTGTTAAATTCCGCAATCATTTCTCTATAAAAATAATTGTTTAACTACTCAATTTAAATGAAATAATATAATAGGATTAAGATTATTGGACAACCAATCGACTTGATTGGGGAATAATGGAATTGAAATAATTATCGGAAAAGAGTTTTTTTATCTAATTAGATTTTCCTCTTATTAAAAACAAGGACTAAAGATGAATAAGGACACTCGATGGTGGAGAAGTAATCTCCGGAATCGAAGCAAAAAATACAATGTATACATTAATTAATGTAAAATAATTGGTTTAATAAAATTAAAAAAAAAATGAAATAATATAAATATAATAAAAATAAATGCATTACATTATGTTAAATTCCGCAAACTTTTCTCTATAAAAATAATTAAGACTATAAATTAGTATTTTTTTTTTTTTTTTTTAAGGGCGCATCGACTGCTAGGGCCATTAGCGCCTCAGAAAACTTATCTTATCCATTTAATCATCTGTCTCAATCTAGTGTTTTTTTTTTTTTTTTTTTTTTTTTATCAGGTCATATCCATCTGTCCGTTGTTTTACAGTTTACGCCAATAGAGTTCGAAATAGTATTCAATAAATATCTAATAAGTGATAGCAACAATAACTCAAATTAAATTTAGAAGTCCTATTCTATCTAAATACCCGAATAAATTTTCAAAATTTTCTTGATTTCCTAGAAGATTTAGGATAGATATATTTCCAATATTAAATTTTAATCTTGCAGAACTATATAAAGGACACTCAATTAATACATGGTCCACTGTGATTCTAGAGTTGCATATACTACACCATGGGGTATTTTCTCTAAGAATCAAGAACCCATGTGAGAAAAAGCAGTGCCCTATTCGTAGACGTATTAATTTGGTTTGCATTCTTCTAGGCATATCATATGTACTTAGTGGACAAATGTTAGGTTTGACTCTCTTAAGGATTGCATTCTCCCTCGCCCACTCATCATACCAGGAATTCTTTAATTGATTTTTAAAAAACTTTTTCGAGTCTTCTAAAAATATTTGAGAAAAATCAACAGCCGCCTTATTAGCTCCCATTTTGGCAAGAAGGTCAGTTGCATCGTTGCCTTCAATCCCTGTATGTCCTGGGAAATTAGTATTTTAGTTTTGTTAAATTGTTAATTTATTGTATAAAAATCTATATTGTAACTGGTATAACTCCCTTATATCGAATAAAATAAAAATAAAAAAAAATAAAAAAATACGACTTAATGTTACAAATAAAATAATACATATATTTATTTTATGTTATAGGAAAAAGACCACCAGGTGGATCACGGCAAAGATGGATGGACAATTCAATTCGAGATCTTGAAGAGTTGAGAGCACAAAGAAATTGGAAATGTATAGCGCGGGACAGGACTAAATGGCGAGGCATCCTAGAGGGGGCTAAAACATTGGAAATGTTTGGCCACAGGAAGTTTAAGTAAGTATATTAGAATTTGGTAGAATATATAGTATATATCGAGATTAAAGTCTCTCCAAAAATAAATTCGTTTTATTTTTATATCTTAATGTGAAACCTAACAAGTATTTTTTATCCAATAATTTAAGTAAGTATATTACTTGTTTGTATCTTATTTGGCCTGCTAGCTAACATGCTGTAATCGAAGAACAGACGGTTAAATATTATATCGGGCTAACAGGAGGGATCTGTTTCGCGTTTATAACAGATCCCACTAAAAAATTAGAAAGAAAATCGAATTTTTAATTAAATGCTAATTTGAATATTTCCAAAGAGAGTCGATTTTAACCCTATATAATGTTATAATATAGAAATTTAAATTCTTTCCACTCTGCTCAACAAGTATTATTTTCCTCTCCCTCTCGTGAGTGGGGGGCGCGCTCTCCAATTTCACTCCCGGTTGCCTATCCTGCAGAGTATTAAAGAAATATTAAGCATTTAATAGAAACTAGGTGGCCTCCGTAGAATTAGAATGAATGCAATAAATAATAATTGAGGAAAATTTTCCAAGACTCGGTAGGCTTCCGGCAAAATCAATAGGAGTTGAAAGGAAATTATTCTGTGAGCCATTTGAGCTAGAGAGCTGAATATCGGCACAATGATGCAGTTTCCTTTATTGTCGTCAGTTTTTTTTAATAAAGAGAAACAAAGAGGTTATCCCCTGCTTGATCCAAATAAACATACCTACACACATATATATCCAAAATAAATATCTGTATATATATTATTTATTTGTTTGAGACTATAGTTTCGAAGAGTTGGCCTTCATCATCAGTCTATTTTAATTATAAATATTATTTTTCATGGGGTCAGTATTGTATGGATATTGAACATTTTTTGATCTTTACTTAGCTGAGAGCCAGTTAAAATTCTTTGTCCTCTTCATCAGATTATTACAATTGATTCACAAATCAATTCCTGTGAATCAATTTTAACAAAGCCGGCGAAACTATAGTCTTTTTATAAATAAATTAAACAAAATGTATTATTCCAGCAGAAGACACTCTCTTTTATTGTCTCCTTTATTTTATAAAAATTCTGCTACACTCGGCAAAAAGAAACTTTCTATGTAAATAATCTAATGTAAATAATAAATTAATACTTTTTTAATAGACAGATAAGCCCAGGGCCCGAGAGGGTCTTCTTATGACTTTGTGTTTGTAAAATGGTTCCAAGAAAAAAATAAGTACCTATATAAACATTTTTAAGAGAAAAATTCTTTAAAAATACCTAGTTCTATTATATATTAAGGAAGGAATATTATTTATTTATTTATTACTACTACTAGGAATTTATAGGACAATTTTTCTGAAAGTGATTGAACAGAAAATGTGTGGCCGGGAACGAGAGGCTATAGCCTCGAAACTATAGCCTCATTATAATTAAATTAAAAAATTTACACTCTTCAATTGTCTCCAATAATCTTGATATAAATTAATAAAAAAATGAATATAATTATTGGAAAATGTGTTATAAACCAATTACACATAATAGTGGGGCTCGTGACTTTGTGTTTGTGAAAAAGTTTGTCTTCAATTGTTCAACTTGTACTACCATTTTCGCATACTTCTAAATTTTTAGAAGCTTCCTTTATACAGCAGTTCCACAATAAATATTCCAGAAAAAACTTTGATATCAAATCATTGGAAATTACATTTCATTGAGTATAATATAAATTCCAATATCGCCTTATAATTTCAAAAATCACCTACATTTGATTTGCGATTGAATCAAATTTAGGAAATATACGATTGATTATAGTGGTGTTTCACAAAGAGTTCTTTGACACCACTATAATTCGTCAAATAATTCCTGTGCAAAATTTACCTCTTTTTATTTTTTTAATTTTTAATATGAAACAAGTGACCTAGAAATCTTAACTCATAGTAAATCAATATTTCATATAATATTTATTTACTTTTATCTTTATTAAAGATGTTTCACGTCACACCACAATCTTTATTAATTATTAATAGCAAAATCTTAAATGGTAGATTATTTTCAAGCAATATTTTTTTTAAATTTTAATTTTTCTCATTAATATATCAAAGAATAATTGATACGTCAACGAGAATTATTTTGACCGCGCTGATTTGAAAAAAGATATTTTTATCTCGCGAGACTACTGCGGATTACGCTATTCGAGTCTGCGGAGTATCAAGTCTGGACCAAGAGAGAAAAAGATGTGATCCACTTAGCTACAATCCAATGTCATTTCGCGTATAGCCCGCTAGACATTCGGATGGATCACCAAGTGAATTTGAAATCTCAGATGTTATATATTCGATCTCCCAGTCCAGAGCGCCAGAAAACCTTCAGTTAATATTTTTTTTTGCTCTTCGGTTAGATTTCCGAATAACAGGTAATGATATTTTAGGAACTTTCTTTAGGGGTCTTGTGGTTTCGTTGTGGTATATTAAAAGTGCTTTGATTTTGCAATCTCCAGCAGCATTTTTACCAATTAAATGTGTTAGTCTATCTTTAGAGACCTTAAACCCCGTAAGGACATTAATCTCATAAGTCCTGAGTGTATAATATATGTATTTTTCCTTGAAGTACAATATAATAAACAATATAAATTTACTTTTTAAAAGCACTTCATTTTTTTTATTACCTACTCGATAAAAGGGTTTTAGGTCAAGTTTTGTAATCGTGCATGAGAAAAGTGTTTTGCTTACTTTTTTCGAAATATCTCAAAAACAGCTGAAACTATATTGATTAAAAAAATTCAGCAAAACCATGGCATTTCACTCTACAAAAAAGCTCTAATAAGTGAACATCAAAAAAATCATATTTTTCAAGATAATAATTGTTTTGTCAAAATGTCTGTTAGATAGTCTGTGCGTTACCAAATTTTTGTGGACGAGCTAGCTCAAAAACTAGTGTGAATATCGAAACCAAATTTCACACGTAGTTTTGGTCCATTAAGATTAAGAGCTGATTAGATTTTGGTGCATATCGACCGAAAATTAAGGGGCGTGGAGGGGGGGTTAAAAATGAAAAATCTAGGCCATTTGAGCAAACTCAACCAAATTTTGTATACATAATCAGTGGGACCCCAGAAGTCTAAAAATGCAAAAACTAACCACCCAAAAGGGGGGGGGGGTGTATAAAAAATGAAAATATAGGCTCTTGTACCAAACTCAACCAAATTTTGTATATATAATCAATGGGCCCCCAGGAGTCTAAAAATGGAAAAACTAACCCCCTCCCCTACATGATTATAAATAATTTTATTAAATATTAAATACAAGAGAGGGTCCAGGTTGTATGGTAAAGTCAAGTGGATGGCCACATCAGAACACGTCAGCTTATTTACCAAGCAAATGTGTTAGCCTATCTTTAGAGACCTCAAACTCCGTAAGGACCTTAATCGCTTAAGTCCGAAATCGCGTAAATCGAGGACGGAGTGTATACTTTTTCCTTGACGTACAATATAATAAACAATATAAATTTACTTTTTAAAAGCACTTCATTTTTTTATTACCTACTCGATAAAAGGGTTTTAGATTACTATCATTGTTTGATGGATTAAGGTACACGATGATCTTTTTTCTTGATAAAAGTAACATGTTTAATGTACAGAGCGAATCAATATTGGATAAATATAATTTTACTTATTTCCAAGTAAGTTTTATATAATGAACAAGTGAATAATAATATGCAAATGAAATAATTACTTCATCAAGTTTATATCTATAATTATATTGTTAATTTTTCTTATTTTCCTATTTATTTAATTATCAAATGATTTGCTAAATACTAAATACGTAATTAATTTAAATACGCCCTTTAGATGGTGAATAGAATTAAAATTAGAACTAAAATAAATAAAACTTCAAACAGTTTGACTGGAATTTCACAAACTTGTTTTAAATGTCAATATTTAGTGTGTATGAATTAATTTGTCATTTCATTCAATATTCAATACAATTGAAAATTTATGTTCAAAAAAGAAATTGTAAAATAGGAGTAGGCGGTGAATTTTAAATTCATTAATTAGAGTCATAGAAACAGTTCGGGCGTCGCCACAGACCTTATTTTATTTATTTATTTATTGAAAACATTTTATCTGTAGGGCCATCTAGCCCCTGTATTGTACAATTTTAGATCAGATTAATTACATAAAAATTAATTAATATAATACAAAAAAAAAAAAAAAAAACAAGAAAAAGAGAAATAGCTAATATAACAAGCAAGAAAAAAAGAAAAAAAATCAAAAAGAAAAACATATGATACATAATTGATAAAACAAAAATAATTTAAGGGCAGAATTTTTAATTTGAACGAAATTTTACAAAAAAATGTCCTTTTCAATATTTGTGAAATTTACCATATGAAAAAAATCCAAAGTCTTCAATATCTGCGAAATTTTAACAAAATACAATAAAATCTTTCTTTTTTTTAATGATAAGGATGAGAGAAGGAGTTACAGTCGCGCTTCCCGCGAGAGCGATTCCAATACTTTCTCCCATGCTTTCGCATTGGATAAAGTAAAAAAATACTCAGAATTTTTTTAGAATCGGACCCAAATATTTTTAGAAAAAAAAAACAGATTTCTTAAAAAATACATTTTTAATGCTTTTTCTTATTAAATTAATATATTCTCGAATGACGTGTTTTTTTGTTTTTTTTTTTTTAAATTTTCCCACAATTAAAAATTTTAAAAAATAATTGAAATAATTAAAAAGACATTGCTGTAAATATGAACATAGTGTAAATATGAACAACAGTATTAACTCGATGCCGAAATTATAGTAAAAATAATAAATTGGTACATATTTTTAAAAATTTGAAAAATAAACAAATTTTGTTAAAAAAAAAAGAAAAGATTTCGTGAATTTGCATTTATACGAAGGGTGAACCGCTACCTAATATCGTATACACCTACTTCCACTTCCACTTTCATTTCTAAGTAGAAGACAATAGATGAAGGGGAATTATCTAATGAATTCCAAAATAATTCCACATAATTCCAAAGACGTGTACACCTAATTCCAATTCCGGTTCACCCCTCGCATTTATATAAATATATTGTAAACCTGCAGCTCTCAAATTTGGTAGATTAGGAATGGAAACTTTTGGCAACCTACACAATTAGTACTTATAACTACTCGGCGGGCTGAAAAGTTCGTAGGCTGACACATAAATGGCGCCACTAGTATCAAATCCATATGATTTTTAGTTAGCCCCAACCTTCAAAAGACGCGTGTATAAATTTGACAGCTGTTGCACTATTAGTATCTGAGTTATAGCATTTTTAGTGAAAGAACTTTTAGTACTTTGAAAAAAATGGATAAAAAGGAATTTCGTGTGTTAATAAAGCATTGCTTTTTGGCGAAAAAAAATTGGCTTGATAAACATTATTCGGACTTTGCACCAGCAAAATCAACCGTAGAAAAGTGGTTTGCTAAATTTAAACGAGGCGAAATGAGCACCGAGGACGATGCACGCAGTGGACGCCCCAAAGAGGCAGTTACCGACGAAAACATCAAAAAAGTCCACAAAATAATTTTTGATAACCGTAAAGTGAAGTTGATTGAGATAGCTGAGACCCTAAAGATATCATAGGAACGTGTTGATCATATCGTGGATGAATATTTGGATATGAGAAAGCTCTGTTCAAAGTGGGTGCCGCGCGAGCTCACAACCAACCAAAAACAACAACGAATCGATGATTCGAAGCAGTGTTTGGAGCTGTTAAATCGTAATAAATCCGAATTTTTGCGTCGATATGTGACGATGGATGAAACATCCCGCATGGAAATAAATAGATTTTCGAAATATGTTTTGTTTATATTCTGGGAACAACTCCGAAATATATAACAAGGACATATAAAAATTATAATTATATTTTAAAAACATACTTAAAACATATAAAATTTATATCACATTCAGAATATATCTTTGAAACATAGTTAAAACATAAAAAAATTATACTTTGGTAGAGCGACATAAAAATAATTATATTTTAAGAATATATAGAAAACAAACTTTATATAAACTTAATAGAAAATTTTTATATTTTTAATATATTTTCATTAAATATATAAAAAACATATTTCGAAAATCTATTTATTTTCATACGGGATGGCTCCATCATTTCACACCGAAGTCCAATCGACAGTCAGCAGAGTGGACTGCACGTGATGAACCGACTCCAAAGCGTGGAAAGACGCAAAAGTTGACTGGCAAGGTTATGGCATAAGTATTCTGGGATATTCATGGTATAATATTCATTGACTATCTTAAAAAGGGAAAAACCATAAACAGCGACTATTATATAGCGTTATTGGAGCGTTTAAAATACGAAATCGCGGAAAAGCGGCCTCATTTGAAGAAAAAGAAAGTGCTTTTTCATCAAGAAAATGCACCGTGTCACAAGTCAATGAAATCGATGTCAAAATTTCAAGAATTGGGCTTCGAATTGCTTCCGCATCCCCCGTATTCTCTAGATCTGGCCCCGAGTGACTTTTTTCTGTTCTCAGACCTCAAGAGGATGCTCGCTGGAAAGAAATTTTGCGCCGATTAAGAGGTAATCGAAGAAACTGAAGCCTATTTTGAGGCTAAAGACAAATGGTATTATAAAAATGGTATCGAAAAATTGTATGACCGCGAAGAAGCGTGAATGAAAATCTGGCTTTAATTTTTTCATATTTGTTTTTAATTAAGAAATATTATTTAATGCATCTAGTAAATTTGAATTAATCATTGTTTTAATAAAAAAACGCAAGATCACATCAGACACTTACCAAGAGATTATTTTTTAATATGAATTTTAGAAAAAAAAAAATGTCATGTTGACAGGTATAATTCACCCATGATAATTTAGTTTTTCATTTATCTGCTCTCATTTCAACTTTATCAAATATTTTTCTAAACCCATATCATTTTATTATTACACACAGTGCCAAAGTCACCAAGACTGTGTAACCCATGTAGGCCTCTGGGTCGTGAAAAGAAAAAAGAGAAGAAAAATAAATTTCAGGCCTTAGTTTAAGGTGTCTAGAAAATTTCACGGAAAATACGGAGACGGGAAGACAATTCTACACTCAAGAAGTCATAGGGATAAACGAGTTAACGAACGCGATTGTTCGAATTGTATTTAATTTGATCGCGAAGTGTTGAATGTTTAAAAAATACAACGTTAAATTGTGTTAATAAGTTTACAAATATTTATATTCATATCCAGATTACCCTCATCTATCTATCAATCTACACTGCGGTGCAAAAAAATCGAGCCACCAATAAAAACTTTATTAAATAGTAAATCATTTTTATTTATTTTTACAAGGAAACATACATTATTGCTTATTGAAAGTGTAGGTACTTGCCACTTGTCGTTGACTTAGCCCTTGATTAATTAGGCACACAATTTGAACTACTTGAACTTCAGAAATATATCCATTTTGTATATTTTATCTTTCTATCAATGATGCTTAATTCAAAATTATTTATTTTATTGATATTTCAAATGGAATTCGATCTTTTATTAAAACTTTATTTAAATGTAAAGCGATATTGAGAATGTATGATAATTTGTAATTGTATCTTTTAATTTAATTTTACTTATTTTTTTTATAAAATGCAATAACTATTAACAATATTTATTGAATATGTTAGTTTAAGAGTTTAAAGAACAAATTATTTGAATATTTGTAAAAATTTAAATAAGCGGCTATTTTTAAGTTGACTCGCATACCTAGGGTACCGTACATTTTATACAGGGTGGAGCATAAAAATCTCCCACATTTTGAAGGGTATAAAAAAAATGAAAAAAATTAACTAGAATATATTTTTGAAAAGAACATAAAATAAATTTTGTTTTAAATGTGTTTTAAACATTATATCAAACAAAAGAGGAGGGGAGGGGGTCAAAAATGAAAATTCTAGCTCTTTCGACCAAACTCAACCAAATTTTGTATACATATTTTGTGGGCTCCCAGAAGACTAGAAATGAAAAAACTAACTACCCAAAAATGGGGGGAGGGTCAAACCATGAAAATTTGGTTGAATTTAGAGAATTTTCATTTTTAAATTTTTAACCCTCCCCCATTTTGGATGCTTAGTTTTTGCATTTCTAGCCTTTTGGGTCGCCCACAGAATATGTATACAAAATTTAGTTGAGTTTGGTCGAAAGTACTAGAATTTTCATTTTTGACCCCCCCCTACCTCTTTTTTTGTTTGATATAATGTTTAAAACACATTTAAAACAAAATTTATTTTATGTTCTTTTCAAAAATATATTCAGTTTTTTTTTTAATTACATTTTTTCATTTTTTGTATACTTCTTCAAAATGTGGTAGTTCTTTATGCCCCACCCAGCATAGGATATAGAATCGGTTTCACAAAAATGGCTCTAACGATTTCGCTAAAAATTGTTGTACTTATCAAGTCTCATGAATTATTAGTCGTGTATAAAATTTAATCCGATTGAAAGAAAGGAAGGGGGAGTAAATTAGTCATGTTGGAAAATAAATATTTTAATCGCTCATATCTCGTCTTCGGTAAGACGCAGAGCCTTGAAATTTGAAACTTAAGCAAATAGCTTTAGAGGCAAAAAGCTACCGCCCAGGTAACACACAATATCCTCAGAATATTCTAAAAAGATTTAAATGTCCTTGGAATATCCTTAGAATATTCTTAGGATATTGTGGTTACCTGGGCGAGCATCGCTCAGTACTCCAGACACTTTGTTCCTATTTGTCATTGATATGGAGAGAAAACATATTTGAAGAATTAGAAAAAAATTATGTTTAATCGTTTAGAAATCTCGTTAGGTATAAAAATGGTTAAAAATTGGTACTTTATTAACGCCCTCATTCACCGTCATTTTAAAGTAAATTAAATTAAAAAAAATCTTTAAATCCACTGGATGCGATCTTTACAGAGATACTTAACACCCCATTATAAAAATAAAAATATGTTTATTTTTCACCCCTAAAAAATTTGATGTCCCTGATCACCCAATTAAAATTTTATTCCGATTTTTAAAAAAAAAAAAACTCTCTGATTTTTATTATAGTTTCATTTTATAGTAAATTTCATTTTTCTTGGTTTCTTTTTTAGTTTGAAAATTTTATAATTTTAGTTTTTTAATCCCCCGCCCCCCCCCCCCCCGTTAATTTTTGGTTCGATTCCAACCAAAATCTAATCAGCTCTTAATCTCAATGCATTTTGTTTTGATATTCACACTTGTTTTTGAGCTCGAGCGTACACACAATTTGGTAACGAATCTACTAACAGACATTTTGACAAAATAATTAATATCTCCTAAAATATAATTTTTTCGATGTTTACTCATTTGTACTTTTTTGTAGAGCAAAAAGCCAAGGTTTTGCACAATTTTTTTTTATCAAAATTGTTTAAGCCGTTTTTGAAATATTTCGAAAAAACTAAGCAAAAAAAACCACATTTTTCATGCACGATTACTTTAGTTGTCCATACCCCCTCTGTAAAGTAAAATAAACAATTTTAATTTATTTTATTTAAAAAATTATCGTGGGTCCGTTATTATTATTAGTATTAAACTATATTTAGACTATATTCAAACGCCTGCCACGCGAAGATCCCGGTTTCAGAACCCAGGCTGATCCTTTTGTCTATAATATAAAAAATCTTTTCTTCGTTCCCTAATTCAATTAATATTATTATTATTATTTTGCTTTTGAAGTTAAGTATATATCTATTTTTTTTTCATTTTTAAAATTATTTATAGTATTCTATTGACTTTTGGGTTGTTTTATATTATCAAACAAATCGTAATATTCAAATTTTCTCCAGGTCGTTGATTTTTATCCAAATGATTTGAATTTTCATCTGCGTGAAAGCTTATTTCATAAGCTCTCAGACAGTTAACTTGAAAAAATTTTTAGCATGAAAATAATAAAGTTATAAACCAAAATATTTGATAAGACAATCTCTCCATTTAACTAAGAGCAAATCTTGAACTAGCCGATTACTTAAGTTGACCATATTGTATGGTAAAGTAAATAATTGTCATTTAAAAATGTTTTAATTTTTTTTTTTTTATTTTAAAAATGATCGTGGGTGCGTTATTATTATTATTATTTTGCTTTTAAATGTATATTATATTATATCTAAATAACGACAAGGCCTTAATGAAATTAATCCATCTTTTCCATTATGTACGAACAATATAACAATCAAAAAAACATTAAAAATAATAAATTATTTAAAAAATAATAATAAAAAAAAGCAGTCCAAAATGTGTCTAGTGATGTGGAAATAAATTCACCTGTTTGAATGGGCACCGGCACCCCCTTGTGCTCTTGGTAACTGCCACTCAGGCTAACGTAGAGCGGGGGTGGGTGGTTCGGGGGTGCAGAGAGGGGTGCCCGGGGTTATAAAAGAACGAGCGCCGAGGCGCTTGCTGTCCATTGCACAGCCCTCGTCAGGGACAACTACACAGGGCTCTACTACTAGTACTACTACTACTACTACTCATTCACGTAAGTAGTTGAACATTCCTTAGAAAATATTATATTTTCATTTCTATCATTTAAAATAAATAGAAACGGAGGGTTCAAAATAATTGAGATCTTTGTTAGTAATGAAGCTATTGAAGCTTTTATTTTTGTGACTAATTTGATTAAAATTTGAATTTTTATTCAAATCATATATAATTAATTATAATTATTTAGTATTTAACACCAACAAATAATCCAATATAACTACGACGTTTCGATCCACTGGGCGCTCATACTTGAGAACGATCGCAGAATAAGTCGATCGAAACGTCATAGCTATATTGTATTTATTTGTTCGTGTTCAATAAATAATTATGTGTGATTTAAATAAAAATTCAAATTTTAATGGAAATTTAGTTGGTTCATGTCCATTTTAATAATAAATAAAATATTCACGGGTTTTTGGACAATTTTTTTATCAATGTTAAATATCAATTTTTGTACGACGTTTCGTCCTTTTTTATGACTTTTTCAAGTACTCAATTACTTAAAACATTAATTGTTGATAAATTAATTAATAATTGGTGAAACCATAGAGACAAGATACAATATATTAATGTTTTAAGTAATTGAGTACTTGAAAAAGTCTTGAAAAAGGACGAAACGTCGTACGCAAATTGATATTTAAGATTAATAAAAAAAATTGTCCAAAAATCAGTCAATCTTTTATTTATTTTTAATGGAAATCTTGTTTTCGTGGGGAAAAATTCTTTTACATCTTATAGTTTTTAGAAAATATAAAAAATATAAATTACTAGGTAGGTTTCAAAAATAAAAGAAATAGTGCTTATGACCAAAACTCTATATATATATTTCGGGCTACAGGGCCATCTTAGGAGTTTACATATCGATAACTATAATATATTATAGAGTCTCGCTCATAAGCAATATTTCTTCTTATTTGTGAAACTCTACCTAGTAATTTATTTTTTTAAATTTAAAATTTTAATTTTATTAAATATGTTTCACCTAGAACTTACACCATTCTCCCTGTACGAAGTGTGTATGTATATTTTCAATTTTTTACAGCTCTTCTGTTGAAATTTAATTTGTGAAATTGTGAATTAAACATTTTGAATTAAAACTAAGACTAAGATTAGGTAATTTAATTTATTATTTGAGGAATTTTTTATTTTTATCAAGGGGTTTAATGCAGATTTTGATATTTCTTTTATTTAGAAATTCCCACTAACGTTTCGGCTATTGATTATAAACATCTTTGGATTTGCCAATATTTGTTAAAAATATTTTAATACACAACTCATCAAACGAATAATATATAGATATAATAATCAATAACCGAAACGTCAGTGGGAATTTGTACTAAAAGAAATATAAAAAGATGCATGATTCTTCATCAAATCCTTGATAAAAATATTTTATTTATTTAATTTAAACTGGTACTTAAGAGTTGAAATTTTATTAAAATCACACATAATTAATTATAATTATTTATTAAAATCACACATAATTAATTATAATTATTTATTAAAATCACACATAATTAATTATAATTATTTATTAAAATCACACATAATTAATTATAATTATTTATTGAAAACGAATAAATAATTCAATAAAACTACTTTTATTCATTATAATTAATTATGTGTGATTTTAATAAAATTTCAACTCTTAATAAAATTAATCACAAAAATAAAAGTTTTAACACTTTCTTTATTTTAAAATATTTAGTACTTTTATTTCTATTACTGAAACAAATAGAATGTACGATTCTATTAGTGGTAATAGAAATCTTGTTTTCGTGAAAAAAAATTCATTTTGAGAATTTTACAGATCTTTGGGTACAATTCAAAGTCCCACGAGTCTATAAATTAATGTGGTTTTTAGAAATTTCTGGCTGTGCGTGAGTAACTAAAATGCTTGCTAGACCGTTGAACGATACTTATATCATTTTGAAATTTTGAATTTAGGCTTATTGCTCTTATAAAATATACTTATTCTAAATTGAAAGTTTCTTTTTGCTGAGAGGAGCAGACTTTTTATAAATTAACGGAGATAATAAAGAGTGTGTCTTCTGCTGGAATAATAAATTTTTAAATTTATTTATAATGAGACTATAGTTTCGAAGACTTTGCCCTCTTCATCAGTCTATTACAATTGATTTGCGGGAACTGAACATCTAATTGAAAAGTTTTTGTTTTGCCGAGAGTAGCAGAGTTGTTGATTCACAAAGAGAACAAAGAGGTTGTCCTCTGCTTGATGCAAATAAACATATACACATATATATCAAGATGATATATCTTTATATATATTGTTTATTTGTTTGAGACTATAGTTTCGAAGACTTGGTCTTCATCATCAGTCTTTCTTCAATTATAAATGTTTTTCATGGAGTCAATATCATATGGATATTGAAAACTTGGTGTTCCTTCGTCACTGGAAGGCTAGATCCTATTTATAATTGAAGAAAGACTGATGATGAAGACCAAGTCTTCGAAACTATAGTCTCAAACAAATAAATAATATATATAAAGATATATCATCTTGATATATATGTGTGTATGTTTATTTGCATCAAGCAGAGGACAACCTCTTTGTTTCTCTTTGTGAACTGAACATCTATCCCTGTGAATCAATTGTAATAGACTGATGAAGAGGGCAAATCCCTCTAAACTATAGTCTCATTATAAATAAATTTAAAAATTTATTATTCCAGCAGAAGACACACTCTTTTATTGTCTCCTTTAATATACTAATTCTACCGATTTTGTTAATCTAAAAAGATACCATAATTAATATCAAGCGAAAATAGCATAGCATAATAATCTTTGATTCCTATTTGTTCAGAATTTTTGTTTTAAATTATTTAGCACATCAAGAAGTTTTAATTACTGAAATAATAAATATTTTAGAAATTGGATATATGACGAATAATTTTTAATTGGAAACTTATTATTTTTTTTTACCTGTTAGTTAAGCTTATAATTTTGAGATTATAATTGTATGTCTTTAAAATAGCTTCATATTTACCTAGGTAAATTTATATTTCGAAAAAGTGAATAAATATTGTGAAGGCAGGAATATTTTTTGTTTCTGTGCTGATAATTATTATAAAACGAGCTTTTCGTGCGTGCCTTCGGCACGCCCTCGAAGCTCGGCCCTCCGGAGCTGGTGCCCTGGCGGGCAGCGTCTCGGTCCAAAAATTTTATTCCTCTTAAAAAACTACACTCCAAATGTATACCGGTAAACTACCGAAAATACATCGTCTCTTAAAAGTTTCGCCTCTTTAACTTTTGAGTGGCGAGGGGGGGGGGGGGGAGGAATAATGATCAATACATTTAATGTTTCTTAATTTAAAATGAATTGGAGTCTTTCATTTCAAAATTCGAGTGCAAATTAAAATTATATTTCAAATTTGCCTGGTTATTGAAAATCAATTGGAGCTGTCAGTTTAAAATCCGAGCTGACAATTATATTTCAAATTTGCCTCGTTAATTAATATATATTTAATGTTTTTTAATTTAAAATCAATTGGTGTTTTTTTCATTTTCATTCGAGTTCAAATGAATACAATATTATCTCGACACAAAGTCTAAATCAAAAATTTATAGTTTTAGTAACAGAAATCATGGTATAAATATTAATGTTAGATTGGTCTAGTGGTTAAAGCTAATGACCTTAGTTCAAGAGTTCGTAGGTTCGATTCTAAGCAAGAGGGAAATTTTTTTAGAGAAATTTCTCTTAGCGTTGTTACAAATTAATCTAGATAAATATATATAGTATATTCAAATAAAGAGATATTATTAAATTTTTCTTTCATTTCAATATCTGATTCCATAACTATACATTCAATCTGAAAGTTTGCAAGTAAAATATTTATCATTAATGGAATCGTAGAGATGGATAAATTAAAACACAGAGTTTTTATTAAATGGGCCAAAGGTTTTGTCAATTTATTTTAACTTCCTCAGGGCTCATATTATCACTCTTTGTCAAAAACAGTTTTTCTAAAGACAAAACATCATTAATCTTTCTTTAGAATATTCTTGGCTCACAATAATCTTGGAAACGACTTTTTCTTTATCAATTAAAATGTGTCGTCGTTTACATGATTATTGTGAGCCAAGAATATTCTAAAGAAAGATTAATGATGTTTTGTCTTGTAGAAAAACTGTTTTTGACAAAGAGTGATAAAATTAGCCCTGCGGAAGTCAAAATAAATTGACGAAACGTTTGGCCCACTTAATAAAAACTATGTGTTTTAATTTATCCAATTCCCTACTATTCTTTTATGAAAATTACTATGGATACGAATGATATAACATAAAATATTTATATCTAATAAAAATTGAGTGAAAATATGCTAAAATTCTGATTATTTTTTGGAAATCTTTATATATTTTTCAAATTTAAAATCTGTCCTTTTATTAATTGAAAATTTTGGAAAAAAAAGAATGAAGAAAATTGTATAATATATGTTTTCCAGTGAGTAGGTACATAAAGATCTCAATGTTTTAACGATGTTTATAATTTGCTGTCGGGCCGCATTCTGTCCAGTGAGTGCTTGGCCGGGAGTTGGACAGCCCTGATCCAAAATATTGGGTGGGGCTGAGCACTTTGCTTATTTAGAAATTCAATTAAGGAAAAAGAAAGTATATTTAATTCTTTGAACAGCATCAAGTACAGAGTTTAAATTTTATGTTTATACAGTTTTAAAAGATGACCATTTTATCAGGCAGATGGCGTCCATTATTCTTAATACACTTAGTAAATCGCAATCGGAAGTTTCGTTTAACTTTTTCCAGCATATCAACGGTTATGTTGACGAATGTTGTTCTTCAGGTGAGCCAGGGTCTTAGAATTATCCTTGTAGACAAGTCCTTCTAGATATCCCCATATAAAAAAGGTCGCAGGGGGCTAAATTAGGCGACCGTGATGGCCAGTGCAGATCGGCTCTCAAGATAACGCAGTGTATTAAGAATAATGGATGCCATCTGCCTGATATCATCTTTAAAACTGTGTAAACATAAAACTTAAACGTTGTACTTGATGCTGTTCAAAGAATTAAATATATATCTGCGTAACTTTTTTCTTAATTAAATTTCTAAATAAGCAAGTGGTCTGCCTATATAATAAATTTTATTAAATAATATGATAATAAATCGCCCAAAAGCATTCTATAATGGGAGTTCATCGCTTATCGAGGACCAGAATTTTATGTTTCAATTTTTATGTAAGAAAAATTTCCAAATTCAATAAAAATAAATGGATTTTTAATGGATTTTTCATGTTTGTTTTTTTCTTGTTTAATATTATTCTCTTAGTAAGTTACGAGATTAAGATCGTATTCGTAAATTAAATTATTATCATAGTTTGAAAAGAAATAAGAAAAGAGACACTTGAAATATGGGTCTGTGAGGGAGGGGACAAGAGTTTATCTAGGGATTTTTTTTGTATGATTAATTTAATGGGAAATGCTTAATGAAAAAGCAAAGTTTTTGTTTTAGGCAATTTAGAATTTATTATAATATACAGGTAATCCTCCTATAACACGATAGATAGTTTCCCAGACAATGCCTTGTTCTTTGAAACCGTGTTTATATGAGACTCAGAGCCAATATAAAAAGGGGGGGTTACGTTCTGAAAACTTATTAAAAACAAACATTTTTTTTTATTCCATTTAAGCCATTTAATTTTTATTAAAAATATAAATATATGTATAACACAAAACGTGTAGACATTCCCTCTTCGATTAATTTAGTTTAATGCAGACTTAAAAACTGACGATCCCAAAACTTAATTAACTTCAATGGAGTGAAAACTCAGTGTTGCCTAACCTCTAGGCGCGTCGATAGAAACCTTCCAGGCATATCATTTGTATCTAACTTACTGAAATTCAGTGATAAAATTTCAATGTTGGGTTTCACTCTAGGGCCTGACTTTTCTTTAATGACCATATCTCAACCACTGCTAAAGCTGCAGCGTGCAAGCTTGGTCTCCTATTTAGGTCTAAACGCTATTTTACTCCCAGTCAACTTCTTACACTGGATAAATCTCAAATTCGTCCCTGTCTCAAATATGGCTCTCATCTGAGGAGAGGGGCCTCCAAGAATTCTCTTTCCACTCTAGATGCAATTTAGAATCAGGCAATTAAATTAATAGGAGACCCGGCCCTAACTAACTCACAAGAGCCGTTTCTGCCCTTTCCCTGTACTACAGATATTATCAGGGTGTCTGTTCAGTCGAGCTGAAATCAATTATCCCCCCCTAAAGACCTCTTTACGAGAAACACGCGGTTTTCGAACTCTCAGCACCCCTTCGCTGTCAAATTGGATAAAAATCGAACCAACGCTTTCGCCAACTCTTTTATTCCTATGACGTCCAGAGACCTGAACTCACTTGCAGCCACCGTCTTCACTGCGACTTATAACCTTCAGCTGTTTAAGGCCCTCATCCACATATACCTTCGACTCCTACCCAGCCCATTAAATCCCTCTTCTTCTTTTCACGATGGATGGGCCAACCCAGGGGATGCGCCTCTTTAGTGTAACTCCTTCTCTCATCAATTTCATTAATAAAATCAAAAATATTTTCATTTAATACGGCCTTAATTTAATAAATTTCTTCTTTACTCATCGCTGCTCAGTATACAATCAAACGAGAACGTTTTTTCGATTGAACGATATCGCTTTCAGAACCTTTTTCTTCATTTAGACATTTTGCATCTTCTATCCTCTTTAAAAAATCTGTAATTTTGGATTCTTTGATTGTACTTACAAGGCAATTCTAGATTTCATGGTATGGAGATGGACAATTTTGCAGCCTCTTTTTGAATTTTTGGCTTCTTTCAACGGAAGGGTTTGCATTCAAGAAAAATGATTCAGGATTTTCAGCTAAGCTTAGGCCTTCTTGTAATTTGTTTAGTGTTAATTATTAACTTCACAATCTTCATCAGTGCTATTGTCGTCAGAATTTATTTGATTGATCGAAGTAGTAGTACAGTGTTGTACAAAGGTTTTCGCAATTTTTTATCGTGTTAGAGCGAAATCGTGTTTTAAGATGCCGTGCTTTAGGAGGACTACCTATATTAATTTGCTCTAAAGTTGAAATGAATATATCTATATATGTTTACGAAGATCGAAAAAACTTTTAAGAGGAAATCAAAAGATGATTATTTTGAAGGTTTGATTAATTTAACTATTAATTTTCTTAATTAATACACTAGTACCTGGCCACCGAGCGATGATCGGTAACTTTTTGTTTCAGTTAATAGCTATATATTAATCCCCGAAACCACCCCACGCCACCCGGACCCCCACCACTTCACCCCACCTCCAGCACCCTCCCTACCCTAATCAACCCCACCCCCACCCCGAAACCCCGTAACTCCCCCGGCCCCCACTACTGAACCCCACCTCCTACCCCGCCCACTCACCCAGTTTTTGCATTTCTAGCCTTCAGTGGTCCACGGATTATGTGTATATAGGTATATAAATAAATAGGGTATAATTATTATTTTTTAATTAAATAACAATTTTTGAGTTCATCAATTAAATTGCCCAATTTTTAATATATAATAATAATTGTAATAATCTTATTGTAGGATTTAAAATTAAAAAACCAATTATTTATTAAAAGGAAATTGAATAAAAATGTAAATAAACATTTTTATCAAGACAACCACCTGTGAATAATTATTTCAATTAACAAAAAAACCCATCAAAAACAACTTAGCCGAAGATGAGACCGTGACATATCGAATGTCCAACACAAAACCCTCCTAACCAGTGAATTTCATCCGAATCGTTAGAGCCGTTTTCGAGAACCCGACCGGATATATATACAAACTTTGCTCGTTTAATATAATAAGATATAGGTACTATGGGTGGCCAAATTATTAGGGACATTAGAAATTTTCAAGTTTAAATGAATTTAATGAGAAAATAAATGATATTGCATCTCAAAGTTATTTTTGTTCATTAGAATACTTTATTTAGAATATAAAACCACACAATTTCTTATTCATATCTATTTATTTTTTATAAAAATATTAATATTAATAATATTAAAAATTAAGTACTATAGAATCTTAATATTTTGTAATATCCATCCTTTGCTGCGATTACGGCTTCCAGGAGTCGGAGCATACTTTTTATGCACAATTTTGCGTTGTTTTGGAGATTGGGGTTGTGATGCCACACTCTGATAAGGGTTTCTATCAATAGCACCTTGGTGGTGATGATTTCTTTGGCGATCTCCCGTTTCGTGAACTCCAATAGGTTTTCTAAGGGGTTCATAACAGGCGAATAATAATAATATTAGCAACAAAAAAAAAAAAAAATCTTTAAAAACAATTTATTTGCTCACAAAATTCATTTAAGGGAGTTCGAGACATCGAGATAGATAATATCTAGTTGATCTTCGAAAAAATCTTTTGTATTTCTCCAGAGTGACAACGTCTACATACCAAATTTTTTAATAAAAAATTGTTAATAATGAGGTTAATTTCGAATAAAAATCTTTGTTTTGATAATATTAATAAAAAGAATAGTGAGATAAATTTTTTCTCACTTATAATTACACGAGAGCTTTTTTATTGCCCAAGTAAACTTGACATTTTAATGAGAATTTTGTTGCCTGGCAACTAAACGAAAAAAAAAACCTGTGAAAAAATTACGAGTCCGTAGGACGAGTAATTTTTTCTGGTAGTTTTTTGAGTTAAATTGCCCAAAGGCAACAAAACTCGAATTATAAAATATCAAGTTTACTTCGACCCAAAAAAAAGCTTGAGTGTAATTCAGTAAGACAATTTAATGAATCAATACGTAAATCACAAAATTAACAAAATTAAGAGATAAATTAGTTTATTTAATTTAGAGGAAAAGTACAATTGTTAAAAATACAATTCCTATAAACAACTTGATTAAAAAAATAAATAGGAAAATAAAAATAAAAAAAAATAATCGTATAGGATCTGAAATAAAAACATAAAATTAAATAAGATTTGTTTCCAAGCTATATAAAAAAAGCCACTTGAACCACTTTATTTGTAAACACACCTGTTTTGTTATGATTTAGACACCTGTTAATTAAAAACAAACAAATTTTTTTTTTTTTTTTTTTATAAATTTTATTAAACCAATTATTTTACATTAATTAATGTATACATTGTATTTTTGCTTCGATTCCGGAGATTACTTCTCCACCATCGAGTGTCCTTATTCATCTTTAGTCCTTGTTTTTAATAAGAGGAAAAATCTAATTAGATAAAAAAACCTCTTTTCCAATAATTATTTCAATTCCATTATTCCCCAATCAAGTCGATTGGTTCTCCTCTCAATCCCCTCAACTCCATCACATCTCACAAACAAAAAATTTCTAATTTTAATATAATATAATAATATTTGCTTTAACCTATTAGTGGGTTTTAAAATTAAAAAACCAATTAATAAATAAAACATAATTGAAAAAATAAAGCTAGGTTCAGTTTTGTCGCTGGAAAAGTTAGGGTAAACTTTTTTCGCTGTCATAGTGACAAAAACACCGTTGCTTATGGGACTTTTAGTGTATGAATTAAATTGTCATTATAAAAACATTTGTTTAACACAAAAACGATTTCAACAAATAGAGTTCTAGTGCTTTTGTCATATTTTGTTGGCTGCAAATAATTTTTTATTTTTAACATTTATGAATAACTAATTAACTAGACTGTCAAATCTATTGAAAAATGTATCATTCGATTAATAAAAGTTGAATTATTGATCTGTATAAATTTGTTGAAAATTGTATAATTTGTATATCTCGGTCCATTTAATTCCATGTTAAAAGGACAATTTTCAATAATTTATTTCTCGGTAATGAGACAGACGATCAACTTCAAATTTCGGTAATAAATATTTAATGCATCAATGATTCGATGATAAAAATTTGAGAATTTTCTTCTAAAAATGATAAACAGACCCGAACCTCCTTAAAATTGAAAATTAGAAAAAAAGTGTACTGTTCCTAATAATTTAGCCACCCACTGTATATGTTTTTTATTTTACAGTTTATACCTTACTTAACCGATTCTTATCAAGTCTGAAATGTTAGTTTCAATTCTTTATTGAATTCCGATAGATTCCATCTAGCTACGAACATATTGACAGGTGCGAAAGACATTCCTGAAATGTTTCCAAATGATCAATATGTCAAAAAATAATCATAGATGAATTTTCTATAACGTTGTTTATCAATACCAACTAAAATAAAAACAATACGTGAGATGTAGAAGTTAAACAACGTATCTTGAAATATAGACAGAATAAAGAATTTTGATACTTTGGACATATAGGTATAGGGACGGATTTAAGCAGAGGCTACCTAGGCTTCTGTTTTAGCAAATAAATACAATAGGAAGTTTCGTGTTCGTATTCTTTAAACGTTTAATTTTAAATAATTAAGTAATGTAAAGATTTAAGGATTTTTTTATTTTTGAAAAAATATGGAATTTTTCAAAAATACAACCCAGGTAAATTAACCACAATAATATTAAAAGGAATTTACTTTATTTAGGGTCTAAACTAAGATTTTAATAGAAACTATTTTTACATTGCATAACAAAGGATAATTGCAGAAAATATAGTTTTTGTAGGTTTATTTAAAAAAATATTTCCCCTGGTATGGCCCGCGTCACAGGACTAGCCTAGGGGCCAAGCGATCCTAAATAGGGCCCTGGACAGGTCCTATACACACATGGAAGGCAACGAGGTGTGATCCGCCATCGGAAGTATTTTGGAAGTACTTGGAAATCTTTGGAAGTACTTGGGAATATTTGCAATTATTTGGGAATATTTGCAATTACTTGGAAATATTTGGAAGTACTTGGAAATCTTTAAAAGTACTTGGAAATATATGGAAGTACTTGGGAATATTTGCAATTACTTGGAAATATTTGGAAGTACTTCGAAATCTTTGGAAGTACTTGGAAATATTTGCAATTACTTGGAAATCTTTGGAAGTACTTGAAATCTTTGGAAGTACTTGGAAATATTTGCAATTACTTGGAAATATTTGCAATTACTTGGAAATCTTTGGAAGTACTTGGAAATATTTGCAATTACTTGGAAATATTTGCAATTACTTGAAATCTTTGGAAGTACTTGGAAATCTTTGGAAGTACTTGGAAATATTTGCAATTACTTGGAAATATTAGCAATTACTTGGAAATCTTTGGAAGTACTTGGAAATATTTGCAATTACTTGGAAATATTTGCAATTACTTGGAAATCTTTGGAAGTACTTGGAAATCTTTGGAAGTACTTGGAAATATTTGCAATTACTTGGAAATCTTTGGAAGTACTTGGAAATCTTTGGAAGTACTTGGAAATATTTGCAATTACTTGGAAATATTTAGAAGTCACAAAGAGAAACAAAGAGGTTGTCCTCCTAAATATATGGAAGTACTTGGAAATATTTGGAAGTACAAGTGGAAGTAGGTCTACAGCATATTAGGTCGAGGTTCACCCCTCGGGGGAGGGGGGGGGGGCAATTTTTGAATGGTATATTTTTTGTTTATAGCTTAATAACAATCTCAGATTTGGGTGTTGAGTTTGGAAGGTTGTTATCAGCTTCCCCAGTTGGGAAGTAAAAATGCTATACCCAGAACAATCAAAATAGGGTTGTTTTTTGGATTGTTGTCCATGGGGGGTTACCCTCATTTTTAGGGGTTTTCCCCAAGTGAGTTGTCATGGATATGTTCGGCTTAAGCGAAGTGTCTGGAATTCAAGTTTGGCACTTGGGTTCAACTCGCGAGGGGGCTATTCATTCTGATATGTAAAACATACATATTTTCTAAAAGATTTTTTTCATTGTGATTTTAAATACTTCTTCTTAATTTAAAATACATATTACCTACCAGGCAGACCAAGTGTTGTTGCTTAGTTAGTTAAAAGCGGTATATTAATATAATTTTTAATTTTAAATTGAGGTAAAAACGTACAATAGTTTGTTTTAATCGTTATACATTTTTAGAGGTCATAATCAGACACTTTGAACGTTGAAAAATTGATCCGAAAGGCACACTCAATTGAATCGCATGTTCCAACGTAAATGGCAATTTCCTATACAACCACCTGTTGGCAGATCCGCGTATCTGATTTCGAGCTTACAATTAATTAAAATAGAGAGTAAATACTAGATTCAAATAGCTTATTTATAAGGCCATATTTTATCGTCCGGATCTAAGGATATGAAATGATTTATTTCCCCTCTATTGAGTCATTTCCCCTTTATTGTAACTAAAAAATTCATACAGATACGTAGCTAAAGAAGTTTCACTTCAAAAATAAATGTTTCTTCTATAGTGGGGGTCTCGAGGTTTCATTATTCATTTATTACTGAATTATTTATTGCTTGAATTATTATTGAAGTACCTTGAACATAGAACGATTTCCGGTAATTTTTTGATTAATATAAATTCAGGTAAAAAGGCCGATTTTTAATCGTAGACAAAATAAAATAAAATTGAAATAAAACTTAATTTATATTTTTACCAACGTTTACACCCGCTATGGCCATCATCAAGACATATTATCAATGGGCACAAAGTTTTGAATGTAATTGCAATTAAAAATAAATAATCAAAAGAAATATTAAGTAAAAAGTGATCGAAATTTATCATTTTTAATTTGAATTTGGTTTTGAGATTCACTCTTTTATAGACCCTGTGGTCGAAAATGACAAATTTTCATTTGAAAAAAGTAAAAATTCAATCAAAAATGAATTACTATTTATATCAAGGAGATATTTTAATTACTACCTTGATCAATAGTATTCTATTGTTGCTTTAAATACACACACACAGACACATCGACAGAGATATTTAGTCAATAATCAAAATAAATATTAAGTAAAAAGAGATCGAAATTTATCATTTTTAATTTGAATTTGGTTTTGAGGTTCACTCTTTTATATACCCTGTGGTCGAAAATGACAAATTTTCATTTGAAAAAAGTAAAAATTTTATCAAAAATGAATTACTATTTATATCAAGGAGATATTTTAATTACTACCTTGATCAATAGTATTCTATTGTTGGTTCAAATACCCACACACACACACACACTCCGACAGAGACATTTAGTCAATAATCAAAATAAAAATTAAGTAAAAAGAGATGGAAATTTAACATTTTCAATTTGAATTTAGATTTGAGATTCACTCTTTTATATACTCCGTCGTCCAAAATGACAAATTTTTATCTGTAAAAAGTAAAATTTTTGACAAAAATGGATTATTATTATTATCAAAGAGATATTTTAATTATTTCCTTCCTAAATAGTATTCTATTGTTGGTTCAAATACACACATACGGACAGAGACATTTAGTGAATAATCAAAATAAATATTAAGTAAAAAGAGATCGAAATTTATCATTTTTAATTTGAATTTGGTTTTGAGATTCACTCTTTTATAGACCCTGTGGTCGAAAATGACAAATTTTCATCTGAAAAAAGTAAAAATTCAATCAAAAATGAATTACTATTTATATCAAGGAGATATTTTAATTACTACCTTGATCAATAGTATTCTATTGTTGCTTTAAATACACACACACACACACATCGAAAGAGATATTTAGTCAATAATCAAAATAAATATTAAGTAATAATATTAATATACACAGAGGTTCTTTTGTTAACCCTTTTAAATCCTTAAGAAAGAGAATCGTACCGATCCTTCGAATTGTCGGATTTTTTAGGAGAACGAAATTGATATTCTAATAAATTATTTTATTGAAAAATAACTTTAATTAAATTGGCAAATTCTAATATATAATAATAATTGTAATGATCGATTAGTGGAATTTAAAAAAAAAAACAATTAATTTTATTTATTAAATTTCTTCCAGAACTTGATTTAAATTTTTCGTTAAATTGAAGGGTTGATTTTGTCACAAATATAATAAAACAATAATTTTAATAACTATACAGTTTCGGTCACCACTGGTCGACCATCCTCAGTAGTTCTAAAAATTGAAATGAAACACTTATTTACATTTTTTCTTTTTATAGAGAATTATATAACACAAAATTTTTTTTTTTACAATAATTTGATATCATACATGGTGACCGAAACTGTATAGTTATCAATTAAATAATACAAATAGTTATTAAAATTATTGTTTTATTATATTTGTGACAAAACCAACCCTTCAATTTAACGAAAAATTAATTTTATTAAAAGAAAATTGAAAAAAATTAATTATAAATTTTTATTCAAACAACCACCTGTGAATAATTATTTCAATTAACAAACAACCAATCAAAAACAACTTAGCCTAAGATGAGACCGTAACAGATCGAAATGTCAACCCAAAAACTCCCTAACCCGTGAATTCCATCCAATTAACCATCGTTAGAGCCGTTTTCGAGAAGCCGATTCTATATTAAATATATATATATATATATATATACAAAAATTGCTAGTTTAATATGATAAGATAAGATAAGATTTATTGCTCATTACAACACTAAAAAACAATATTTTAACGACACATTTCAAAATTCAAACAAAGTAATTTATAGGTAAACTTTATCTAAATAGACAATGCAATTCATCCACAAAGTGTCTATTGAAATAGAAAGATAGTGTGTTGAATCCAAAGTACTTGAATAGTATATAATCTAACGGAAAAGGATCAATGTCGGATGTTAACAATGGTAGTTAAGTTGGCCTAAATTGTGAAGAATATCTGATTGCAGGAACCCTTTTCCATTCGAGTTAACTTTGCTATTTACTTACTTATAATCCTCCTGATTCAATAATCATAAGGGCGAGGGGTTCCTTAGTTAGACCTTTTCTCCAACCAAAATACAGTTCTGGGATATTTGTCAACTTGGCATGAGGATCAAAAGTGAACTTTAGGAGAGATAGGATGAGGATTCATTTTGGGAATAAATTAATTTGACAGAAAAGATTATTCTTAAAAATTTCATCGTAGCTCGTATTGTTGCTCACTAGTAGCTAGCATAGGTATTGCTGAAACTTTTGGAATCCAAAAAATTCTCTACCACCTCACGATAGCGTTACACCTATGGCCTCAGAAAGTTTATTTTTGATACTCTGTAACTTGAGAATTATTATTGGTCGTATACACACTTGAGCCTAATAAACTTTTTTGTAGCTAATTTTATATGCCCTTTAAAAAAGATTAATTGGTCATTTTTTCAAAAAAAAAAATGAAATACAGAAAAATCAAGTTGAAACCTAAATCCCCCCCCCCCTGTTATTCAAATGAGAAATCGAATTTTTCCTTAAACTAAGCCCCTGGATTGACTTAGAAATTTTTTCCCACCGGAAATATTTTTATTTTTATTTATTTATTTTTTTCTATAAATTATCAGTTTCTAAAAAAGAAAATATATTCCCGTTGGAAAAAAATTCCAAGTCAATTTAGGGTTTTTAGTTCATTGAAAAATTCGATTTCTCATTTAAATAAGTCGGGGGGAATTTCCAAAATAAGGACCATCCTAATGCCCAAGGACTTGTTGTTAGGGCTCTCGTGAGGTGAGTGCTGTGTGGCGCTTTGTGCGCCCCCCATCAAGTCGATGGGGTCCTAACAATCTTGCGTGTGCAGAGTTGTAGGTTGCGTGTTCATATAGGGTGTGTCCAGGGGAGGGGCTGCTGGATGGCGGTGGCCCCTCCAGATTCGCTTCGAATCGGTTCGCTTCTTCGAATCCAATTCGCTTCTTCAGTCGGAATCGAGTCGCTTTAATTATAGCATGGGTGATAATATTTCACTCATGCAAAAACGACGCAACGATCCGACTGAGTCATCTAGCGGCCGTGGCTCAAAGCTCGTCGCCATGAGCGGGCCGCTACAGACTAAATGAAAAAAATCTTTTTGGGCTCTGGATGAATAAAGTAATTAAAATACAAACTAGAAATGAAATTTTAAAATTTTTCCAAGTTTTCGAGATAAGTTGGAATTTTTTCGAGAGTCGATAATTAGATATATTTTTTAATATACTTTTAACATACAGGGTTTGGACAAGTATTGTAATCGTGAATGATAAAAGTGTTGTTGTTTTTACTTCGTTTTTTCGAAATATCTAAAAAACGGCTGAAACTATTTTGATTAAAAAAAATTGAGCAAAACCATGGCTTTTTGGACTTCAAAAAAAAAAAAAACTCTAATTACTGAACATCAAAAAAACTATGTTTTTTATTAAATGTTAATTTTTTTAATCAAATACCTGCCAACGTATTTGACTAATTAAATAATATGGATGCTATGGACTTTAATAAAGTTAATTATTTTGTCAAAATTTCTGTTATTACGTTATCAAATTTTGTGTACGCTCTAGCATAAAAACTAGTGGGAATATCAAAACGAAATTTCACATGTAGTTTTGGTGTATTGAGATTAAGAGCTGATTAAATTTTGGTTGAAATCGAAAGAAAAATTAACGTGGGAGGGTGGTTAAAAAATTAAAATTATAAAACGGTAAATCACTCGTATCCATAATAAGCATTAATTAACAGGAATAGCAGGGAATTGGACAAAATAAAAAACAGAGTTTTTATTGAATGGGCCAGACGTTTCGTCGATTAATTTCGACTTCCTCAGTGGCTCATTCTATCACTCTTTGTCAAAAGACAATTCCACTACGCGACGAAACATCCTTTAATCCTTTTTATTTAAACTATAATACATTGTTGGATCATGCCCCAATTGCTCAAGAATCTTGAACTTTTACACACTTGAACAATCAAAAAATTACAAACCTTTAATCAAAATTATCACAAAAAAATATGTTTCTACTCTTTAAACAGACAAACTCTTTCTTTGTCTGTTTAAAGAGTAGAAACATATTTTTTGTGATAATTTTGATTAAAGGTTTGTAATTTTTTGATTGTTCAAGTGTGTAAAAGTTCAAGATTCTTGAAAATTGGGCATGATCCAACAATGTATTATAGTTTATTAGTTGAATAAAAGATTTCACTGTCGATGGTAACAGAATTGTTTTTATTTTAGGTTAAAAATAAAATAAAATGAGAGAGTCTTCTGTTTTTTAAATAAAATAATTTTTAATTATTTCTAGAGACTATAGTTTCGAAGGCATTGCCTTCATCATCAGTCTATCACAAATATTTCAAATTAGTTACAAATTAAGATTTATACATAGAAAATTTTGAAAAATATATAATGTCTTTTTCTTCATGTTTCTTCTTGGGAGATTAGAATATAACTGGCTCAATATCTTAAAAAATATAGATATCCCCAATAACGCAAAATTAATTTCTTTAGATATCATAAGTTTATTTACAAACGTTCCCCTTCAGAAACAAAAGACCTAGTTGATCAGATAATTTATACATGTCCAAATTTGAACATAAAAGAAAAAACAGAAAAAACTTTTGTTTCTGAAGGGGGAACGTTTGTAAATAAACTTATGATATCTAAAGAAATTAATTTTGCGTTATTGGGGATATCTATATTTTTAAGATATTGAGCCAGTTATATTCTAATCTCCCAAGAAGAAACATGAAGAAAAAGACATTATATATTTTTCAAAATTTTCTATGTATAAATCTTAATTTGTAACTAATTTGAAATATTTGTGATAGACTGATGATGAAGGCAATGCCTTCGAAACTATAGTCTCTAGAAATAATTAAAAATTATTTTATTTAAAAAACAGAAGACTCTCTCATTTTATTTTATTTTTAACCTAAAATATTATAGTTTAAATAAAAAGGATTAAAGGATGTTTTGTCGCGTAGTGGAATTGTCTTTTGACAAAGAGTGATAGAATGAGCCACTGAGGAAGTCGAAATTAATCGACGAAACGTCTGGCCCATTCAATAAAAACTCTGTTTTTTATTTTGTCAATTCCCTGCTATTCCTGTTAATTAATAAAATTATAAATTTTCAAACTAAAAAAAAAAAACAAGAAAAATGAAATATAGGCATTATAAAATGAACCTATAACAAAAAAGAGTTATTCTTTTTTTCGGGGGCCAATATTGGGGGTTCATAAAAATAGAACATCAATTTCTAATAAATACTGATAGATCGAGATTGATTTGTTAAGCAAATGTAAGGATTGAGTTATAAATTCGATGAGATACATATTACATAATCACTAGACGATTTCATTAACATATGATTCGGTTTCCTTGATTATCCATTGACTTTAATCTAAAATTATTTGCAAATTATAATTGTACATTAATACGATTGTTTAATAATAGAAAACGTGATTTAAATCAGTATCTCTATATTTGACCAGAGACAATTGAACCGGAAAGTGACTTATCCTTTCTCTACACTGAAAAAACAATTTCTTTATAATAAATATATTGATAGAGTTGAGCATTTTTAATGAGCTCTTATTTATTCCAAAAATATTTTATTAATAATCAAGATATATCGAAATCATTCCAAATATGACCAAATTTTTAGGTATTTAATTCAAATATATTAATATATATACTAGAGTCGAGGGTGAACCGTGACCTAATATGCTGTACACCTACTTCCACTTGTACTTCCAAATATTTTCAAATAATTCCAAATATTTCCAGGTAATTCCAAATATTTCCAAGTACTTCCAAATATTCCCAAGTACTTTTAAATATGTCCAAGTACTTCCAAATATTTCCAAGTACTTCCAAAATACTTCAAAAGAGGTGTACACCTACTTCAAATCGCGGATCACCCCTCGACTTGAGTGATCTATTTTATTCTATTAGATATCTCTTAGGGCCGGTTGTATGTCGCAAAGTAAATACTTTTTACCACTAACCAAGGGTAGCTGGTAAATGGAGGGGCTAGGATGGCCAATCAGATGACAGGAACTTTCAGTGCTTGTCATCTGATTGGCCATCCTAACCCTCCATTAACTACCCTTGGTTGGTGGTAAAAAATATTACTGCGACTACAACCGGCCCTTAATAATATCAAATGAATATCTTGTTTTTTACTTCTAGTAAAACCTCTTTTTATATCTAAACGAATGTTTTTTTATCATAAAAACGACTTAGATTTTCTCCAAATAGTGATATCTTAATAATTAAGATATTAAAAAAAAATTAACAAAAATTTTGTTTGCATTATTAATTGTTTCTTTTTTTTTTTTTTTTAATTTTAAATCCCACTATAAGATTATAAGAAATATTAAAATTAGATTACCACCTTATAAATATAGAAAATTAAATTAATTTTTTTTTATTAATTCAACCAAATGAATAATTAAATTAAATATTTATATAATTCATTTGAATATAGATTCTACATCAAATGAATATAAATGATATAAGCTTGAATATTTTTTATTATAATAAAAAGCTATCATTTCTTGTCGTAATTATGTTTTATTCCATTTAAATACCCAACTACTAAATTTATCTATTCCACTATTTTACTCAAATAACAATATTTTGATAATTTACTTATTGGTGCTTGGTTCGAATAGCGGCATCTTAACTATTAATATATCTAGAGTTGCTCCAAAAATATGGGAATACTCTAAATCGGTATATCATTTATTCATATTTAACAGAGATCAATTTCGCTATAATTAACTTCACCATCTATTCATATCAAATATAATCTCTTAACTATAAATATTTCGTTTTTTCAGTGTAGATTTATTCTTTAACATATTGGTTCTACTGTCCCAGACGAGATATTTATTCCTTTTATAATACGATTAGTTTACTAAAATTCACCGTGTAATAAGTGGCTATTAATTTTTAAATTCTTATTATCAAAATGGAGAAAAAATCTCGTATAATAAATGCCGAATTCCGCTTCATTTTGCTTTTATTAGCCTTTTGTTTTGTTTTTATTTCATCCATAGTGATGCATGGGTAAAGTAGTGGAATCGGTCTCGAGCCAAGAGCGACTTCAATGAATCCTCAGGTAAAGACTACGGAACCCAACCAAAGTCACAAATCGTAGATTCATTCAGGTTGAATTTCAGGTCCCCTAATATAGCTCAGAGGCAGCTCGCTCTTTCACCTACTCTCACATGCGCAGAAAGTCAAAAATATTTTTACTGCGTCGTTTCTCGGATCTGGCAACATTGAATTCTTACGAACGCTAATTAACAAAAAAAAAAAACAAAAAAAAACACTTCATGAAACTAGACTCAATGCGAAATTCCTTGCCATGCCATGAGATAAAAATTGAAAACCATCAATAGTACCTAACTCTTTAATATTTTTCAGACAAAACGAATACCGCTTGATACAATTATTTTAACAGAAAAATATTTGTTATATCTTCAGCTAATGATTCTCAGTTTTTCAAAATAAGTTCAAGAAAATTACGATTGTTAATTAATAAAACAGTCGCTTTAACATCAATCGGGATAGAGCTCGCTTGTTAAATATGCGAATTTCAATGGTTAATAATTACAAATTTAGTACTGCAAGGACTATTGAAATAAATTTCTACGTATGAAGGACACTTATAAATATGTATATTCAAAGTTTTAAAAGGATTTCAAGAAAATCGATTTATTAGGGAACGTCCTGAAGGTTTTGCCGACGGACAAACAGACTGTTTGCACAAGTTATTTGTGCTCTATAAATTGTCACAATTCTAGAATTTGTTTCTGGGTATTTCCCTATTCATGTTTAGCTTATTTTGTTTTCGCTTCCTTGTTAAATTGTTCCTGCTTGATGCACCTTCCGTCTGCTTTTCCATTTATAGCCCAAAATATTCTTTTGTTTTCAATCATCAATTATTTTGTTTCATAAGATCCTTCTATTTTCGTTTGTTTTTTATCATTCTTATTTTTTATCAAAGCACACAGCGTGTGTGCACAGGCCAGGTTCGAGCAGTGGCCGTCCAAAGTGTACTCTATTTATACACGAACCATTTCGAGCCAGTGTAGATCAGAACTCATTTGAGATACAGAGTTGAAATTATAAACATGTAGTTATGTAATGCATCTTGAAGAGAGTACCAAATTTCAATAATATAGCATAAATAGATTCTGAGATATAGAGCTGTCCAAAAACCCAAATTTTCTATCTTTCAACCTTTAAAATCGGGGACTCGGGTAGCTCAGTCAGCTAACGCACTGGGCTTCGCTTCGGCATCGATCGGTTATGACGATGTTGAAGTGGAGGTCCGGGGCTCGATCCTGGCTGGCAAATAAAAATTTCTACCGGCTGAAAACTCGGCTCCCTCACTAACCCTACTAACACTACTTATTTGCTGTCTAAATGGGCTTTGTTCCCGGTGACATTAAATAAATAAAAATAACTTTTAAATCAATGGTTGAAGATTATAGGATAAATTTTCATCTATTATAATTATATTTTTTGAATCTAGGATGCTAAAATTTGGCATAATATTAGAGCTGCGTGTAATAAAAAAGGAAAAATACAAAAAACCCAGACTTTATCTCCTTCAATGAAGGGGTGAAAATTGTAGGGTAAATTTTCATAATTTTTAATGACCCTAGGATGCTAAAATTTGGCAATTTTGTAGAATTTTTGGGATTAATAAAAGTAAAAATTAATCAAAAAAACTTTTCTAGCCTTAACATCTAAAATTAAGCTGAGGTGAAATTTGTACCAAATTAAAAAAATACAATATATATTACACGCCCCCTGGACCCTGTTTTTTTTAATTTAAAAACCCACTAATAGGTTATAGCAAATATTATTATATTAGTAGATTAAAAATTCACAGTTCATTGGACAATGTTTTTTATTGAAGCTCTTATTCAATTTTTGTACAAAGACTTATTTTATTGTATCAATCTAGAAAGAAAAATTTCTACTATGTCTCAATTATTTTTATTGTTATCTCAACCAATGTTGCTCTAACCAATTGAGTGCTTGAAAAAGTCTCGAGAGAGACGAAACGTTGTACAAAAATTGAATAAGAGCTTCAATAAAAAACATTGTCCAATGAACTGTGAATTTTTAATTTAAAAATATAATAATATTTGCTATAACCTATTAGTGGGTTTTAAAATTAAAAAACCAATTAATAATTAAAAGGTAATTGAAAAAAATGTAAACAAACTTTTTTATTGAGATTTTCATCTATCAATAGTTACTTTAATTAAGAAAAGATCAATTAACATGAATTTTGTCAAGGTCCAGACCTAGCCAGATCGCTTTCTCATCCTCAAAACTTGTTAATAGAGTTGGTTTCATCAAAATCGGTAGAGCCGTTTTCAAAATAGAACTAATATACAAATATATAAATAAATATATAAATATATATACATTTTTTGCTCGTTTAAGATAGATATCTTCTAAGCTCTTTGCATTAGATGTCAAGATAACTCCGGGGTATTTGAAGGATTTACATCCCTTGACTACCCTTCCATCGATGTTCAGATCCTCTTTCTCTTCATTAGCCACTTTCAGGTATTCGGTTTTATCAAAATTTATGGTTAAGCCCCATTTATCATATTCCTCTTTTAATTTTTAAACATGTAAATTACATTATCTTTTTCTCCAGTTATAATTACTCGTCGTCGCAAATAGCAATGTGTAGAGAATATCATTATCTATTGGGCCTCCTAGACCCAAACATTTGGTTCTCCATGATGTAAGTGCTCTTCCTATATAGATTTTAAAAAGCGTTGGTGCCATGGCGCACCCTTGACGAAGTCCTTTCCTGACCGAAAATTCTGGAGAGACCATATTTCCTTCTAAGCATTATTTTTATTAAATTAATAAAGATATTATATCTTGTAATTAAAAAAATATCTGACCAACCAAATTTTGGAGAAACTAGTCATTTAAACTTGAATAATATAAATTTATTAAACCAATTATTTTACATGAAATTATGCATACATTGTTTTTGAGCTTCGATTCCGGAGATTACTTCTCCACCATCGACTGTCCTTGGTCATCTTTTAGTCCTTGTTTTTAATAAGAGGAAAAAACTATTTAAAGAAATAAATCTCTTTTCCGATAATTATTTCAATTCCATTATTCAATCTTCAATCCGTCTTTATCAAACTTGAATAATAAAAATGTTTTAAATATTTATTAAAAAAAAAAAAAAAAAAAAAAAAAAAAAATATTTATTAATTTGTTTTATAATTTGTATATGTAAAGTGAAAGTATCGCTCCTTTTTGTTATGAGGTTTGTAAGACCTCAAGGAAGCTGTTAATTACTTTATAAAAAAAATAGAATGTTTCGATAGGGGCTGCTGGGTTCGATTATCTAGTTAATTAATATTATACATATATGATATCCTGTAAAAGAGCAAATGGAGGGGAGACAAGGTAATTCTCTGCAAAAGCGTATGAAATAAAAAAGATAAAACAATTTAACTTTGATATAAAATTTATTCAGTAATTAATAAAGGGAAGGTTATGATAGAAGAGGAGTTAGGTGGATTGATTAAGAGTGTTTGAGGAAGGTACAGGCCATTTGAAGACCGGTTCCCGTTCCGCGTTCCTTACGCAACAATTGAATACGCCGTGTGTAGGCTGGGAGCGCTGCTCAAGATGGAGCGCAAAAATGTCCCTTTTCTGAATTTGTTCAGAAAGAGAAGGGTTGCCGCTTGGTTGGGCAAGGGAATATATATGTTGTTGTTTGCCAAGCGAATCGGGCAAACAAAACATACATTTGGCTATGCGTGGCTTAGCGCTTTTTAAAGAAAACCTTGAGTGGTTTCTGGTCATGAGTTTGCATATGTTCTGTTGGTCAATCGAGCGGACCGCAAAACATATACATTGAAGTAACCTTCAGTGGAATAAAAGAGAGAAAATAAATAAAGATATGAACACGTAAATGATATGAATTTTAGCTATCAGAAAGAACATGCTTACCTTCAGACTCGTACAAGCCTAGCGAATAGCACACAGAGTAAATTTAAATGATATTTACCCTTTGCTAGTTTATAGTATAAGAATGATTTGGCATGGTCGCCGGGACCTCGAGAGAAATAATGTTGGTGGGGAGGGTAGTTGCAGATGCCTACTATAGGGGTCTGAGTGCTTTAATATAGGGACTGATTTGACCATGTGAAAAATTGTGGCAATTTTGAACAGTATACGAAGGAGCTAACCCGAAAAAATCACATAAAAACACTAATAATTGTTCATCTATATAAATAAAAATGTACTCTTACGCTTAAGTGATACGTTGAAGGATCTCCGAAAGTTATTAACCGATTTCTTTGAAATCTTCACACAAAATTCCATTCAAATACACGAGTGTTTTTATAGATATCACACCACAAATATTTTTTTCGAGGAAAAAACTCCAGCGCCTCTCTGGGTGGTAAAAGCAAACAAACAAGATGGCCGATAATAGCTTTTTGGAAATCTTTCAATTGTAAATATTATTTTTGGTTAAGGGAACAATAATTATAAACCTGACCCAAAATTTAGATATACCAATCGGAGCACCAAACGTACATATGTTGCGAATATAGTTTCGATACGTCCAGTGGTTTAGGCATGAAGCATAAGAGTTAGTCACAGCAACGCGTGGTCGGGTCACCTATTATCTATATAAATTTTAACCATAAAACGAGACGCCCCCCGCCAGGAGCTAGATAACGGGCGTCAGCTAGTGACAAATAAAATTTATTAAAAAATTAAGAAATTTCAATAATTACTTTAAAACCCACTACAGGAGACCAGGGGCGTAGCCTGGCCAAAGGCGGGCTTCGCAGCTGGTAGCATAATAATATATCAGTTATCATTTGACCTAAATATCAGTACATCTCAAATACTCTTTATTTATTCAAGTTAAGATAAATTAATTTACTTTTCGAGATGCTATCGAATTTCTTTTAATCATCCCTGACCATAATTAACTCCTCAATTAGCTTATAGTCCCAACAAATCAATATAGATGATATCAAATTAAGAAAAGATAAACGTTAACCGGCTTAAATGTAAATTCACTGGTTCAAGCTTCTTATTTACTTTTGTCAAGACAAGCATTAAATGCAATTTGTTCTTAAAGCGAAATGGAGATAAACATAAAACGCTAAACAATTTTTCTTGAGTCAAGAGAAAATAAAATTAAAAATACAAAAAACAAGGAAATTGTATTTTAAATTAAATTGCGTCTACTTAAACGTGACAGTAAATCAGGGTAATTTATTTGTAAATCATTTGACAAGAGAATTATACTAGAGTGTATTCATAAAGTAGGTATATCACGAAAGTGGATGAGTAGGATTTGATGAGAAATTGATAAATAATTATATTCCTATCCATTTCAAGAATGTTCTCTGCATAAAGAATATGAAATAGATTATTAAAAAACTGTTTCAGGATCCATTCTTTCTAGTAATTTATAAAATAAATAAATAAATAAATTGAACCTTCAGTCTTTTGAGATCCGCATCCACAAATACTTTCGATTCCGACTCAATCCCTGAAATTTCTTTTTCTTTTCACGATACTAGGGTACGCAGGGGACTACAGAGGTTGTACTTTTTAACCGACTTCAAAAAAGGAGGAGGTTCTCTATTCGACTGAATTTTTTTTTTTGTGCCTATGTTACCTCATATCTGCGCCAATTCTCAACTGATTTTGAAAAAATTTTTGCATTGGGTCCAGTCTAGCTTCCGATTGGTCCCATTTTTTTCGTTTTTTTTTCATAGGTATTAGACCTTTTTTATTAGGTTTGTTTAGACCTAACTTCTTTGTTAATGAACCGATTTCGATGGTTCTTTTTTTATCCGAAAGCGGGTGTCTTAGGGATGGTGTCATATTAATTTGGTCAAGTTCTGATCATATGATCACTATTAATAACATCACTAAAAAGAGAAAAATAAAAATAATTTTTAAGAAAAAATAAAAACCGACTTCAAAAAATTAAATGCACTAAAAGGTATAAAATAATTATTACCTTATTTAGTTACAACTAAACGACGAAATATTAACATGAAATTACTTTTTGAAGTTGGTGCCAAACATATACCTTTTATGAATCGCACTCGACGGATCTTACTTAGTACGTTTGGAGGATATGCTCGCTTATAGGTATAGTTTGTTTGGCACCGACTTCAAAAGTAATTTCATGTTAATATTTCGTCGTTTAGTTGTAACTAAATAAGGTAATAATTATTTTATACCTTTTAGTGCATTTATTTTTTGAAGTCGGTTTTTATTTTTTTCTTAAAAATTATTTTTTAGTGGAACTTTTTCTTGTATCAATCTATTATATAAAATTCTTTACCCGATACACTCACTCACTCATCATCAAAACAGCCAGAACCACTGGACATAGAAACATGAAATTTGGAGAGGATATTACATCTATGACATAGGGGATCAGTAAGAAAGGATTTTTCGAAATTCGACCCCTAAGGGGTCAAAGGGAGCAAAGTGTGTTTTCACTGATTATGTGATATCTCTTAAGGACGATAAAATATCTACTTGCTTTTTACTTATAAAAATACTAAATTAAAACATCTCAAAATTAATTTCAGGATTTTTTGAAATTCAACCCCTAAAGAGGTCAAAGGGGCAAAATATCTTTGCAATGTGTTTACACTAATTATGCATTTTCAATTAAGAACGATAAGATATCTACTTTATTTTTACTTAATAAAATTCTAAATACAAATATCTAAAAAGGGTTTTTAGGATTTTTTTTGAAATTCGACTCCCAACTATCCAAAATGTGAGTGGGGGCAAAAATTAAAACTCTCTCCTATCTGGATCAAATTTTGTAGAGTTACTCTTTATTACTTTAAGAAACTATTCCTATAAAAATCAACTATCAAAATTGACTGTTTGGAGGCGAAGGGGGGGGGGAGAAATGAGAGATTTTTAGCTTTTTAGTACATTTACTCTTTAGAAAACTGAAAGTTATTTATTTGCAAATATCTAAAAAATAATTTCAACCTCCCAAAATGTGAGTGGGGGCAAAAAATTAATACTCTCTCCAATATAGATCAAATTTTGTAATGTTAGTTTTTAAGACTATATAAAATGTATGCTGTAAAAATAAATAGCCAAAATGAGTGCATGGGGGCGAAAAGAGGGGGCAAAATATTACAAATATATATTGAAGACTTAATAATCACATGCCGAGACGCTGCCCGGCAGGGCAACCAGCCCGGAGGAACGAGCTGTAGAGGGCGTGCCGAAGGCACGCCTGGAGCACCTCGTATCATTATAAAAACACACACAAAAAATATGTTAGCCTACGCTCATAAGATCACGCATTCGCCATGGAAATATTCATATTAAAAAATAAATAAATAAATAAATAAATAAAAAATTATTTTTAACTAGAACGAAAACGAAGTTTATACGAACTCTTGAGCTTAGTATGAATCCAAGACACAGACAGACACGATAAAGCCAAAAACATCTATATCTATTATCTATCTAATGTATAGGTACTTATTATAATCGGCTTGCGCGACGACGCCGACGTGATTTTTTTAATTTTAAAACCCACTAATAATTCATGATAAATAATTTATTAAAGGGATTGAAATAGTTTTTGGAGACGGACTGATAAGTGAATTGAATGAATATTGATGAATGATGATGCAGTCCAAAATTTTTAAAAAGAGTGATCATTTAAACCAGTATATTTTTTGGGTCGCGCAGCGCTCATTAAACATGTATTTTACTATATTTATTTCCAAAAAAAAATATATTTTAATTTGTTCAATACCTATTAGGTATTAAAAGTAAAAATATTAATAACAGTTGCTTTTTCATTAGATTTTCTTTGGATCAAAAAGTATCTTTCGTTATCTTTGTTAGGGCCTTGGTTGAGTGCGTTGTGGTGCGTGTCCGCGCCCCCCACCAAGTTGGTGGGGTCCTAACAATGATTTGTGCAGGGTGTTGTTCGTGCCCTGGTAGAAAGCCGGGTTGGGCGCCACCCGCTAAATTAGCGGGTGAGGGCCACTAGTTGGTGGATGGCCCCTCCCTCCATTCATCAGTCGAGATCGAATTGCTTCACTTATAGCATGCCTGAAATATTATCAGTCATAAAGATAAGAGTAAATAAATATTATATTTAATATTGATTTACTATGAGTTAAGGATACTAGGTCACTTATTTCACATTCATGTGAAATAAGTGACCTAGTCCTAACTCATAGTAAATCAATATTAAATATAATATTTATTTACTCTTATCTTTATTAAAGATGTTTCACCTTGCACCAACACCACAATCTCTACTAATTATTATCAGTCATGCAAAAGTGTCGCAACGATCTGACTGAGTCATCTAGCAGCCGTGTTTAAAAGCTCGTAGCCAGAGCAACAGAGAGCCGCTACAATCTTAATTGTTAAAAAAATTATATTCATGTTAAAAAAAAGGGTAATTAAAAAAATTTGTATTTTTTGGGTCGGCGGCATGAACATATTTCTCAAATTTGGGTAGCGACTTAAAAAGGTTAAGAACCACTGATTTAAACTATCTTGTTATTCAAAAACAGACGTTTCGGTGCCTTATTCCCTCCTTCTTCGGATTTTTGAAAGGTCATTGAAGGAAATGTTACATTGGATTTCCTTCATTGACCTTTCAAAACCGTGAAGAAGAATGGAATAAGCCTCCGAAACGTCTGTTTTTGAATTAGATAGTTTAAATTACCTCTCTTTTTTTTAATTTTGGACTGCCTCATTAATATCCACTCAATCCACATTTATTAAAATTAGGAAATTTAAATTATTATTTTGAAACCTTCTACGGAATTAGGGGGCATACCCTCCTGGCCAGCAAGATGCACGCCATAGGCGGACTTCGCAGCTGGTTAAATATATTTTAGACTGGTTTTAATACTCCTTCCACCCAGTGTGCTCAACTCATCAAGAATACTGACTGAGTTACTTACCACTCAGAGAGCGACTCTTTTAAGACCCTAACCCTCTAGTAAAGCTTTTTTTTCTAATTATATAGGCATTAAAAGTTTGGAGATGGTATCGAAAATAAAAACACTTGCTTCATAACGGCAATTCATGGTGTAAATATAGGTAATAATTAAAGACAATTGAATTGATTTTTATTAATTTCCATTTTATTATCCCTGAATCAAATATTATCAATCAATTTTATTACCCCCTCCAGTATTATAAAATAAAAGAACATTAAAAATTTATTTTACACAAAAACAAAAATTAGACAATTGATTTTTAAATTATAATTGCACATTTGAATTGAAAATGTAATTTTAGTGCATTAATGAAGGGTGAAAGCACTTACGAGATTCCTACGATTCTCATAAATTCATTAATAACATAATTAAGTTGATTCTGTTTGAAATCGGACTAACTGATTCATTCCTCTTGGAATAGATTAAGAGATCTGTTAGAATAAGAAATTTCTATCTCCATATATATGCAAATATTTATGGTATATCTAAGATATACCGGTATGAAGTGAGCGTTTTTTGTGAAAATGAAAAACTAATTTTTAATGGGAAAGTAAAAAAATTTTATTCAAAGTATTGACCATTCCTTTCTACACATTTTGACCACCTTTTTCTGGCAATTTGTGGATACCAGGCCAATAGAAATCTTCGTCTTTTGAAGCAAACCAATCAGACACCCAATTTTCGACTTGCTCGTATGAATCGAAGTGCTGCTCAGCCAATGCGTGTCCCATCGATGAAAACATATGGTAGTCGGAAGGGGCCAAGTCTGGTGAATACGGCGGGTGGGGTAGCAGCTCCCAGCCAAGTGCTTTGATTGTATCCTGAACCAGTTTTGCTTTGTGTGCAGGCGCATTGTCGTGTAACAATACTATTTTGCCATGTCTTCTGGCCCATTCTGGTCGATTTTCGATCAATGCCTTGTTCAAATTGATCATTTGTTGTCTCTAACGATTAGTATTAACAGTTTCACGAGGTTTTAGAAGCTTATGATTCACCGCACCTTTCTGATCCCACCAAACACAGAGCATTGCTTTTTTGCAGTCGATGTTGATGATTGTCACGGATTAACCCATGATTTTTTCAGTTTAGGATTCTTAAAATAAATCCATTTTTCATCGCCAGTAACAATTCGATGCAAAATTGATTTTTTTCCGTGTCTTTGAAGCAAAATTTCACAAGTGTTTTTTCGGTTTTCCATCTCATTCATGTGGCACCCATTTTCCACACTTTTGGATCTTTCCCATTGCCTTTAAACGGTCATAAATTGTTTGCTGTGCAACATTTAACATTGCTGCTATTTGCTTTTGACTCAAAGTCTCATCTTCAGCTAATATTGCTTGCAATTCAGCGTCTTCAAACTTTTTTGGTGGTCTTCATTTCTCATTTCAAAATCATTATCTCTGAACCGTTGAAACCAATCTTTTGCATGTTGCTTCTGATAGAGCATGATCACCATATGCCTCGACAAGCATTCGATGTGACTCTGTACCATTTTTCTTCAAATGAAAACAAAAAAATTAATGGTTTCCGCAAATCATCACTTTGTAGTACAAAATTCGACATTTTTAACACGATGAAAAAATATAATGTTGTTTATTCAATGACTTGATGTATATTAAATATGTTTAACAGATGTCATACCAACCAAACAAAAAAAAATTAAGGCTCGTTCACATTAAATGTTCCCTATCGACACATTTGTATCTTAACGCTCACTATATTAGTATATACGTTTTGGATGCTTTGGGCGCCCTTATGTTAGCCCCAAGTCACCAAACCATATTCGTTTTTGATTACCAACCGACTTGGTGTGCCTCAGTGCTATTCGTTTTGAGATCGTCGTTAATTTTTAAAAATTTAAGAATTTCTAATGGACTGTTAACATTCTCAGGAATTAGGTTTTTGAATGATATAATTTCATTCATTAATTCAGTGTCGTCAAATTTTTTGGTCTTTTAAAAGTAAATGTAAATCCATGCAATATTGGCGTAATTCATCTTTATTTTATTATTATAAAATCGATCCACCTATAAAAACTTTATTAAATAGTAAATAATTTTTAATTTTTTTACAAAGAACCATACATTATTGAAATTATTGCTTATTGCAAGTGTAATTGCCACTTGTTCTAAACTTAGCCCTTGATTAATTAGGCACGCAATTTGAACTGCTTGAACTTCAGAAATATCCATTTTGTATATTTTATCTTTCTATCAATGATGATTCAAAATTATTCATTTTATTGATATTTCAAATGGAATTTGATCTTTTATTAAAATTTTATTTAAATTAAAGTGATATTGAAAAATTAGGATAATTTGTAATTGTATCTTTTAATTAAATTTCACTTATTTTTTTTTGAAAAATTCAAAAATTATCAACAATATTTATTGAATATGTTAGTTTAAGAGTTAATGGAATAAATTTTAAGAATATTTGTAAAAATTTTAAAAATAATTTGCTATTTAATAAAGTTTTTATTAGTGGGTCCATTTTTTTGCACCGTTGTGTAATAATTGTCTCATGTAAAAATAATCAATTTTAATTTATAAATTCTAAAAATATTATGAATGTAAAAAAATATTTTATTCGGCGCCCCTCAAAATTGGCGCCCCGGGCAGTCGCCCGGCCCTTTAGCCGGCCCTGTATACGCTCCTGGGATCCTTGTCCAACCTGCTGCCCAGTACTATTCTCAATCCGACCCAACACCAAATTGTAAACTTATTAAAAACTTGGAAATTTTGAGAATACTTTTTATTAAAATAATTGTCACAAAATCCCGTTAATGTAGACATATAAAGAGTCTTTGAAAATACCCAATTTATTTGTTTGCTCCCAATTTAATTCCATTTTACATTTAAGTTATTTCCTAGAGTAAATTTTCAATGCGTGATTTAAGCATATTCGAATTGAGATCATCATACGATACCTACATTTGACTTGTGCGTGATTATTATCAATATTATAACTATTACCTCTATTATTACTTCGTTATTGTTTAGAAGAGATTTAATTAGTTTTAATTGTTTAATTTATTCTTTTCGAACATAAGTGACTGTGGATTTAATTCTTGAAACTTCGAGAGTTATTAATTTTGTAAATTACTATTATTTATTATTTTTAATTCATCATACAGTTTCGCTCACCACTCATAGACCATTCTCAGTAGTAAATATATTAGTTTCTGAAGATTGTCAATATAAACATCTAATTTTTCATTTGCTTTCAAAAATATACATTAATATAGAGACATTTTAAAAAATTTAAGAAATTTTTGAAAATTTAAAAATATAAAATTCTAAGTAGGTTTCACAAATAATTTTTATAAAAAAATAAAAATAAAATCGACTTCAAAAAAATTAAATGCAACAAATAAAATAATAAGAACTAAAAGATATAAAATAATTATCTAATTTATTTTCAACTAAACGACGAAATATTATCATGAAATCACTTTTTGAGTGATTTCATGTTAATTTTTTGAAGTCGGTTTATTTTATTTTTTTTTTTTATAAAAATTATTTTTATTTTTCTCTTTTTAGTGATGTTATAAATAGTGACTTAATATAATACTCATCTCGTAATAGAAAGCGTCGGGCGAATGAATCAGAAAATGATAATAAAATTCAATTCATAAATATAGAAATTCTCTCGAAATGTTTGGGGGTTTTAAATGAATGTTTTAAGATTTTTTTTTATAAAAGATTTTATTTATTATAATTTCAGTTATTTGCTCATAAGAATTGTAGATTTACGTTATTTCGTCATTGATCATATCATCAGAACTTGACCAAATTAATATGGGGCCACCCCTAAGGTATCCCCTTTCAAATAAAAAAAGAATAATCGAAATCGGTCCATATGGCAAAAAGTTCTCGCTGAACATACATAAAATAAATAAATAGATATCTTGACTATCTTGGAGCTATACTGATCCAAACTCAGAAATAATCATTAAAATCGGTTCATAAACAAAGAAGTTATGTCTGAACAAACATAACAAAAAAGGTCCAATTCCAATGAAAAAAAACGGGACCAGTCGGAAACTATACTGAACCCAATGCGAAAATATCATCAAAATCGGTTCACAATTGGCGAAGATATCAGGTAACATAGACACAAAAAAAAAAAAACAGTCTAATTGAGAACCTCCTCCTTTTTTGAAGTCGGTTAAAAAATAAAAGAAAAGATGCTTCTTTAGTATGACTCTATGTATATTTTGAGGTATGAGCCCATCTTCAAGAGTTCACAGAAAAAAAAATGCTCATACCCCGAAATATATATAGAGTCATGCTAAAGAAGCATCATGTCTTTTATTTTTAACCGACTTCAAAAAAGGAGGAGGTTCTCTATTCGATTGAATTTTTTTTTTTTTTTTTTTTTTTTTTTTTTTTTTGTGCCTATGTTACCTCATATCTCCGCCAATTGTCAACCGATTTTGAAAATTTTTTTTGCATTGGGTCCAGTCTAGCTTCCGATTGGTCCCATTTTTTTTTCGATTTTTTTCCATAGGTATTAGACCTTTTTTATTAGGCTTGTTTAGACCTAACCTCTTTGTTTATGAACCGATTTCGATGGTTCTTTTTTTATCCGAAAGGGGGTGTCTTAGGGATGCTGTCATATTAATTTGGTCCAGTTCTGATGATATGATCACTATTAATAACATCACTAAAAAGAGAAAAATAAAAATAATTTTTAAGAAAAAAATAAAAACCGACTTCAAAAAATTAAATGCAACAAATAAAATACACTAAAAGGTATAAAATAATTATTATCTTATTTAGTTACAACTAAACGACGAAATATTAACATGAAATTACTTTTTGAAGTCGGTGCCAAACATATACCTTTTATGAATCGCACTCGACGGATCTTACTTAGTACGTTTGGCGGGTACGCTCGCTTATAGGTATAGTTTGTTTGGCACCGACTTCAAAAAGTAATTTCATGTTAATATTTCGTCGTTTAGTTGTAACTAAATAAGATAATAATAATTTTATACCTTTTAGTGTATTTTATTTGTTGCATTTAATTTTTTGAAGTCGGTTTTTATTTTTTTCTTAAAAATTATTTTTTGAGAAACCTAACTAGAATTTTATATTTCGAAAAGTTTCTTAAATTTTTCTCTACTTTGAGTGGATATTGATGAGGCAGTCCAATAAAAATTTTAAGAAAAAAATAAAAACCGACTTCAAAAAATTAAGTGCAACAAATATAAAAATACACTAAAAGGTATAAAATAATTATTATCTTATTTAGTTACAACTAAACGACGAAATATTAACACGAAATTACTTTTTAAAGTCGGTGCCAAACAAACTATACCTATAAGCGAGCGTACCCGCCAAACGTACTAAGTAAGATCCGTCGAGTGCGATTCATAAAAGGTATATGTTTGGCACCAACTTCAAAAAGTAATTTCGTGTTAATATTTCGTCGTTTAGTTGTAACTAAATAAGATAATAATTATTTTATACCTTTTAGTGTATTTTTATATTTGTTGCACTTAATTTTTTGAAGTCGGTTTTTATTTTTTTCTTAAAAATTTTTATTTTTCTCTTTTTAGTGATGTTATTAATAGTGATTATATCATCAGAACTTGACCAAATTAATATGACACCATCCCTAAGACACCCCCTTTCGGATAAAAAAAGAACCATCGAAATCGGTTCATAAACAAAGAGGTTAGGTCTAAACAAACCTAAACAAACCTAATAAAAAAGGTCTAATACCTATGAAAAAAAATCGAAAAAAAAAATGGGACCAATCGGAAGCTAGACTGGACCCAATGCAAAAAAAATTTTCAAAATCGGTTGACAATTGGCGGAGATATGAGGTAACATAGGCACAAAAAAAAAAAAAAAAAAAAAAAAAATTCAATCGAATAGAGAACCTCCTCCTTTTTTGAAGTCGGTTAAAAAAAAGAAGATAATTTATACTATCTTATTATTCATAAACCAATCTTTCTCTACTTTATTTAAATATGTTTCACAATGAACCCACACCATTCACCCTTAACAAAAAAAAAAAAAATTCAGTGGAATAAAGAACATCCTTCTTTTTTGAAATCGATTAAAAATAGAGACATTTTATTTGAATAAAATATCTCGTTTTTTTTTCGGCTTTAACCATTATAGTCCAGACAAATTACAATTTTAACAGGAAATAATTCCCGGTGTAGATTTTATTGCTGGAATACCTTTACTGGTACTCCAATATTACTACCCTAAGTTTTCCCCCCAAATCTTTGTTGTGGAAATTTTTCTACGCGCCTCAAAATGAGAAAATTTCGGAGTTTTTTCAGTTATTCTTGAATAACTCTAAAACGGCTTATAAAATCAAAAATATATCTACAAGATAAATTAAATCTCTTTAAACTACGAGTAAAATTATAAAAATTTCATTTATTTAGGTTCAGTAGAATCGATACTGGCGCCTGTCAAAAAACAGGCTCCGGGATCACTTTTGTATATCCCTGAAATTCGTACTTTTTTCGATTTTTCCCCATTTTGACCATGAAGGAGCAGGTTTTCCACAAGGACGACTCTATACATTTTTAAACTAGATTAAATTTGCTACACTTTAAATAAAGTTTTATCTTAATTAGATAAAGGTAACATGAGGTTAATTTTTGCATTTTTAGACTTCTGGGGTCCACTGATTGTGTATACAAAATTTGGTTGAGTTTGCTCAAATAGCCTAGATTTTTAATTTTTAACCCCCCTCACCCCCACCCCCACTCCATTTTGGGCGGTTAGTTTTTTTATTTTTAGATTTCTGGGGTCCCACTGATTGTGTATCCAAAATTTGGTTGAGTTTGCTCAAATGGCCTAGATTTTTAATTTTTAACCCCCCTCCACACTCTTAATTTTGGGTCGATATGCACTAAAATTTAATCAGCTCTTAAACTCAATGCACCAAAACTACGTGTGAAATTTGGTTTCAATATTCCCACTAGTTTTTGAGCTAGCTCGTCCACAAAAATTTGGTAACGCACAGACTAACAGACAACCAGACTAACACACATTTTGACAAAACAATTATTATCTCAAAAAATATAATTTTTTCAATGTTTACTTATTTGAGCTTTTTTGTAGACCGAAATGCCATGGTTGCGCTCAATTTTTTTAATCAAAATAGTTCAAGCCGTTTTTGAGATATTTCGAAAAAAAGAAGGAAAAAAAACACTTTTTTCATGCACGAGTACAATACTTGACCATACCCTGTATGGTAAAGTAAAAAGTGGTCCAAGTGAACAAAATTTCCTAGAGAATGAGATAGAAATAAAGTTTCTAGGAAGAGTAGTTTTCATTTTTTAAAGAAAAAACCGTTTTTTGAAAAAAATTGCAGTTTTTCAAAAATTCAACCTCATTGCGACACGGGTTACCATTATTCAATTAAGATGAAACTTTGCTTCGATTGTATCAAATTTAATCTAGTTTAAAAATGTATAAAGTGGATTTTGTCGAAAACGTGCTTTTTTATGGTCAAAATTGGAAAAAATCGAAAAAAGTGCAAGTTTTTGGGATATAGGCGTAAACAGAAAAAGTACACCAATTTTCAACCAGCGCTTAATCCCGAACGGTTGGTCGGAGAAAAAACCCAAATAATGAACTTTTTAGGAAATTTTATGAACTTTTATTTTGAATAGGAAAGTTATTTACGAAAAGTTGATAGTTTTCGAGTTATAATAAAAAAACTGAGATTCTTTACTTCTTTTTGCATTTTTGACAATGTTCCGTGACGAATTTTTGTTAGCATACCTTAGATTCAGTTTCGGCACACCCAAAAACATAAAGGGTCGAAGAAACTACCCCAAAAATTTCCGGGTAAAAACACAATTTAACTAGACTATTTGTTTAAAAAAAAATTCCCACTAATTATTTTGCTTTGTCGATTGACCCCCCCCCCGCCCCCATGGAAATTTTCTGGCTAAGCTCTGAATGGGACAAACGATCAACTTAAAATTTCGGGAATAAATATTTAATATATCAATGATTCTATGGTCAAAATTTGAGAATTTTCTTATAAAAATGATAAACAGTACTGAACCCCCCTTAAACCTTAAGACAGGTGAGTCAAACATGCGGCCGGGCTGCATGCGGCCCGACCCAAATGGTAAACTTTTTAAAAACTTAGAAATTTTTAGAAGACTTTTTATTTAAATAATTGTCATAAAATCCCGTTAATGTGTACATATAAAGAGTCTTTAAAAAGACCCAATTTATATCTCTTATTTTAAATTTAAATCCATAATAGGTACATAAGAAAAATACAATACAAAATGGTAATTAAATTGAAAGTTTTTGCCGAGAGTAGCAGAATTTTTATATATTGAAGGAGACAATAAAAGAGTGTGTCTTCTGCTGGAATTATAAAATTTATAATTCCAGCAGAAGACACACTCTTTTATTGTCTCCTCCAAAATGGTAATAATTATTTTTTGCAAAGAAGTAAAAGTGCCGCCTCCGTGGTCTAAGCCGCCTCCGTGATCTAATGGTCAGAGTAACTGACTGGCAACCCGGAGGTCCCGGGTTCGATTCCCGGCTATGCTCAGAGATTTTTCTGTAACTATAGGGTCTGGAACGGGGTTCACTCAGCCTCGTGAGGATAAATGAGTAGCTGCTTGATTGAGAAGTAGCGAATCTCGGTTAAGAAAACTGAAACGAAGGTTGTAGATGTGCGTTGAGCTAACCACTTGACCCCTCGGTACTGTTTCCAATTAGGACAGCAACCAATTCAGTAGGCCAAGACCCATGAAGGGTTGTCGAGCCAGAGATTTATTCTTTTAAGTAAAAGTACATTGTATAAAGAAAATTAATCTAGAATAAAACAATCAAATTTAAAAATTATTACAACATCCCTTATTAAGCAAATCTTTTTTGGAGGGATGGTCCGACATCACATGACGTCTAACTCCCTTTTCTTCAATACAGAAATACAGCATAATCGATTTAAGATTGTCATCCGATAAATGTGATTATTATCAATATTTTAACTATTACCTCTATTATTACTTCATTATTGCTTAGAAGAGATTTAATTAGTTTTAATTGTTTAATTTATTTTTCTAAAACATAAGGGACTGTGGATTTAATTATTGAAGCTTAGAGGGTTGCTTCTTCTTCTTCTTGTGGCTGTCCATTACCGGACTTTGGCGATCATTCTGCCAATTATAATCTTATTTACTGAGGCTCTAAATAGACCCGTAGTGGAAGTAGCAAACCAAGTTCTTAGGTTTTTAAGCCAAGAGATGCGTCTTCTGCCCGGTCCTCTCTTTCCCACTACCTTCCCCTGTAGAAGCCCATATCGTTCTTTATTTCTCAGTATATGTCCCAAATATTCCAGTTTTCTTTCCTTGATTGTAGTCATGATTTCCATTTCTTTATTTAGGCGTTGTAACACATTTTTATTTGTAACATGGGCTTTCCAAGGGATTCTCAAAATTCTTCGATAGAGCCACATTTCAAATGCGTCCAATCTTTTATTAGCTGCTTCTGTAACCGTCCATGTCTCAGCTCCATACAGAAGCACAAGAAACACGTAGCATCGGAGGAGTCGTACTCTAGTTGGCAAATTAAGGGTTGCTAATTTTGTAAATTATTGTACTACTCCTCTATTATTTATTATTTCGAATTCACCATTAGGGTGGAGCGAAAAAGCCCCCCCCCACCACCAAAAAAAAATCCTCATTTTATTAAGCCGTATGGGGGAAAGTTGCCACATATAAGTGTAATCATGTGTGTGAAATTTGAACTTCCTACGATGCAATCTTAAGGTGCCCCTTTGCCACCTTTGCTGATAACTCGAAAACCATGGGTGCTACGGAAAATTATATTCTTACCAAAATGAAAGAACATAAAATTTCGCGTTGAATAATTTACTGAAAAGTTAAAATTAGTTTAGCCGTTTAGCAACAATCGATTGTCTAAAATAGGCAAGTTTTACCAACTTTGCGTAAAAGTGAATTATTCTCATTTTTTTGATCACAAGAAACCACTTTTCGAATTTTGCCGCTGACCCCCATAATAGTTGCCAATTGGCTAAAAAATGAGATTGGCGAAATTTCATCTTAATTGGACAACGGTAACCAGTGCCGCAATATGGTCTGATTATGTCCTGTCTTAGAAAACTCTGGATATTTTCAAATCTAAAAGCTTTAACCTAAAAGTGACTCAAGTAAAATTTCAAGACAACACAATTTCTTAGAAAAAGAGACAAGAATCAAGTTTTTACGATGAGTGCTTTTCATTTTGTGAATGAAAAACTGCAATTTTTTCAACCTTATTGCGCCACGGGTTATCGTGGTCCAATTAAGATGAATGATTGCCAATCTCGTTTTTTATCCAATTCTGGGAGTCACCGGCGCAAAAATTTGAAGAGATGTTTCTTGTCACCACCTTATGAGCATAACTTAGTAGTTTAGTAAAAATTGCCCATTTTGACGATCGATTGTGGCTAAACGGCTGAAGCAATTTTAACTTATAAGTAGATTATTCGTCGCATAATGCATATCATTTAATATTATGAAAATGACTCACTAGGTGAAATTGATAGTGACCACAAAAGAGGGTGGTGGGGGTCAAAAATATTTTCAAACAAAAATCCAATAAAGCTAATAAAATAGTCTCATAATTAAATGGAGATATTATTAATTAATAACGTCCCAAAATTAAGAGGGAGGGGGTTCTTTCGTAAATAATTATAAATTATTTTGAAAGTTTATAATAGGAAAATAAGGACAAGTTTTTATGTGTAACTTTTTATCTATCAGCCAACGTTTCGTTGACTTTGCCGACTTCTTCAGGGCTTCAAATATTCAGGAAAATAAGGACAAGTTTTTATGTGTGACTTTTGTATTTATCAGCCAACGTTTTGAGTACTTTTCCGACTTCTTCTTCTTCTTCAAGTGCCATACCCGAAACGGGCGTCGGCGCCTCTCCACATGTACCTGTGCTGAGTGTGTTTAGTTGTTTTTTCACAGATATACGGGATCTATTTTTTAACGCCGGTTTTGGAGAGGTTGACTAGGCAATTATACTCTTGGTGGGTTGCCATTACTTTCCAAGAGGAGGCAACTGCAAATATCGGTCTCGAACCAGCGATCTTCGAGTCAGCGACCCGACACTCTAGCCACTGGCCCACAGTCACCGACTTCTTCAGGGCTTCAAATATTCAGGAAAATAAGGACAAGTTTTTATGTGTGACTTTTTTATTTATCAGACAGCGTTTTGTCGACTTTTCGACTTCTTCAGGGCTTCAAATATTCACGTCCTGAAGAGGTCGACAAAACGTTGGCTGATGAATATAAAAGTCACACATAAAAACATGTCCTTATTTTCCTATTATAAACTTTCAAATTAATACAAATTATGGACGGAAATGATAATAATAATTATAAATTATTCTAATTCAATATCTACTCTTATTAAACGAGCAAAAATTGTATATTTATATATATATATTTGTATCTTAGTTCTATTTTGAAAACGGCTCTACCGATTTTGATGAAACAAAATCTATTAACAAGTTTTGAGGATGAGAAAGCAATCTGGCTAGGTCTGGACCTCGACAAATTTAATCTTAATTGATCTTTTCTTAATTAAAGTAGTTTATTGATAGATGAAAATTTCAATAAAAAAGTTTGTTTACATTTTTTTCAATTATCTTTTATTTTTAATTGGATTTTTAATTTTAAAACCCACTAATGTGTTATAGCAAATTTTAATATATTATATGAAAGTTGGGAATTTTTTGTTGGAGATGGAGAGATTGAATGACCAATCGACTTGATTGGGGAATAATGGAATTGAAATAATTATCGGAAAAGAGGTTTTTTTATCTAATTAGATTTTTCCTCTTATTAAAAACAAGGACTAAAGATGAATAAGGACACTCGATGGTGGAGAAGTAATCTCCGGAATCGAAGCAAAAATACAATGTATACATTAATTATTGTAAAATAATTGGTTTAATAAAATTTATAAAAAAAAAAAAATTGTTGGTTTTTAATTAACAGGTCTCTAAGGGGGGGGTCGGGTAGACTAGGCGGTAGCATGTCAGCCAGCTAACCAAGAGGACCCGAGTTCGAATCCGACTCGAGGCATCCGGCTAAAATCTGACCCCCGAGGTAGAGACAAATTTAAATAAAATAATTAGTATCGTAAATGGCTTATGGCTAGAAAGGCCGAAAAGCAAAAAAAAAAAAAAAAAAAAAAAAACAGGTCTCTAAATCATAACATTACAGGTGTGTTTATAAATAAAGTGGTTAAAGTGGCTTTTTTTTTATATAACTTGAAAATAAATCTTATTTAATTTTATGTTTTTATTTCAGATCCTATACGATTTTTTTTTATTATTATTTTCCAATTTATTTTTTTATAATGTTTATCAATATGAACGAATGTGGGCAAATTGGTGTACGAGTAAACAAATATACACATAATATGTAGACCATTAGAAAGCTAGAAATGCAAAAACTGGGTGCGGATTGGGGTGTATGTGGAAGGTATAGGAGGTGGGGTGTAGTTGTGGGGGATCCGGGAGGGAGGAGTGGTTGGGTAGGGTGGAGTTGGGGTGCAGTGGTGGGGGCGAGGTGTGTGGTTTCGGGGGGGGGGGGGTCAGGGGTTACCGTGCATCGGTCGGTGGCTCCCGGTACTTATATATAAGAGCGGACCCACCCAGGTGTATGGTAATGTCATGTGTATGGCCACATCAGTTTATTTTTTTGAGTCAAAGACTTAATCGCTCAGCTTCTAAAAATAAATCCTAAAGAAACTCTCCGTTGTCTTAAATTGAATGAAATTAAAAATTTACTTTCACAGGTGATTACTTGTAAAACAATTAATTGTTACTAATTGAAACTGTGTGGGGGAAAGAAAAAATAATCCGAGAAAAAATAATTATTTCGTGTCTAGAATAATTGTACCTACAAATGAAAAATAATTATACGAGGAAGGGTGAAAAATAAAGGTTTATTAAACAAAAAAAAAATGTGAGGGGGTGTTAAAAATAATTATAGAAATAATAGAATTACATTCAAGAAAAAGTGGGAATGTTTTATTTTTTAATTTCAAATGAATTCGCCGTTGTGGTTATTTCACGCCCTCAGGGGGTTTATTTAATCATATTTGCGATTTTTTTTTCATATACATATATACTCTGTGTTTACTTAAATCTTGATTGTCCGCAAACATTCATTAGTTCGGAGTTGAAAGAGAAGTTCGAATTTACGTAAATATCCTCTCGCAACGAAAATATTGCTAGCTAAAGTGAGAGGGTTGAGGGTTTTTTTTTGCAAATGAATTAACTAGTCCGAGAAGGGTAGCTTTTTTTTCTTTTTCATATTTATTTGAATAGTAAACTGTCAATTTATATCTAATAAATTACTTGGAATATTTTTACTTTAACTTATTACAGAGCGAAGCATGGAAGTTCACTTAGAGGAGGCTCACTTTTCATATAATACTGGGTGAGTTTTTTTTATCTTAAGACAGTCTTATAACTCAAAAACAGTGCATTATATGGAAAAGCCTTCGATATGGTCTCGCACAAAAATCTTCTTGCCAAATTGACCTCCGTCGGCCTTGCACCGAAACTCTGTAAGTTGTTCGAAAGTTTTCTTTCAGACCGTAGTATTAAGGTTGTCATCGATGGAATATCATCTTCCCCCTTCCACACCAACTCTGGAGTTCCTCAGGGATCGGTTATCTCCCCTACGCTTTTTCTTATCTATATCAACGACCTTCTAAACTTGACCTCCCATTCGGTACATTGTTACGCAAATGACAGCACCCTACATAACGCTAGTGGCGGGATACCTCCCCCCTTCCACAACCATATATATTTTTTATTTATTTATTTATTTATTCATCCAGAAAAATACACAACATACAATATGTCTTGTCCTATAGAGTTGACAAGTCAACTGTACATAGGACCGAATTAAAATCTTATCTATCTTATATTATATATCTTATATATCTATCTTATACAGGGTGGTGACCTGGCCGACGCAGCATAGCGATTACAATGTTAATTTTTGAATGTGCATTTATTTGCTCCCCTAATTATTTTAGAGTTAAAGTTCTTATAGGTTTTTTGTAGAGAAAAAAATACTGAATCCGAACATATTTTTGTTTTCAAATTTTGAAATTTCAGAACCGTAATAATCAACATTATAAATAATTCTATTTTTACAAAAATCACTGAGGCCATGGAATTATTAAAACAAACAAGGCATTTTCATTTGTTGTTTCTAAGTGACATTTGTTATATTTGAACTTTTTAAAATCAGTTCTTATTAGAGTTTATTGATTTCCATAATGAGAAACTCGTTAAATTTGAATGGGCTGAGTTTTGTATTCGTCATTGATAAATAAAAATAGTAGATTCACGTAGATGAAGTTTAGAACGAGCTTTTAAATTTTCACAAGAATAACCAACGAAATTATAAGTAATATTTTTAAACGTAATTAAAACAATAAAATTAGTAACGTAAACAGAATTTAATTTTTTAACATAATTAACAAATGCATAAAATTATAACAAAAAATAACAATCATAGCAAATGTTCGAATAAACCACCATTTACCACTAAACAATGGCCCAACCTTTCGTTAAATTCTCGTCTGACATTTTCTAATTGGTATTGTGATATTTTATCACATTCGGATTGTATACGATTTTTGAGTTGATCTAAGTTTTGAAATGTTTGTCCAGAGTAAATCTTTGATTTTAAATGTCCCCAAAGAAAAAAATCGTTGAGAGAAAGATCGGGGGACCTTGCAGGCCAGCTAATCGTAAACCTCGGACCAATGATTTTATTCTCAAAATGATTATTTAAAAATTCACGGACATCGCAGCTGTTGTGTGCGGGGCAACAATCCATCTGGAACCAAATATCTGATGTAGATAATATTAAATAATATTAGAATTTTAATCCTGCTCAGTTTTTTGTATTCTAATTATGCTCTAAAATAATCACTAAAGACATCACTATTAAACGTCAAATAGAAACAACAAATGAAAATGCCTTGTTTGTTTTAATAATTCCATGGCCTCAGTGATTTTTGTAAAAATACAATTATTTATAATGTTATTATTAAGGTTCTGAAATTTCAAAATTTGAAAACAAAAATATGTTCGGATTCAGTATTTTTTTCTCTACAAAAAACCTATAAGAACTTTAACTCTAAAATAATTAGGGGAGCAAATAAATGAACATTCAAAAATTAACATTGTAATCGCTATGCTGCGTCGGCCAAGTCACCACCCTGTATATAAAAATTAATAATTATTTAATTTTACATAGAATTGCTATAATTTTACATAGAATTGCTATAAATGAAATATGGTGTAAACATTAGTTCACATTACATACCACAGGGTGAAATCACAACGATCCGATCTATTTAACCAATTTTTTTCTCAATATTTTCTTGTCACACGACAGATTTTTTAGGTCAATTGGGAGTTTATTAAAATATTTAATTGCCACAAAATAGGCATTTTTTGGGTAATTTATTTATTAATCTTTGGCAGGACAATTGATCTATGTCTAGTTCTGCAACTATGTCCGCCTCCGTGGTCTAATGGTCAGAGTAACTGACTGGCAACCCGGAGGTCTCGGGTTCGATTCCCGGCTATACCCAGACATTTTTTCTGTAAGTATAGGGTCTGGTAATAAAAATTAAGTGGGAGATAAATTTAACCGAATTTATCGCGCGGAGAATTTACCACTGCTCGAAGCCCCTAAAACATTAGTAAATTGGATATTGAATTATATCTAAGTTTCTGAGATTGGCTCGTGATCCCGGCTTCTTTTCCTTCTGCTCTGTACTTTTCACGATGGAGGGGCCAGCCCATACTGGCCTTTAGGGGATCCACCTTCTGGTGTATCTCCTTCTCACATCAATATCATTAAAAAAATAAACTATGTTCATTATACATCATCTTACACACATCATAATAATAAACAACAAAGTTAACAATAAAAGATTCATCAATACCCAGGACAGATTATACCTTAATTTTTTCAATAATTCTAGTCAGTATAGTGATAAGTGGTTTCATTACATTATCATATGCACCCCCCCCCCCCACACGCAATTATACCATAGTTAATCATACTTTAAACAGAGCCTGGTAAATTACCCTCAGAGCCCTTGCATCCAATGTTGCATATAACTTATATAAGACAAAATTTATATATCTGGTTTTCTTAATATTACTTTACCATACAGGCTAGGGTCAAGTATTGTAATCGTGCATGAAAAAAGTGTTTTTTTTTCATTCTTTTTTTCGAAATATCTCAAAAACTGCTGAAACTATTTCGATTAAAAAAAATTCAGCAAAACCATGGCATTTCGCTCTACAAAAAAGCTCTAATAAGTGAACATCGAAAAAATTATATTTTTCGAGATAATAATTTTTTGTCAAAATGTCTGTTAGTTAGTTAGTTAGTCTGTGCGTTACCAAATTTTGTGGACGAGCTAGCTCAAAAACTAGTGTGAATATCGAAACCAAATTTCACACGTAGTTTTGTCCATTGAGATTAAGAGCTGATTAGATTTTGGTGCATATCAACCCAAAATTAAGGGGGTGGAGGGGGGGGGGGGTTAAAAATAAAAAATCTAGGTCGTTTGAGAAAACTCAACCAAATTTTGTATACATAATCAGTGGACCCTCAGAAGTCTAAAAATGCAAAAACTAACCCCCTCCCCTACATGATTATAAATAATTTTATTAAATATTAATGTAAGTGAGGGGCCAGGTTGTATGGTAAAGCCAAGTGGATGGCCACATCAGAACACCTCAGCTTATTTGCTTTATGTGATAGTTTCATCTCATATGACAGTCTATATACTATAGATACCCAAATATTTACAATAGTCAACTCTTTTTATTTCTTTGCTATCAATATACAATTTAATATCCACAGTTATACTATCTCGATAACAGTCAAAGGTCATGAAAGTTATATATATAACAATAATAATGTTATTTATTGAATGGTCTGAGGATATTCTCCTCCAGGAGCAAAATATATGTAGAGCGTACCGTTCCTTGAGGAAGTTCTCACTTGTTTTCTTTATAGAGTTGTATCATTATATAAAATAACCAGTAGATATTCTAAGAAAATAATATGAAACCATTTTCATGAACTTAATTAAAATGTCAAATACACAGTGGGGTGTCATTTCACATATTGTTTTTCTCCTGAAAATATAAGCTATAATTAATGTCTAAAAATATAATCCGGCAAAATTTTAAAATTAATTTATTATTTTCATTAAATAATATTGTTAGATGAAATATAGATTCTGTCATCGTACGTATATAATAAAACATTTTGGAAAAATTTAATTTATTTCCATTAAATTGTTATTTTAGCGAGAAAATCAAGTTGTTTTAATTTTAAGAAAACAAATTAAGAGCTATAGATATACACGAATAACCCCTAACTTGTTTAGAATATATATTGAGAAGACTGCTTTTATTAGGTGAAGGAGGAGGTATCAGCCAAAGATGGAATCACTGGGTTCAATAAAACACCTTTAATAAAACGTTTCGGCCTGAATTTATTACTAATCATTAGTTCCTAGCTGACCAGCAGTGACGAAGGAACACCAAGTTTTCAATATCCATATGATATTGACTCCATGAAAAACATTTATAATTGAAGAAAGACTGATGATGAAGACCAAGTCTTCGAAACTATAGTCTCAAACAAATAAATTATATATATATACAGATATATCATCTCGATATATATATGTGTGTATGTTTATTTGCATCAAGCAGAGGACACCCTCTTTGTTTCTCTTTATAAATATCTTTTCCAAATAAGCGCGGTCAAAAACAATTCTCATTGATATGGCAATTATTCTTTGTTATATTAATTAGAAAAATTGTAAAAATTTATTTTAAGATCATTATTTCAAGTTAGAAATATACAAGTTCAAATATTATTTTCACTCAATATTTGACAAAAATTCCCTACAGTTGATTCACGATTGAATCAAATGTAGAAAAAATTCGATTAAATGAATGTAGGTAGAAGCATACAAAATATTCATCATCATCATTGAGTATACAGTCCTAAGACTGGTTTGATGCAACAATCCGTCTCCACTCGACTCTGTCCCCCGCCAGCTGTTTGACCTCTCTAAATGTCTGGCATCCCATATCCCCATATTATTTGGTTGAAATATTCTAATCTGGGTCTTCCCCTTCCCATTTTCTTTCCCACCTCCCCCTCCAAGTTATCCCTAAGCAGTCCCCCATGTCTCAGTGTGTGCCCCATCATCTGACCTCTTCTCTTCTTCAGACTCTTCCACAAGGTTCTTCTTTCTCCGATTCTTCCAAGAACTTCTTCATTTGTAATTTTATCCATCCATTTGATATTCATCATTCTTCTGTAGCACCACATTTCGAAAGCCTCTAATCTCTTTCTCTCCGCTTTTCTAATTGTCCAGGTTTCACACCCGTACATGGCTATGCTCCATACATATGTCTTCAATAGCAACTTCCTGTTTGCTAAGCTGATTGAGGAGGAGCATAGTAGTTTTTGTTTTGAATTAAACCCCATTTTTGCTTGGGCAATTCTTGATTTAATTTCGTTTTTGCTCCTCCCATCCCATGTTATTTTACTTCCTAGGTAGCGGAATTCCTTAACTCCTTCTAGGTTTTTCTTGGTTAATTTTGATGCATTCCTGTCTCGTTTGTTCTTTTTTTGTACATACTAGGACCTTGGTTTTATTCTTGTTTATTTTCATTTTGATTTCTTCTATTAGGATTTGGTTAATTCCATTCAAGGCGTCCTCTAATTCTTTTTTATTGCTTCCTAGAAGGGCAATGTCATCGGCAAATCTTAACATAGCGATCTTTTGACCTTGGATTTCGATACCTGTATCAATTTTGTCTTTGAATTCTTTAATCGCTTCTTCTATGTATAAGTTGAAAATCATGGGTGACAGCACACATCCTTGTCTTACACCTTTTTTTATTTTGGCTTCTCTTTGCTCATCTCCAATATTTATAATTGCCGTCTGGTTTTGATATAGATTGTAGATTAGTCTTCTCTCTCTGAATTTTATTCCCGCCTGTTTTAATATTTTAAACATAATTTCCCAATTGACGTTATCGAATGCTTTTTCTAGGTCTATGAATCCGATGTAGACAGATTCTTCCCTGATAAAAGCCCTTTCTATTATTAGTCTAAGAGAGAGAATTGCTTCTCGGGTGCCTCTGTTTCTTCTAAAGCCGAACTGGTCTTCCCCCAGATTTTCTTCAACTCTTTGTTCTATTCTTCTCTGGATTATTTTGGTTAGGATTTTGGAGGCATGTGAGGTTAGGCTAATGGTCCTGAAATTTTCACATTTATCCGCGCCTGTCTTTTTGGGAAGTGTGACTATTTTGTTTTTTTCGAAATCTTTTGGGATGATTCCCAATTTATAGATTTTGCTAATTAGTTCAAAAAGTTTGTCACGTGCCTTTTCTCCAGAGTTCTTTAGGATTTCAGCTTGTATATTGTCTATTCCGGGTGCTCTATTATTTTTTAGTTCCTTCAAAGCTGTCTCGAATTCTGACCTGAGTATGGGGTCTCCTAATTCGTTTTCGTCCACAGATTCTTCTTCTTCTATTGGGTTCATTGTTTTTTCTTCTCCATAGAGTTCTTCTAGGTGTTCCTTCCATCTATTTGCCTGTTCGTTTTCGTTTAGAATAATGTGGCCTCCTTTATCTCTTATGTTCTTGCTTTTTGGCTTGTCTTCTTGAAAATTTCTTTTTATTGCCCTATAGGCTACATCAACTTTTCCTAATACTAGATTGTCGTTGACTTCTTCAAAATATTAATCAACAAATTTTGTTATTGTAACATAATAGTATTACTCAAATTTTAAAGGTGATTTTTCTTGCTTTACATGTATTGGAAGGCTTGCTCTTCTGATTATTCACAGGGTGTGGTGGTTGCCTAAATACAGGCGATGCCATCAAGTGCTGCCATCTGTTAAACTCAAACAGTCAAAATTTATAGTTATAGAGACAATTCTTTCCGGTTTAGACGTGTCATATCAAACCTACCTAAAGATTGCGTTCCATGCCAAAATGAATTTGAAAAAGTACACCAATTTAAAAAAAATCTTTGAGAGCCATTTTTAATAAAATTACAAAAAATGAAAAATCTTTCATGTAAATGTCAATTTCCGGTTTTCCGATTTCAATGACTGATTTATTGCGCCACGCAGAGGGGGGCAGCCCTTTACAAAAAGAAAACATATTTTTTTACAGATTAGAGTGCAACTTCTCATCAGCCGTCCAAATAATAATGCCAGATGTTGTGGCTATTTGTGATTAAAGTACATTTATGGGCGCCTATGACACAACTCTAGAACCGAGGCCAGAGTGTTGGGAGCACAAAAAGCGCCCCACAACTGTGCAATGCAATTAATAAAAAAACAAATAAATACTAGAAACAAAACAAAATAATATATATAAATAAAATTTAACATTAAATGCTAAAAAATTCTTATTATTAGTTTAAAATGGACTGGCCACTGCAAAAAGGTCATTTGTCGAAGATGGCCAGCCCAGCAATGCACATAAATCTAAAGTTATATTTTTACTCAATTAAGGACGGGCCGCGTCCTGAAAGTCCGCCTCATAAAACTGGAAAAGTTAAAAAGGGAACCTAGCATTGCCCTGAGTGTCATTTTGTTTAATGTAGTTTTGGGGACACCCAGGGCGCGCAGGTCCCTGAAGGACCGAGGACACCACACCCCCTTCCACGATATTGTCGCCGCCAAAACGGTGAAATCTTGCTGCACTCCTTCTAGCTTATATCGAGCTTAAGTTTCGAATTTCGTAGCTCTGAGTCTTATGATTTCCAAACGCAGGGGACATATACATCCGTACGCACTGACCAATGGATTTTTGGACACTTATTGGCTTCTGGAGACCACAATATCTGTTTTATGTTCTAAATCCGGTGTCAAACTATTAAGGGCATTGAATCCGTCCACCTAGAAGTCATAAATGAAATTAACTTTTTTCACCTTGGAGGTAGAAGCTCTCAAAGTGTCAGGAGACGATCGTAATTCTTCACATTATATCCATCATGATATAGAGAATATATATGTGAAAGTAAAAATCGATAAATTCTTTTAGAATTAGAAATCAAATTTGATTTATAAATTTGATAGAATCTTTATTTCAAATTATCTTGAAATGTTTTTACGTTTGATTTTTCAAAATATATATGCAACTAAAATAATAAAAAAATCTAGAAATCAAGTTGAATTTAATTCAAAGAGAAAATGACATTGTTATCGTTTGAATGTGAATTAATTGAGCCATAACCAAATGTGCAATGTGATAACAGAGAAATTTGGTGGTGCTTTTCATTTCATTATCCACACAGGGAGCAAATTATTAATTTCCGATTGACTTTCTGATTTTTAACTATAACAAAAGGCAAAATAGGCGAATGAAATGCCATTCAACTGTGAGAGAGAAATGATAAGTGCCCCATTGAAATACGCATTTAGAATACAATATTTACATTCCACACTTGTAGTATTGTTTTAGAAACACCAGAAGTCTAGTTTCTAGTAGATAGCATTAGCTAGAATACCTAGCGATTCGGGTATATAATTTAAAATAATCCAGCATTATAGTCGCTACATTATCCACAAAGAAACCTAACGAAAAAATCAATATAATAGTTTTGGGATTCTATATCTCTATGTTCACCGACCTTCAGGTTAAACTGCTTAACCGATTAACTTGAAATTTGGAACATTTACTTCTGAGGAGTCAAGTAATCGGTGTTGTATTCAAGATATCATCATGAAATTTTGTAGAAAGTTTGTGTATTATACCTAAAACCAGATAAAAATTCTTTTATTAACCTATCTCAATCCCTCAAATAACTAAAAATATTTAAATAGAATTTTTTAGAAATTTAAGAAGTTTTGTTTTTGAAACAAGATTTAAAGATTTTAATTCTTTGGAAGACAAATTTTGTTTGTATTCTTCGATTTTCTCAATAAATATAGAATCAGTACTCAGCCATATCCAAATGGAGGTAATCGAAATTCAATGGGAATCAAATTTAAAGGAAAAATTCATTGAAGAGGGTGTGCCTGAATTTTACAAATATTTACTAGCCAGGTTTGAAATTACTCAAAAATTTCCATATAAAATTATCTCCATGTTTCTATGTACTTATCGATCAGTGACAAAACGTTCGGCCCATTTAATTAAGAAACTTTGCGTTAGATTTAAATTATGGTCCAACTCCCTACAATCCATTTAAATAAAAAATAAAAAAAATACGTAGTTTTGAGTTATAGCCGTTTAAATTTTGACAATATTTAAGTAGACAAAAATAGTACATTTCTTCCATTTTTACCCTCGATATTATTCTATTCCAAATGAAAATTTGCTGCTGAATTCAAATATATAATCCAAAATTATTCCCATATTTAACTCACATTTATGCTATTCTTGAAAAAATTGGTAGGACCCTTTTACCTGACACCACGACAATTTAATTCTTATATAGGGTGTTTCAGAATGGATGGGTGTTTTTGAAATGCGAATAACTCAGCTGTTTTTTAACTTATAAACATTTTTATTGAGAAAAATGAAAACTTAGATATTACCATTTAAAAGTGAAAAAGTGAAATTCATGAAAAAAAAATAATCTTCTGAAAATGATTTTTTTGATGAACTTCACCTTTTCACTGTTAATGGTAAAAAAAAAATCTCACAGCTTATAGGGGTGGCCATAATAAATTGAACTTCTTAGGGTAAAATTCTGAAAACAGTTCGACGACTCATTCGTAGTCTCACCTTTGAAACGGCAACTGGTATCCTTAAAAGTGGGTACGGCCTCGAGGCTTAGGATTCATTGCGGATGAGGTCATTAGTTTTGGCTCTTCTCTCGATGATATTCGAATTTAATTTATTTTCAATGATAGAGAGTACCGAACAATTTTAAATTTAACCCATAAACATACTCTAAAAAATTATTTTTTGATGATTGAAAAAAAAAGTTAAAAACATCAAAATTGAGGTTTTAATATTTTTGTTCGGAACATCATTGTTAAAGTTTCCTTGGAATCCAATTAGTGGAGAGAAAAGGGCATTAATAAGAAATGTCAAAATTTATGGGACAATCCATTAATCTTCAAATGCTTTTGTTGTTGAGTCATTGGTATAAAATGTTTTTGATCAATTTATTAGGATTCCGAAATGTTAATCGGTAAATCATATATTACATCATTGTCAATGTAAGCAAATTTATTGATGTGTGTAGATGAATATTCTATAAAAGATTTATTGAGGAAGGTAATTTTTTAATTGTTTTAGGACCAGTTTCATAAAACTAAGATGACCCTATGCTAAGGAAGACCCTGGGGTTAGCTCTCGAAATATGTTTCATAAAAATAAACATAGGGTGATCGCAGACTTAACCCCTCTATCTTTAACTCTCCGAACTTGATGGGTTAAGCTTTATCCTGGGGATAACTCTGTGTTTATTCATTGACATTAGAAAAACGTTTTATAGGTTAGAGTTTCAAATCAAAAGAATTCAAAACAAATCGTTATATTATTTATTTTTATAATATTATTATTATTATTTTTTATATAATATTAAATATAGCCAAATATACCTATATAAATGTATATAGAATTTTAATTTATGTTAACACGGAATTAGAATAAAACAAAAGCATTCATTATATAGGTATATTTTTTAAAAGTAAATACCTAGGTATCTAATAAATTAAATTAAAAAAAATTTCAAACTAAAATCGAAGAAAGCAGATATTTCTAATAAAATAGTTAAATTTTTATATTTATTTCGTAGAATAAAATTAGATCGGAAACGATTGGAGTCAGCATTAAATTCTGATGCCAAATCATCCCATATTTTTTTCTTTAAATTACCATCAGAATCTGAACGCTTAGATTCCAACACATCTTTATATTTATTAACGAGAAAAACAAGACGTTTCTACCTCTTTGAAATTGTGAGTTCTTTTACTCTTGGTCCATATTCTATCTGAAATTTAATATTTACTTACTCAATACATTTTAAATATTTTAAAATTACATGATTTGTCTCAGTTTTGTTGTATCTATATATTTACTTTTTATACCACTTTATTTTTATATAATTAAATAGAAAAAAATTTCATTATTTTTAAATAATAAAAGAATACAAGACGTGCATTTATTTAGTGAATACAAAACAAAAAAATCTAAACGTAATGGTTTTTTTTTCTAAAAATAACTAAAATGTAGGGAATTTGGCTGTTGCCAACCTATTTTCTTATCCTTGACTCAGGGTTAGCTAACTCGACCCTATTTTGTTTTATGAAATTCATATTGTTTGAAACTCCAGGATAACTCCCAAATTAGAGTTGAGTAAGCCGAGGATTATTTTTTTTTATGAAACTGGCCCTTAATAAAATAAGTATACAAAAATGATATAATTATCATTTTATACTATTTATTGCTGCTCGGTTATTATAAATGAATGTTGCAGTAAAAATCCGTTTTTTAGTAAGAACGGGTTCTTACTAGTTAAAACGCATTTCACTGAATACCTTTGGGGAAACTAGAATTTACTGATGTTGGTTGAATTTGGTCCAAAGATCTTGAACAGTGGTTCCCAACCTGGGGGCGAACGCCCCCAAGGGCGATTTGGGTTATCAGGGGGCGATAAATAAGTAAGGGGCGATTGAGGGCGATAAATAAGTAGGGGGCGATTGGGGGGCGATGAGTATTCAAAGGGGGAAAATTAAAATACACTCACGTGCAAAGAAATGGAAAAATGGGGAAAAATTGAACCACTTCTCATCTCGTTCCCGTCAACATATTTAGTTGAAAAAGGATTTTGTTCTCTTGTCCAGCCAGAGGCGTAACCACGAGGGGGGGGGGGGGCAGACTCCCTGAAAATTTTCTAGCTCCTCACAAAACATTATTTTTTAAACTTTACTTCAAATTAAAATTAGGCATACAATGAAAATGAAAAGGGGGCGATAGGTGTTAGTCAACCTCCAGAAAGGGGCGATGGGCCACAAAAGGTTGGGAACCACTGGTCTAGAACTTTCATTTTTGACTTTCGCCCTCATTTTGGGTGTTTATTTTTAAAAATTTTTAAGCGAAAATTTCAAAAATTACATTCTCTATAACTTTTCTACTAATGTGGATGTAATTTCGACATTTTCGTTTAAAATTTTTTTAAAAATAAACACCCAAAATGAGACGGAAGATAAAAAATGAAGATCCTAGTCATTTGGACTAAACTCAACCATCATCAATAAATTCTAGTTGCCACAAAGGTATTCAGTGAAACGCGTTTTAACTAGAAAAAACCCGTTCTTATTAAAAACGGGTTTTTACTGCAACATTTACATTTACACGTATATTTAATTTTATTTATTAGAAGCTATAGTTTCGAAAGCTTGGCTTTCGTCTTCAGTCTTTTTTAAAAAAATATTTTAATTGTTTTTTCTTTGTGCATTTATATCCGGTTCATTTATTATTCCTTTGTAATTCAAATATACCTTTCAACAAATACAGTAAATAAATAAATAAATATTCCTATATAATTAGGTGGAAATGAATATTGTTCTTTTTAATAAACAATCATAAAACATAAAAAATTATTAGTTATCACATTATGTGTTAGAGTTTATTAATTAATTTCGAAATATATAAGTGTATGTTTATTTGCATTAATCAGATGAGACCTTCTTTGATTCTCACTTAAAAATTAAAATTTCATGAATTTATTACCCGAACATCCTAGTATTTTCCCCTCATTGTGTTTAAACGGGAGGCAGGTGGTGATTTCTTTTGTTTTTGTGACTGTATTCAAATACCTCAAAAAATTCATAGGATTTTCGATCTTGTTAAAAAAAATTTTTTTGTAATTCCAAAACCAAAAAACTGTTTCGATTTACTTAAGCCTTTCTTACTTTAGAACTTCCTGGGTTAAAATTCCTGAAAATCAGAAAATCGACAGAGACGCTTTTATTTTAAATTGAAAGTTTTTGTGCCTAGAGTAGCAGAATTTTTATATATTGAAGGAGACAATAAAAGAGAGTGTCTTCTGCTGGAATTATAAATTTTATTTATTTATAACGAGACTATAGTTTCGAGGCCTTTGCCCTCTTTCATCAGTCTATTACAATGGATTCACACACATTCATAAATTAATTCCTGTGAATCCATTGTAATAGACTGATGATGAGCAAGCCCTCGAACTATAATTATCGTTATAAATAAATAAAATTTATAATTCCAGCAGAAGCACACTCTTTTATTGTCTCCTTCAATAATGTACCTTTGAAAATGTTAATGGTAATGGTAATTTGGTTGAGTTTGCTCCATGGGCAAGCATTTTAATTTTTTGACCCCCGCCTCTATTTTGGATGGTTGGTTTTTGCATTCCTAGCTCTCCTGAGGCCCACAAAATATGTATACAAAATTTGGTTTAATTTGCTGCATGGGCAAGATTTTTCATTTTTTGACCACATCCCCCCATTTTGGGTGGTTGGTTTTTGCATTCCTAGCTCTCTAGAGGCCCACAGATTATGTATACAAAATTTGGCTGAGTTTGCTCTATGAGAAAGAATTTTCATTTTTTTTGGATGTCAAATTTGAGAAAAAATAAAAAGCACGTACTAGTAAGTCAACGACTACTCGAGAACAAAAATCAAATGACGTATTATTACGTCGCCGGTTCCTTGATAAAGAAAATTGATTGACGTATTTTTAGGTCAACGGCTACAATAGGTTGAATTTAAAGACGTAAAATTACGTCAACGGCCACCAATGTGTTAATAAACTGTACTGAAACTTCTTGCAAAGATTCAACTTTCTAGAGAATTAACCACGACAAATTTGAGGACAGAGTAGAGAGACTAACGTAAAAGTTTGAGATTTTTCTTCCAATTGATATATCAAATTTTAGATCTCAGGAATAATTATTGAGAAATTTTTGAGAAAAAAATAATTTTGACCAACTTATTGGAAACCTTGGTAGGGGCATGGCTTAATTCTTTGCCCTACAGTGGCTAGTTTCAATTTAGACACCTATAGATAGAATATCGGAATTCTCAGTTTCACAATAGACATCAAAGTTTTTTTTTTGGTTTTTTTATTTCAAAATATATAGCATGAATCGTAAGATTATTATTATTATTATATTTTCTCTCCTCTTAATGGCCTCGGAATGAATTCCATTGTAGCCAGTCTACCATGAGTCTAAAATTTTCACAGCCAATTATAAATTAGACACATAACAATTACAAAACTGTGCACAATCATATATACAATAATCAACAAATAAACAATAAATAAATAAATAATTATAAACAATTAAATAGTATCACAGATAATGAAAATAATAAATAATGAATAAAAATAATAAATAAATAAAACAATAAAATAATAAACAATTAAATAAATAATAAATAAAACAATAAAATAAATAAATAAATAAATAAATAATAAACAAATAAATAAAACAATAAGTAAATAAATAAATAATAAACAAATAAATAAAACAATAAATTAATAAATAGAAAATGAAAAAAATGTCACAAATAATAAAATTTTCGCACAAAGAGAAACAAAGAGGTTGTCCTCTGCTTGATGCAAATAAACATACACACATATATATCATCTCGATATATATGTGTGTATGTTTGCATCAAGCAGAGGACAACAACTATTGTTTCTCTTTGTGAATCAACAACTCTGCTACTCTCGGCAAAACAAAAACTTTTCAATTAAAATTTTCACAGCCAAATATAAATTAGGTATAATAACCATATATGTAGTTGTCAATTGTATCGGGTGTTTTGCTTAGAGGTATAGAACTTCGGAGTGAAATAAAACACAAGAAAATCGTTTTAATGTCCATCAATTTGGCTTTATTGGAATGATAATTTTATGCCATTAATATTTAAATATGATTTCGGGCATGTGGCCGCCGCGGCTGGCTCGAATAAATCCAATTCTACAGGTCCAATTTTCAACCACTTTTTCGAGCATATGGGGCCGTATGTTGGCAATAACGCCACGAATGTTGGCTACGTCAACAAGCAAAATTGCCGCATTTGGAGTGAAGAGAATCCACATGAGACCCTTGAGACGCCATTACATCCACAAAAACTGACTGTTTGGTGTGCTCTATGGGCTGGTGGAGTCATTGGGCCATACTTCTTCCGAAATAATGCTGGAGAGTCAGTTACCGTTAATGGAGACCGGTATAGAGCCATGATAACCGACTATTTTGTTCCCGAATTGGATGGCATGAATGTGGATGAGTTGTGGTTCCAACAAGACGGCGCTACATGCCACACAGCGCACGTCACATTCGATGAGCGCATAATTTCGCGGAATGGACCTGTCAATTGGCCACCAAGATCGTGTGATTTGACACCATTGGATTATTTTCTTTGGGGATATGTGAAGTCGCTCGTCTACGCCAACAAACCAGAAACGTTAGGGGACTTGGAAGCCAACATTCGTGGCGTTATTGCCAACATACGGCCCCATATGCTCGAAAAAGTGGTTGAAAATTGGACCTGTAGAATTGGATTTATTCGAGCCAGCCGCGGCGGCCACATGCCCGAAATCATATTTAAACATTAATGGCATAAAATTATCCTTCAATAAAGCCAAATTGATGGACATTAAAACGATTTTCTTGTGATTTTATTTCAATTCGAAGTTCTGTACCTCTAAAAAAACACCCTATACTATAGCTTGATCTTATTTGCTAAGATAAACCTAATCAATGATTTGTATATATCCGCTCTCTCGAAAGACAAAAGATGCGCCAAATTCCATGGCCTTTGAACATCGTTGGCAATCAATTCACCCTCTAATCTGTCTCTAAATTTAAACTTTGGACAACTAAATATCATATAATAAGATTATTAAATTGCTAATATAGGAAATGATTAAGATGATGGATGATTTTATTATGTTTGGCTCGAAGGGTTAGTTGGAAGGAGATTCGCCGGGCTTGGATGGGAGATAATCTTCAGAGATTAGAATCTCTCTTGGCGGCGTTAAAGCCAGAAAAATGCTATTTTAAAATAAGAATTTGCACTAGGCAGTTGAAACATGCTTTAAATAAAATAATGGCACAAGGCCCGCATTTATTGCTTCTTTATTACAGAACGTGTATACTTCTTCGCTTCATAACATAGACACAAACCGTCTCTTTAGCAAATCGTTCCCAGGCAATCAATCACCTCGGGGAGCTGTCTCATTCAATGAGTTTCAACAACTGACAACTCACAAATGACAACTGAATGACAACTGAACTCGCTTCGAGGAGCTGGCTGCTTTTATAACCCTGGCTCTAATTAGCAATTAAGCTGATTGGTTAATTATTCCCGCCTTTAGGATGACGTGTGCATAACTTTTGGCGCGCTTGCTTCTTTATAAAAGGGGCGTGTCCTTGCTGTTCACCTGTCATTTTATCGAAGGATTCTGACCGGCAAACAGCAAGCAAACGCCTTTCTCAAGGCGAAAATAAATCTTTATTTTCAAAAGCATGTTTCAGCGAAAGGAGCGGAGAATAAAATCCTACACTAATATAGAAAAAACTTATCAAAAACATTTCTATTCCCATAATATAATTACGTTTCTATTTGTTGTATAACATATATAATAGGCGTCCGCAAGTGAGAAAAGGAGAATAGGGGTTTTTCGCCCACTGAGTTTGAAATTATATTTTATTTATTTATTATTAATTTTGTTCACTAGATTTCATTATTTAAAACACTCTAGTGATATTGTAAGACATTTTCATTAACAATGGAAACAATTTTTAAAAATGTTTCACGAAGAACGAGATGGTCTGCTCTAATTTACTACATATCTGTGTCCTCTCAGTATGTCTGCTGACTTTTCTTCCCGCCCCATCCAGAGCTGACGATATACATCTTCAAAAACGGGTAAGTAAATATAAAATAAACCAAGTTTTTGAATTAAAACAGTTTAATTATATGAAAATGTATTTATTTAAGGACAATTTTATCAAAGATACCCACGTGTTGTCGACTCCTGAGGGGTTGGGACCTTCTGATATATAATATATACATAATAATCTACTAAGATCTTTGATAAAATTGTTCTTGAATAAATAAATTCTAATATAATTAAAATAAAGGTATGAAACTAGGAAGAAAAACATTTTGCATCCACTTTTTCAAAGAGATAAGACACTCAAATTTTCATATTAAAACAGTTTATATTATTATTATTTAAAATTTCACAAATAGGGCAAGGTATTGGCTACACTGAAAAAACGTTATATTTATATTGATAGAGATTTTCTTTAGGAGACGGACTGGTATAAATATGCAATTGGATGTTGATGAAAGCAGTCCACGGTGGTTGTAAAAAAATAAGACTATAGAGGTTTTATTATTTTACATTTATTTGTTAAACCGACGTTTCGGAGATTTATTCTCTCCTTCTTCAGGGTAACAAAAAGTCAATGAAAGTAGTTCAAAAAATATAATTAGAGAGGAGACGAAAGTAGTTATATTTTTTGAACTACTTTCATTGACTTTTTGTTTACCCTGAAGAAGGAGAATAAATCTCGAAACGTCGGTTTAACAAATAAATGTAAAATAATAAAACCTCTATAGTCTTATTTTTTTACAACCACCGTGGACTGCTTTCATCAACATCCAATTGTTATATTTATAGTTAAGAAATTATATTTGATATGAATAGATGGTGAAGTTAATTATGGCGAAATCGATCTCTGTTCAATATCAATAAATGATATACCTATTTTAAGTATTGTCATATTTTTGGAGCAACTCTAGATATATTAATAGTTAAGATGCCGCTATTTGAACCAAGTCCCAATAAGTAAATTATGAAAATATTGTTGTTTGAGTAAAATAGTGGAATAGTTAAATTTAATAGTTAAATATTTAAATGTAATAATACGTAATTAATTACGACAAGAAATTATATAAACTTGAATATTTTTTATTTATATGTATTTCTGACTAAAAGATGAGTATATTCATTTGATGTAGAATACTATATTCAAATTCAAATGAATTATATAAATATTTATTTTAATTATTCATTTGGTTGAATTAATTAGATAAAAATTTGAATTAATTATTATATTTGATTTAAGGTACAAGGTAATCTAATTTTAATATATATTAATATTTCTTATAATCTTATAGTGGATTTTAAAATTAAAAAAAAAACAATTAATAATGTAAACAAAATTTTTGTTAATTTTTTTTAAATATCTTAATTATTAAGATATCACTATTTGCAAAAAATCTAAGTCGTTTTATGATAACAAGACATTCGTTTATAGATATAATAAGAGGTTTTACTAGAAGTAAACAAGACATTCATTTAATATTAAGAGATATCTAATAGAATAAAATAGATCTCTCAAGTATTTAATATATTTGGATTAAAAACCTAAAAATTTGGTCATATTTGGAATGATTTCGATTTATCTTGATTATTAATAAAATATCTTTGGAATAAATAAGAGCTCATTAAAAATGTTCAACTCTATCAATATATTTATTATAAAGAAATTGTTTTTTCAGTGTACGAAAGTGTACTTTATAGTAATTTGAAGAATATTTTGTAAAAAATTTAATCATGCTTTGAGAAAATATTTAAGATGAAGAAATAAACAAACAAAAGAAAAGTAATATTATTATTTGAAGTACAATGATAAAGAAAAAGAATATAGTGTAGCAGACATCCAAGATGTTGCTCGGGGGTTCAACTAACATTTTATATAAGCCCTTAAAGACTAGATCTATTTTTTTTTATATTCATTTTTCATTTTATTCTAATTCTAGATTGTCGTACTTTTGTCGTTGTTATATATTTATTAGTCATTCCTATAGGCGAAAAAAACTTTTATTCATAATGGAAAATCCTGTTCTTGGATAATATAAGTAGAAGCAATTGCTAATAAAGAAACTCTTTCAAATGTAAATGGGGATATTTAGAAAGAATAGTTCAAGTCTTAAAGGCATGTTTTTCATTAATGAAAAATATACCTGCAAAGGGAAGACAATATAAAATAACCGGGGAACTCGTTTGTTGTTCAAACAACTTTAACCCTCACGAATTTATTACATACTTTTACTCAACTTGGTTTCGCTTGAAATAGAATTTAAAACTACTTTTTCCGAGTTTATTTTACTTTACATTACATAGTCGAAAATTTTTTAAATTACCTTCTCCATGTTCTTAACACTAATTTGCGGTAAAATTGGGAAGTGCCGAACTACTTCATTCGCTAATACATTTATTATTATTATTACAAGAGTGCATAGACACCTTCGTAGTTCTCCTGGTCACTCTCTCTTCTCTTTGATAAAGGCTAGTTTACACGAGCTTAGTACTAAGCATTATACTAACCACCCGGATTAAAGCCTAGTTTACACGGGCTTAGCACTTGCCATTAGTAGGTACTATTCCATTTACTAAGCACTTAGCAGATTAACTGGTTAGTAGTGATTCACACGTCTCTACTAACTACTGTAATTAGTGTATAGTGAAATTTGCAAGATGGCAATTCGAGTTGTCAATATATGTGGTAGTGGAAGCTACTTGCCATTAGTAAATAGAAACCATTTCTATTCACTCGCACTTGCCACTCTATATTGTGTGTTTACATGACACAGAATTAGTGCGAGTGGTTAGTACTAATGCTTAGTACTGTGCCTTAATTCTGTGTCGTGTAAACACCCAATATAAATGGTTAGTATTAGTAGAGTGGCAAGTGCGAGTGAATAGAAATGGTTTCTATTTACTAATGGCAAGTACCTCCTTCCCCTACCTATATATTTTTCACAATTTTTCAATTTTAATAATATACAATTTAGGAATTCAAATATTTACTGAATTTGATAATTATGTAATATGATCATTATTAGTTCGATTTTCTTTTTATTATTTGTAAAGGGAATCAAATTTCAATAATAATTTAAAATTCATTATTCATTTGAACTACGCACAGACAACTCAAATTGACGATACTCGGTGAGTTTTCGTTGCAACTCCAGGGAATTGCCTAGTGTAGAGGGCCTTAGAGATTTCTGAAATAATTTTTTTTTAATGAATTTTAAATTAATTGCAAATTTGTGACAAGTGAGTAATAAATTCATTCAAAAAAAATTGTTTGTAGATTTATTGAAATGGCCGAAAAGTGGACAGCAGAAAAAACAATAAAAATTCATTCTCCACACGAGTTTTTTATTTTTCAATTCCTCTTCAAGCTCTTCTATTAACGATGTTCAAATAATGATTAAAAATGCGGTGTTCGAAAACTCAAATTGTCATCTTGCAACTTTCACTATACACTAATTAAATAAAGTTGAGAAAATTTTTCAAAAATTTTCTTTACTTTATTGAAAACATGTTTCCCCAAGAACCCACACCATTCTCCCATAATAAAATACACTAATTACATTGGTTAGTAGTAGAGACGTGTGAACCACTACTAACCAGTTAGTCTGATAAGTGCTTAGTAAATGGAATAGTACTAATGGCAAGTACTAAGTCTGTGTAAACTAGGCTTAAAGTAATGATTTATCAAGGTGTTGCATATTTCTGGTACGACTATGCGATTGAGATGCCCACTAGTCATCACCAGTCACTGATTACGGGTGCGTGATTTTGGTTTTCGTGTATATCAGGCCTTGTCGAAATCAAAGTTGATCTTAGGACTGACTGTATGTAGAATTGTGAATGATGAAATGATATGCATTAAAATAATGATATTAATTTTTCCAAAATTTAAATAATGACTATGTGATTGTATATGTTTATCTTCAAAGTTTACTTGTCACAAAAATGAAATAAATTTAATAATTTGATAAATTATTTATTTATTTTTAATCATTCACTAAACAGTTGTGGCCACCCCATTGGTTGACTATCTTTAGTAGTAAATTTCGTTTTAATTTTTGAAGATTGCCACTTATTGAAACCGTAAGGGTCGAACTAACATGCTCGGACAGTGTGTTAGTACCTGGGTTCAACTCCTAGGGGGGCGATCCCCTGATAATGCAATATAAAAATATTCTACTATTATCAATGAATTTAAGACCTTAAAAACTAAATTCTTTTTATATAAAATAAAATGTTTGGATTAAAAGCACTTAGATTACACTTTTTACTTTATCATACAGAGTATGGTCAAGTATTGTAATCGTGCATTAAAAAAGTGGTTTTTTCCTTCTTTTTTCAAAATATCTCAAAAACGGCTTAAACTATTTCGATTAAAAAAATTGAGCGAAGCCATGGCATTTCGCTCTACAAAAAAGCTCTAATAAGTGAACATCGAAAAAATTATATCTTTCGAGATAATAATTGTTTTGTCAAAATGTCTGTTAGTTAGTTAGTCTGTGCGTTACCAAATTTGTGGACGAGCTAGCTCAAAAACTAGTGTGAATATCGAAACCAAATTTCACACGTAGTTTTGGTCCATTGAGATTAAGAGCTGATTAGATTTTGGTGCATATCGACCCAAAATTAAAGGGGTGGAGGGGGGGTTAAAAATTAAAAATCTAGGTCGTTTGAGCAAATTCAACCAAATTTTGTATACATAATCAGTGGCCCTCCAGAAGTCTAAAAATGCAAAAACTAACCGCCCAAAATGGGGGGTGGGGTCAAAAAATGAAAATCTTGGCCATTTACCAAACTCAATCAAATTTTGTATACATAATCAGTGGGTCCCCAGAAGTCTAAAAATGCAAAAACTAACCGCCCAAAATGGGGGGGGTGGGAAGGGTCAAAAAATGAAAATCTTGGCCATTTAGCAACTCAACCAAATTTTGTATACATAATCAGTGAGACCCCAGAAGTCTAAAAATGCAAAAATAACCGCCCAAAATGGGGGAGGGTGTGGAGGGTCAAAAAATGAAAATCTTGGCCATTTACCAAACTCAACCAAATTTTGTATACATAATCAGTGTGCCCCTAGGAGTTTAAAAATGCAAAAACTAACCCCCCCTCCGTCCCCTACATGATTATAAATAATTTTATTAAATATTAATGTAAGTGAGGGGCCAGGTTGTATGGTAAAGTCAAGTGGATGGGCACATCAGAACACGTCAGCTTATTTAATGAGACAATTTAATTAGAATGCACGTCATTTATTCTCTCGAGTCGTTTTCGAGTGCTCTGAGAGAGAGATCTTTTGAAAAACTGAGGTCAATCTTGTCTTTCAACAGAATTCTCCCAGAGAACTTGAAAATGATGAGTCCAAATAAATATCGAAATGTCCTGAATTGTGATTAAATGTTTTCATTAATAATGTGGAATCTAGATGGTTTTTACCCGAGACATATTTTTCGATCATCATCATCATCATTGAGTATTCAGTCCTAAGACTGGTTTGACACAACCACCCGTCTCCACTCGGCTCTCTAAATGTCTCGAATCCCATTTCCCTAATTAATTATTTGTTCGAAATATTCTAATCCCTTTTTCTCCCCCCCCCCCCCCCCTAAGATATCCCTAAGCAGTCCCCCATGTCTCAGTGTGTGCCCCATCATCTAACCTCTTCTCTTCTTCAGACTCTTCCACAAAGTACTTCTTTCTCCGATTTTTTCAAGTACCTCTTCATTTGTAATTCTATCCATCCATTTGATATTCATCATTTTTATTTTTCGATAAACAACTCAAATATCAAAGCATCAAATCTCCAAGAATGGGATTTTAATATTGACAATCTCCTAAAACTGAACTAAATTTTTATACTAAAAGAGTCAACTAGTGGTGACCGAAACTGTTAAGTGAATGAATATAATTAAATAAAGAATTCAACGAAAAATAAAATTAATTATTGATTGTTTTTAATATAATGAAAAAATACAAATCTTAATCTCAACAAAATCACTTGTGTAAAAAAAGGCCAAGTTCGATTAATAAAATCCGTTTGCCAAAAAAAGTAGTGAGATCTAATGTGCTGCCAAGTTCAACATCATCAATTTATTAAATGAGTTGAGAATATATTAGTAACTTCAATTAAAACGCATGTTTTTCATTTCACATGTCCCTCTATATTTTTTATTGATTTCACATTTTTAGTTGAAATTATTTTCCTAAAACTTGGCTTTTACGCATTAAATTATTATTATTATTGTTTGATAGGGCCTCCACCACTCCCCTCTTATTAAGATCCCATGATATGGTAACTAGTAATTCGTGACATACATAATAATGCGTAAAAGCCAAGTTTTAGGAAAATAATTTCAACTAAAAATGTGAAATCAATAAAAAATATAGAGGGACATGTGAAATGAAAAACATGCGTTTTAATTGAAGTTACTAATATATTTTCGACTCATTTAATAAATTGATGATGTTGAACTTGGCAGCACATTAGATCTCACTACTTTTTTTGGCAAACGGATTTTATTAATCGAACTTGGACTTTTTTTACACAAGTGTTTTTGTTGAGATTTCACTTCTTTTTGTAAGTTGGATTTATTCTATAAATTTAACCCCTTCATTTCGGGCCTTGAAGAAGGAAAAGTTTCGATTTTTCAATTTCGTCCTTTATTAATGTGTCAAGCTTTACCAGTATGCCAAATTTCAACATTCTAGGTTCATTGAATTTTTAGTATATGTTAATTAAGTCTATAACTTTCACCCCTCCATTTTAGGTCCTGAAGAAGGGAAAGTTTCGATTTGTGGATTTTTTCCATTAATTGAACCCCAAACTCTACCTGCCTGCCAAATTTCAGCATTCTAGGGTTAGCGGAAGTACTCTAGAATTTTGATGAGTGAGTCAGTCAGTGAGTGAGTGACGAAAAAGCCTATCTTTGGCTTCTTGTAACTTGGATGGTATAAACAGTAGAAATATGAAATTTTGTAATTTAGTTAAGCTTATGGACCAGTATTCTGGGAAAAAATTCAGCCATGTAGAGGTTTCCATTACGAAGTTACAGAGGCGTCAAAATGGCCTGAGTTGTTTCCTGTAAAGGGTAGTCTGGCAGTGCACACATCCCCGCTCTTGGCTGGGGCACTGCCGTGCCCCCAGATAAAACAATCTTGAAACGTCTAGTTTCAAAATAATCGTTCCAAGATTGTTTTATAAAGATTTGTATTTTTTCATTAAATCATTTATCCAATTAGATTTTGAATTTATTTCAATTGTGTGAAAATAATCCATAAAGTGCAATAGAAAAATAATAACAAAAATTACCAAACAAATATATTGAATTAATTTGAATTCTTATGGTTGATTTTTTAGCAAGTGGACACCTATGAACAGATTGATCAGTCGCAAATTGATGCAAAACCAAAGAGACCCTTCTGCAACGCTTTTACAGGTAATTTATTTGATTAAGTTTTGAGTAAATAAGCATTAGTTTTTTCACTTAAAGTAAAATATTTTATAAAATAGTAATTCGTTTATCCAGGTGCTTGGAAATCCATTGTTTTCCAAGCTGAAATGAAAATACACTACGGTGCAAAAAAATCGATCCACCAATAAAAATTGTATTAAATAGCAAATTATTTATGAAATTTTTACGAATAACCATATAATTTGTTCCATTAACTCTTAAATTAACATATTCAATAAATATTGTTGATATTTTTTGAATTTTATAAAAAAAAAATAAGTAAAATTAAATTAAAAGATATAATTACAAATTATCATACTTTCTCAATATCGCTTTACATTTAAATAAAGTTTTAATAAAAGATCAAATTCTATTTGAAATATCGATAAATCATTTTGAATTAAGGATAATTGATAGAAAGATAAAATATACAAAATGGATATTCAACCATTTCAAATTGTTTCAAGAATTAAATCCACAGTCACTTATTTTTTTTTTTTTTGGCTTTTTGGCCTTTCTAGCCATAAGCCATTTACTATACTATTTATTATTTTTAAATTTGTCCCTACCCCGGGGGTCAGATTTTAGCCGGATGCCTCGAGTCGGATTCGAACCCGGGTCCACTTGGTTAGCAGGATGATACGCTACCGCCTAGCATATCTGACCCCCCACAGTCACTTATGTTTTGAAAGAATAAATTAAACAATTGAAACTAATTAAATCTCTTCTAAACAATAATGAAGTAATAATAGAGGTAATAGTTAAAATATATACTATATATATTTGTCTAGATTAATTTGTAACAACGCTTAGAGAAATTTCTCTAAAAAAATTACCCTCTTGCCTAGAATCGAACCGACGAACTCTTGAATTAAGGGCATGAGCTCTAGTCATTAGACCAATGTAACATTAATATTTATAACTTGATTTCTGTTAATAAAACTATATATTTTTGATTTAGACTTTGTGTCGAGATAATATTGTATTTATTTGAACTCGAATGAAAATGAAAAAAGACCAATAGATAGAAAGACTCCAATTCATTTGAAATTAAGAAACATTGAATATATTGATAATTGTTCCCCTCCCACTCGCCACTCAAAAATTAAAGAGGCGAAACTTTTAAGAGACGATGTATTTTCGATAGTTTACGTGTATACATTTGGAGTGTGGTTTTTTAAGAGGAATACAATTTTTGGGCCGAGACGCTGCCCGCCAGGGCACCAGCCCGGCTTCGAGGGCGTGCCGAAGGCACGCACGAAAAGCTCGTTGTTAATAATCACGTACAAGCAAGTGTATCTCGTATGATATTAACTCGATTATGCTGTATTTATGAATTCATGTAATTAATATTCATTCTATAAAATTCCAAGTGATGTACTATGGATTTTTTTTTTTTTTTTATTTATTTAAAATTGACCTTGTCCGTTAGAACATTTGGTCAGTGATACATAAAATACATATTTTTACAAAATTTTATATAATTATAATGTTAATTAGGTACATAAGATTTACAAGCTAAAAATAAGAAACATAGATTATTTTAAGTATTTTTTTTTTCAAATTACATTTTTTTGAAATTACTATGGATTTAAATTGGGAACAAACAAATAAATTGGGTATTTTCAAAGACTCTTTATATGTCTACATTAACGGGATTTTGTGACAATTATTTTAATTCTGTGCTTATATCATATATTGCGATTCAGAGAGAGGTTTTTTTGTCTCGAGGGTGTGAACTGACTGCCCGGATAGCGTGTTAGTTCTCAGGTTCAACTCCTGGGGGGATGAATCCCCTCTGATATCGCAATTTAATAATATTTCTACTAAAATCTTAGAATTTGTCCGAAAAAGATTGATTGAATTCTTTCTCTTTTAAATTATTTAATATTTTTTTGTTCTTATATCCTATATATTGTAATTTTTTTTTCTTTTTCTCCTCCTCTCATTCTATATATTTTGTATCTTTTTTATTTTTGTTTCATATATTAAGTATGTATTTTTCTTCTTTTTGATTTTTTGTTTTTTCTTGTATTGTTTTAATTAATTTTTTTTTGTAAATATTTTGGTCTAAAATTGTACATTAAAGGGGCCAGATGGCACTATAGATACAATGTTTTAATTAATAAATAAATAAAATACCATTTAAAAGTACATATTCTAAAATTTTTTAAGAAGTAAACATTTTTGTGTTGGGTCGCATTGAGATTAGGGCTGGGCCGCAGGTTGGACAAGGATTCCAGGGGAGTATACAGGGCCGGATAAAGGGGCGGGCGACAATTTTGAGGGGCGCCGAATTAAAAAATAAAATATTTTTTTTATATTCATAATATTTTTAGAATTTTTAAATTAAAATTGATTATTTTTAGATGAGACAATTACTACACTACGGTGCAAAAAAATTCGACCCACTAATAAAAACTTTATTAAATAGCAAATTATTTTTAAAATTTTTACAAATATTCATAAAATTTGTTCCATTAACTCTTAATCTAACATGAGTATTCAATAAATATTGTTGATAATTTTTGAATTTTATAAAAAAAAAAAAAAATCACTATGTTTCAGGATGTGGCAAAAAACGTTCCGATGATAGTATGGGTTCTCTTTTGGAGCTCAATTCTGAGCCTGCTGTCGTTGAGCTTAGTCGACAGATTTTAAGCGAGGCTAAAATGTGGGAAGCAATCCAAGAAGCAAGAGCAGAACTGATGAGGAGACGCCAATCAGCACAACAGGTACCTACCATATGTTAATTTCAGGATTTTAGTAAGGTATTTTTATTTTGCATTACCAGCATACGTATTGTAATCGTGCATGAAGCAAGTATATTTTTTCCTTCGTATTTTCGAAATATCTCAAAAACGGCTCTAAATATTTTGATTAAAAAAAAAAAAAAAAATTCAGCGAAACTATGGCGTTTTGGTCTACAAGGAAGTCTTATAGAGTGAACATCAACAAAATTATATTTTACGAGATATTAATTATTTTGTCAAAATGTATGTTAGTAAGATAATTAGTAACGTTATAGTGCCTGCCTTGCCGAATTTTGTATATGCTCTAGCTTAAAAAACTGGTGTGAATTTCAAAACAGGGGAGGGTTTCAAAAAAATTGAACTCTCAATATAAGTCTAGACCCTTTGATCGATTGGTGCTAAATTTCGCATATATTCACCATATTACGACCTTTCAGTGGGTATAATGATAACCTGATTGTGGTTTTTGATTTTATTTAGTTGGTGGTGGGTGTTAACTCAGGGTTTCTCTCTTGATGCTTAAAATCTGAAATTATTTACTGAATTTATTATGAATTTGTTTACTGTTCTTACTGTGAAATTAAATAAAAAATGGATTAAGGAAATTGATTATAAAAAATAAAAAAAGAAACAAAGGAAATTGAATGGACAAGCAGGATTTAGAAATTTTCAATAATAATAGAGATAATATTTAGAATCATTTAATATTATAATGTAAATTTATTTGTTCGCTGCCTGAGGTCAACAGATAGAGAAATTTGTTAATGAGTATAATAACAATATGGTGGTTACGCTCTTGGTGGTGAAGGCTGTATGATCGTTTCTTGCAATCTGCTGGATTTCAGGAATTCCTCTGGATACCGGTAACCAATCCTTTTGATAACAATTCTCCTTCCTTCTGGCCGTCTTCTTTGCGCCCGAAGTTAGCTTCTGCCCGATTATTGGCAAGCAGTGCCCTTGGAAGCAGAGTTCTCGGTGTATGAAAATATAAAGTTCAATGAGTGGTATTTTCCCCAAATGAGTAGTGTTCCTGGATGTCTGTCTCGAGGTGTGTTATCAAGGACAGCTTAAAAAGAGAATTGTTCTGTGCTCCTTCAATGCGTAGTGAGATGTATTATGAATGTTTATAGAGAGGTGTGTCCTCAATGACCGCCTATTGAGATGTCTTCTGAACGTGTATATAGAGGTGTGTGTTCAATGACTGCCTAGTGGGTTGTGTTGTGAATGTGTATAGAGAGGTATGTCCTCTATCACCGCCTCGTGAGATCTGTTATATCTATATCTAGTGAGGTATCATCAAGGACTGCTGAGTTTTGTCGTTCTCTATCGATGCTTAAAGGAGAGTAATCTCTCCCCTCCTCTGATTTCTCCTGTTTCCCTCAAACAACGAATTTTAAACCATTTACATTATTATTTGTTTTTATTTTAAAAGAAAATACATTTAAATAATTCTTTTGAGGTTCATCCCCCGTCCGTATTGCACTCTCTTCTCTGCTCGAATTCAAATCTCAATCCTTTACTTATTATTAAATTTGCGAATCTCTAATTTTAACCTATCTATTAAAAAAAATTATATTAAGTTATTTTTTTTTATAATTTATGTTTTAAATGAAATTTATATTTAACCATAATTAATAAAATACCATTTTTATTCTTCCTATCTCCAATCCGCCCCTCTTTGCAATTTCTTTGTGCAATGTATCATTGGATACATTGTAACCTTATGAAAATGACTCACTCTTTGAAAAGGATAGTGACCTAAAATAAAAGCGGGTTCAAATATTTTCAAAGATAAATCGAAGAAAGCTGATATTTTCAATAGAAGAGTCTCATATTTAAAAGATGATATGGTTAATTGCTAAAGGCTCAAAATAAGAAACATTAAATCAAATAATAAATTTTTGAATACATTATTTTAATCAAATTTCTACATGAAAAAGCTTAAAAGAAGCCACACGTCTGTGAATGAGAGACATACAAATAAGGCTTCCAGCTTGTGTAAAGAGTGAACAATCTCATAATGCGTTACCGTCCAACCACTCTATCCTCCAAAATGGTTAGAAAAAATGTAGCGCCGCCTGGTTATGCATTCAATTGACACATTCTGATTAGTAGATTGCGTCCACAGGCGCTAAACATTAAAATCGTAAGGTCAGGTGGGGTAACTGGGGCCGGGGGCAACTGGGCCATGGGTCCTGTAACCCCAGAGCTTTTTAATTTTACCGCATTTTTTTAGCGCAATTCACTTTTTCATATTGGTGGGAAATTTTCAGTGTTCCTGAATTAGATAAATTTCTTTACGTTTATTTTATACTTAACTACTTTGTTAAGTTAATTACTTATTTACTTGTTTACCTAGTTATGTGCTCACCTAGCTGCCTTACCCAGTTCCTTGAAAATATTGAGACTTGACTAAGTACTTAATTAAGGCTTTCTTAAGCATAAGGAACTTATTTAACTTTCACATGTAGGGAACGCGTTGGTTTATAGTGAAACATTGTTAAAATTAAATTAGGTTGGAGTTGGTGGTGTTTCACACTCCTTGTGAAACACTACCAACTCCAACCTAATTTAATTTTATTTAACTTTATTTCAATGGGTAAAATGAAATTATTTTGTTTAGTTGTTTGATTTATGATACTTTTTTTGAATTTTCTGTAATAAAAATCGATTTTAAAAATTATACTTGGCGTTTAAACTTATCTAGCTTAAAAAATTCAATAAAATAAAAAAAATAGAGGTCTTGGTGCAACTGGGCCAGCCTAGTCAGGGCCCAATTACCCCGAATCGCTTACATCTTTGATTATTTTTAATCCATATACAAATGAGACTAATTCTACCTACGGCCAGGGCCTTGAGGGATAGGGGAACATGTCCAACTGCTCAAAAGATGTTAAAAATTAAAAACAGCAAATAGGCTGGGCTGGTCCAATTACCCCACAACGCGTTTAACTGGGCCAACCGCAAAACTTTACATTCAACTTAAGATAATTCCAAAATTTTGAATAATCAAAAGTTGAAAGTATCATGATTATTTGAAGAAAATTTCATCTTTCAATTAATATAGTCACGAGATCTATAAATTGTGAGGAAGCTTAGTTATAGCCAAAAATATGGAGGAAAACAAAAGAAGCTGGCCCAGTTACCCCACCTGACCTTACCTTTTAACAATTTTTACTTTCACATTTATATTCTATAGAAAATATAGTAATGAGAACTATTGCGATCGCCTGCCTGTGTCTTGACTTGAGAGCTTCTATCTCAGAGATAAAAAAGTTAATTTAATTTTATATCTTCTAGGTGGAGGGAAAATAGTTGGAAACTAGATTTAGGACATAAAACCGGATATTTTGCTCCTTAGAGACCACAAAGGGGCCAAAAATCCATAGTTCAGTCCGTATATGAGAGTAATTTGAGATGTCGGATTTTTTTTTTTTTTTTTTTTTTTAATGATATTGATGTGAGAAGGAGATACACCAGAAGGTGGATCCCCTAAAGGCCAGTATGGGCTGGCCCCTCCATCGTGAAAAGAACAGAGCAGAAGGAAAAGAAGCCGGGATCACGAGCCAATCTCAGAAACTTAGATACAATTCAATATCCAATTTACTAAGGTTTTAGGGGCTTCGAGCAGTGGTAAATTCTCCGCTCGATAAATTCGGTTAAATTTATCTCCCACTTAATTTTTATTACCAGACCCTATACTTACAGAAAAAATGTCTGGGTATAGCCGGGAATCGAACCCGAGACTTCCGGGTTGCCAGTCAGTTACTCTGACCATTACACCACGGAGGCGGACAATTGTGTAGTTAGTTTGTCCATGATAAGTCACAACTTCTTTTATTTAAGTTAGGCCTAATGCCCAAGCAGATTTCGAATTTATATTGTACACACAATTGTAAAAACAATGTTAGACATATGTTTTCCTTTGTTTTACATAAAAATATAATTAAATGAACATTTTTTGAATTTTTTAAGTTTTTTGTTTGTTTTCATAAAAACATTCTAGGGCCCATATTACAAGAACAAAAGTTAAAATTGAAAAATTCAAATTTTCGGAAAAAATATATATATTTGCTTAAAAGGTGAAAAAAAAATGAACCAAAACTTAGTAATAATTGGTGACAAATATTCCAGAGAAATGTTTTTTTATTAATTTCAGGTCTTTATAGTAAAAATAAAAAAGTTATATGAAAAAACAGTGTTATATGGGAGCCCATATATCCACATTTACCCTATAGATAAATAAATAAATAAATTCAAGATATATCTTGTTTGTTTTTTCAGCACCCATCTATTCCTCTGGACCGACCCTTAGCTTTGGCTGCTTACCGAAAGAAACGATCTCTCAATATTGTACCGGCTGACCTAACTCAGGTATCTACTTTGTATATTTTAAACTATTGTCAATTAAATTTGAACTTAACATGGTACGCTTGGCAAGAACTGTTGAATTAACTCGAAAAATTTTAATTTAGAAATATCTAATGTTCACTACTTATTCCGAGGTTGTTGTTTTTTCTTATTAGGCCAGGTGTATATTAAATTCATCTCTTTCAGATTATATAGAGTACACTCTCAGTGATTATCCCAATAAAATTAAATTCATAATTTTCTCATTAATATATCAAAGAATACCAATTAACATATTAACGAGAATTAGACATCTAGAGACTGGAACTCTCTTCCCCCGACCGTCTTTCCAGCAACTTATAACCTTCAAACTTTCAAGACCAGCATCCACAGATACCTTCGACCTCTACCCAATCCCTAAACCTCCCCTTATCTTCACGTTACAAGGGTCCACCACGGACTTCAGAGGTTGTACCTTCTTGGTGCAACTTCTTCTTGTATCAATATCATATAAAAAAATTGTTTTGATCTCGCTTTTTTGAAAAAGATATATACCCCGAGACTATTGCGGTTGAAGATATTGAAGTTCTCTAAGTCTGGACCAAGAGATATGTCTCATATCATATCTTTTTCTCTCTTGGTCCAGACTTAAGACTCGGCAGACTCCAATAGCTTCAACCTCAGTAGTCTGGCGATATATATCTTTTTCAAAAAAAAGCTCGATCAAAACAATTCTCGTTAATATGTTAATTATTCTTTGATATATTAATGAGAAAATTATAAATTTATTTAACATCATTATTTCAAGTTAGAAATATATAAGTTCAGATATTATTTTCACTCAATATTTGACAAAATCACCTACATTTGATTCAAAATTGAATCAAATGTGGGAAACATACGATTTCCAATAAAATTAGACAACGGACTATCCCCAAATTGAATTATTAAATTAACTTCTGGAATCATCAACAAATAAATTACCAAGTAAGTAAGATTTATGAAAAATTTAGAAAAAATAAAAAAGCCGACCAATTGCGAATCGGATCGCATACCGAGGGTTCTGTGCCTAACATCTTCCAAAATATAATACTTGAGATATCAAATTCTTATTTTTGTTTGAAAAAGAGAGAATAAGTTAATTTTTTGATATTTTTCATCATTTTAAAGTCACTTCTGAAGGGCAGTAGGTATAAAGATCACCTAAAAAATGGCCACATTGTGGGTTTACTCATCATCATATTAAAATATATTAAATTAAAAAAAACATATCTTAAGAAGATCATTTACAGTGATAACTCACGCTCCACAATAAAAAATATTTTTTATTTTACCATACAGGTATGGTCTAGTATTGTAATCGTGCATGAAAAAAGTGTTTTTTTTTATTTCTTTTTTTCGAAATATCTCAAAAACGGCCTAAACTATTTTGATTAGAAAAATTGCGCAAAACCATGGCATTTCGCTCTACAAAAAAGCTCTAATAAGTAAATATCGAAAACATTATATTTTTCGAGATAATAATTATTTTGTAAAAATGTCAGTTAGTTAGTCTGGTTGTTAGTTTGTGCGTTACCAAATTTTGTGGACGAGCTAGCTCAAAAACTAGTGTGAATATCGAATCCAAATTTCACAAGTAGTTTTGGCCCATTGAGATTAAGAGCTGATTAGATTTTGGTGCATATCGACCCAAAATTAAGGCGGGTTAAAAATTAAAAATCTAGGCCATTTGAGCAAACTCAACCAAATTTTGTATACAAAATCAGTGGGACCCCAGAAGACTAAAAATGCAAAAACTTTCTGCCCAAAATGGGGGGGGGGGGGTGCAGGTAAAAAAATTAATATCTTAGCCATTTACCAAACTCAACCAAATTTTGTATACATAATCAGTGGGCCGTCAGGAGTCTAAGAATCCAAAAACTAACCCCCATCCCCTACATGATTATAAATAATTTTATTAAATATTATGGTAAATATAAGTGAGGGGCCAGGTTGTATGGTAAAGTCAAGTGGATGGCCACATCAGAACACGTCGGCTTATTTTTTGTCGTAAGATATATATATCTTAATCCAGACACACTGGCACAGATAGAGAAAAAAATATTCTTGAAAACGTTTTTTCATCACAATATATTAGGTCATTCAATAAGTCCGTAGGATGACACATAGATAGCGTAACTAGAATTTTCTCCATATGATTTTTATTTAGTACTAACCTTCAAACCATACGTGTATAAATTTGACAGCAATCTGACTATTGATTCGGGAGTTATAGCATTTTTTGTTATTGAAAAAAAGTGAATTTCGAGTTTTAATAAACGCATTGTTTTTTTGATGAAAAAAATACAGTTGAAACCAAACAATGGCTTGATAAACATTATCCGAACTCTGCTCCATCGAGACAAATGGTAGAGAAGTGGATTGCTGAATTTAAATGTGGTCGTACCAGCACAAATGATGCAGAGCGCAGTGAACGCCCAAAAGAGGCTGTTATTCCAGAAAACAAAAAATCCACAAATTGGTTATGAACGATCGCAAATTGAAGGTGCACGGGCTAGCTGACATTGTAAAGATATCAGATGGTAGTGTTTTTACCATTTTACACGAACATTTGGGTATGCGAAAGCTCTGTGCAAAGTGGTGCTGCTCACAGTCGACCAAAAACAACAACGAATCGATGCTTGAGAGGAGTGTTTGGCGCTGTTAAACCGCAATAAAATGGAATTCTATCGTCGATGTGTGACAATGGATGAGACATGGCTTCACTATTACACACCAGAATCCAAAAGAAGTCCAATGATGGAGTAATCGCTGAAACTGATGTCTATTTTGACGAGAAAGAGAAATCGTACTATAAAAGTGGTATCGAAAAGTTGGAAAATTGCTATACTCGTTGTATCGACCTCGAATGTTGAATAATAAAATCGAGTTTTGTCAAAATTTTCTTTTTTTCTTACTTATCCTACGTACTTATTGAATGACCTGTTAGACACTGAATAATCTCAGGTAATTTTCAATTCAAAAACTTGCTTAAGTTTGTTAAATGAAAATATATTTTCTTTCATATTTATGTATTATTTTTAACTATTAATTTTTTTTCAGGTGGACCTTTCAACGAGTCGATAAGTGAACTTTAATTAGAATGAATCCAGAGAGAAGAAGTTCAACGAATTGTCATCATCCAAGAACTTCCTCTTCAAAAAAATGATTACCTATATATGTATAAAGAAAATAAGATTCATAATATAAATTAATCATAATATATCAGTATTTTATTTTAATTTAAAACATTCAAATATTTAAATAAATATATAAATAAATAAATAAATATATATAATATAAAATCTTCAAATGGATGTATAGTTTATATTAGAAATTATGATTGAAATTTTTGTATTAGAATTAGCAATAGAAATAATCGTTACTATTTTTCTGTGTGTACTAAATCTATAATATAATTATATATTATATAAAATAAAAATAAAATATTAGGCCTAATCTATTTTTTTCCTTTTGATTAAATAATATTAGATATAGTTTATTAAATTAGTATCCTTGGATTATTTTATAATTATTACTCTCAATTGAATTTTCTTTAATATGTAGTAGATTGAAATTTGAGATTTATTTAATTTTAAATTGAATTTATATTGCAATATTCTAAGATTTATTATATATTTTCCCGATAAAACTCAATAAATAATTTGAAAAAAAAAAGTAACTTAATCTAAGCGCATGAGAAATGTAAAACAATGAAATTGAAATTAAATAGTAATATCAATCTTTATTTTGAAATTTAATTTATAATTTATTTTTTATTTTATTTTATTTTATTTTTTTTTTTTATAATGACATTGATATAATAAGAAGTTTCACCGCAAAGGTACAACCTCTGTAGTCCCCGGTGGACCCTTGTATCGTGAAAATAATATTTTCTCTATTGAAATTATCTCTATAACAAGATGAAAATAAAAATCTTCTAGTTTTTAAAATAATAATTAATAGAGATTGTGGGGTTGGTGCAAGGTGAAACATCTTTAATAAATATTATATGAAATCTTAACTCATAGTAAATGAATATATCATATAATATTTATTTAATTTTATCTTTATTTAAAATAAACTAGGGTTCCGTTTTAATTTTTAATGGTCATTCGCAAAGGGGGGGGGGGAGGCGGGTTAAGGGAAGTGGTGGCCTCTTCTATAGGGTTCATTTTTTTTAATGATATTTATGTGAGAAGGAGATACACCAGAAGGTGCATCCCCTAAAGGCCTGTATGGGATGGGCCCTCCATCGTGAAAAGAACAGAGTAGAAGGAAAGAAGCCGGAATCACGAGCCAAATCTCAGAAAGTTAGATACAATCCAATTTACTAAGTTTTTTAAGGGCTTCAAGTAGTGGTAAATTCTCCGCGCGATAAATTAAATTTATCTCCCACTTAATTTTTATTACCATACCCTATACTTACAGAAAAAATGTCTGGGTATAGCCGGGAATCAAACCCGAGACCTCCGGGTTGCCAGCCAGAGATGCTGACCATTACACCAGGGAGGCGGACATCGTATCAATTGTTTATTTCATACAGGAACCTGACTCACTTCTAATATATTTCGTAAAAATCATTTTAAAAATATAACATTTTTTTCAAAAAAGATATTCAAAAAAATGTGCTTAAATCTTTGCATTAATTATAAAATTTTAAAATCACTATTTTTTACATATTCCATGAGTAGCCCTCAGGGTAGGGGGGGGGTTAAGACGAAGAGTGCGACATTTAAATTTCTGGGGGGTTGTATTTTAGCATTAGATATTATTTTACAAAGCCAAGTTGGCAATCCTCTTCTAGCCGAACAAAAGTGCTCGTCGGGCCGCACGTTGAGTACCGCTGAGTTAAAGCATGATCGTATTTTTTGATTAAATTAAATGAAAATTTAAACACTCTGTGTGATTCTGAAGAATAAATACTTTTTCAAGTATTATAAAATACTATGAAGGTAAAAATGAAAAAAAGACTACAGATTACTGATTAATATTTGGTGAGTTTTATCATCTTTATGAAGAATTAAGGATAAGAAAATCTATAGAATATACTATATGTAGAAGGCCGGGGTTTCACCCCTTCGCTCAAAGGGGTGAAAATAACACACTTATTTTATTCTTTAATATATATTTATTAACAAAAAGGGGGGTAATACATTTTCGTGTCTAGGGGTCATCGTTAAACGTCATAATATACATCGTTAATTAATACATCGTTTTGGTTACAACCATCTTTAAGCAAAGCCCGTATTCAACTATATCAAATCGACAAGCATGTCTTAACCATCACTCGCTTTTCAACCAACTGCTTGCAGTTGCAACTCACCCTTGGCAGTACACACACACACACACATGCATATGAGTGTCAGCCAACACAAGTTGTCATAATAATATTTATTATATGCTTTTAGCCTGGAGGGACAATACCCGGCTAAAAAGAAAGAGAACGACCTCCCACCATACAAGGGCAGGAAGCCAGCCACACATTTGCTAAACATGTGATCTTAAACAGAAATCAATATAATTACTAAATTAAACACTTAATTTCCTACATATATATATTTGTCTAGATTAATTTGCCGCAACGCTGCCGAGAGAGAGCGCCATCGGTATATTTGCGGCAAATTTGAAATATAATCGTAATTTGGACTCAAATTTCGAAATGAAAGACTCCAATTGATTTTAAATTAAGAAACATTAAATATATTGATAATTATTACCCCCCCCTTCACCACTCAAAAATTAAATATTCAATTCGCTTTTCTTTGCGCACAGAAAAAGAAATCAATCACATCTTATTTGATTTATATATTATTTGTTTATTTTTTAATAATTTGCCACTTTTTTTATAATTTTTTAAAATCTAAATTTTGTTATTCTTATTTTTTGATTTTTACAAAATTAAATGACTTAAGACACGCATGCCCATATGAGATTCTCATGGAAATACTGAGGGAGCAGCCTGTCATACAAACAACACCTGATCTCTTTTAAATATTTGGAGCCTTATATCGATTATCGATCCCAAATTTTAAAAAAATGATATAATATAATTCTCCTCTTCACACGATCCCACTTATTTAAATAAATCTACACATTTCCACATAAAAAATATCACAATGCTGTAGATTATAGAAAAAAAACACTTCCAGATTCATATTTAGAGCCTCATTTCTGTAGCTGTGTCAGGACGAAAATGAGGCGAAACTTTTAAGAGACTATGTATTTTCTGGAGTTTACAGGTATACATTTGGAGTGGTTTTTTAAGAGGAATAAAATTTTTGGATAGACACGCTGCCCGCTAGGGCACCAGCCCGTAATATGATATGAAAGTAGAATCCCTGGACTCTCGTCATCACTCCAATATAAACACGAAAGCCCCTAAATTATACTTAGGATAGGATTTGACCTGCTTCGCTAGCAGATCCTTGTCGGAGCCACAATACAAACGTAACCTACATTTGAAAATAGCATCGGGGGAAGATTATTCAATTGTTCAGTTGACATCCGCTTATTAAAGGATAATATCAGCAAGGACCTTCTAGTCGAGATTTGAATCATAATACAAATGACATTTTATCAAAACAGATCGACATGAATTTTTGATATTTTCTATTCTATTTTAATGGATATTTTTAAAATATTAAGTCATCTAGATGATCTCGGACGATAGGTGATAGGGCATGTAGGTATATGTGTATCATATATTTGTGGGTGAAATAAACATTGATTATTCTAGAAAATTTCACTAAGAACAATGAAATCCACTTCCACGATGTTGATTTTGAATCTGGGCCTGTTATTAATTTTCTCTTTAAAACCATGCCGGTAAGTCCATTTATTTATTATTTTTAAAATATTTTTTTTAATAAAGATTGTAATTATGACTTCATAATCAGAAAATGGTATACAGGGTGTCCTGTATTACAACGATACACCGAGAACAGGGGATAGGGCAATTTACTACTGTCCTGAACATAATTTTTTTTTTAATAAAAGTCTTATAGTTTTCGAGTTATAAGCATTTTTTGAAAATAATTTTTATAAAAAAAAAATAAAACCGACTTCAAAAAATTAAATGCAACGAATAAAATAATAATAACTTAAAAATCAAATAAAATGCACTAAAATGTATAAAATAATTATCTAATTTAGTTACAACTAAACGACGAAATATTAACATGAAATTACTTTTTGAAGTCGGTGCCAAACAAACTACATAAACGAGCGTACCCGCCAAACGTACTATTAAGATCCATCTAGCGCGATTCATAAAATATGTATATGTTTGGCACCGACTTCAAAAAGTAATTTCATGTTAATATTTCGTCGTTTAGTTGTAACTAAATTAGATTATTATTTTATACCTTTTAGTGTATTTTATTTTATTTTTAAGTTATTATTATTTTATTTGTTGCATTTAATTTTTTGAAGTCGGTTTTATTTTTCATTTTTTTTTATAAAAATTATTTTTATTTTTCTCTTTTTAGTGATGTTATTAATAGAGACTTAATATAATTCCTTGCATGCGTCTCGTAAGAGAAAGCATCGGGCGAATGAATCAGAAAATGATAATAAAATTCAATTCATAAATATAGAAATTCTCTCGAAACGTTTGCGTGTTTTGAATGAATGTTTTAAGATTTTTTTACAAAAGATTTTATTTATTATAATTTCGATTATTTGCACATAAGAATTGGAGATTTCCGTTTTTTTATCATTGATCATATTATCAGAACTTGACCAAATTAATATGGTTTCACCCCTAAGGTACCCCCCCCTTTCCAATAAAAAAAGAATCATCGAAATCGGCCCATAAACAAAGAAGCTATGCGTCTACATACATAACAAAAAAGGTCCGAATACGAATAAAACGGGACCAATCGGAAGCTAGACTGAACTCAATGCAAAAAATATCATCAAAATCGGTTCACAATTGGTGGAGATATTAGGTAACATAGACACAAAAAAAATCAGTCGAATAGATAACCTACTCCTTTTTTGAAGTCAGTTAAAAATGGTGAAAATCGCTATCCCGCCTTAAATATCAAGATGCTGTGACTACAAATCTATATATTTTATTATTCTAATTTTGTTGCTCAATCCTGAATAATCCTGCTATTGACCAGAATTCAAAATTAAACAATAAGTACTATATTTGTGGAGAAAAAAATATTTTGTTATCTACCTTGTTTTAAAAAATTTTCATCAGCTAACTTTGAATTGTCTTCAATGTAAAAAAATCTAGTAAACAAACATGGGAAGCTATTTTAAAAATTGGCCCATTTTGTCAAGATTTCAAAATGGTAGGTACAGCTATTTCTGTACTTCCTTCTTTAAAAAAAAAAAATATTGATATTTTTTTTGCAAAATTAGTGATTTTTTAACCGACTTCAAAAAAGGAGGAGGTTCTCTATTCGACTGAATTTTTTTTTTTTTTTGTGCCTATGTTACCTTATATCTCCGCCAATTGTCAACCGATTTTGAAATTTTTTTTGAATTGGGTCCAGTCTAGCTTCCGATTGGTCTCATTTTTTTTTCGTTTTTTTTTCATAGGTATTAGACCTTTTTTATTAGGTTTGTTTAGACCTAACCTCTTTGTTTATGAACCGATTTCGATGGTTCTTTTTTATCCGAAAGGGGTGTCTTAGGGATGGTGTCATATTAATTTGGTCAAGTTCTGATGATATGATCACTATTAATAACATCACTAAAAAGAGAAAAATAAAAATAATTTTTAAGAAAAAATAAACCGACTTCAAAAAATTAAATGCAACAAATAAAATACACTAAAAGGTATAAAATAATTATTATCTTATTTAGTTACAACTAAACGACGAAATATTAACATGAAATTACTTTTTAAGTTGGTGCCAAACATATACCTTTTATGAATCGCACTCGACGGATCTTACTTAGTACGTTTGGCGGGTACGCTCGCTTATAGGTATAGTTTGTTTGGTACCGACTTCGAAAAGTAATTTCATGTTAATATTTCGTCGTTTAGTTGTAACTAAATAAGATAATAATTATTTTATACCTTTTAGTGTATTTTTATTTGTTGCATTTAATTTTTTGAAGTAGGTTTTTATTTTTTCTTAAAAATTATTTTTTTATTTAATATGTTAATAATTGAACTAATCTTTGGCTATTATATACATTAATACTATAATAGTTAATAATAATGCCATTAAAATATGGAAATTTGTAGCCACATCGATATTTAGGGCAGGATAGCGATTTTCGACATTTTCAAAAAATGCTTATAACTCGAAAACTATGAGACTTTTATTAAAAAAATTTTTATGTTTAGGATCGTCTTATTTTGTCCTATCCCCATGTTCAAGTTTTATCGTTGTGATACGGGACACCCTGTATAAGCACGTTTATTAAAAATTGTTCTTTTGTTTCATTTTACGTTACAAAAATATCATTTGATAATGTATTTCAGATGTATCGGTGAAATGAGTCAAATCCGAGATCTGGAGCGAGATCTTTTAAATCGAATTCTTAATTTAAGTAGATATGATCCGAGAATTCGTCCATCTAATCTCGATAACTCACGTAATTTTTAATAAAATTAACTTATTTTAATAAAATATTAATCAATTATTAATATTAATATTTTTTTTTTAGTTTTCCAGGCTTTTTTACGAGGAAAGTTAATTACCTACCACAAAACAGAATGCCCATGAAAATTCATCACTTTTGTAACTCGAGAATGATGAAATATATTATAATTATAAGTGTAAATTAAATCCTGTTTTATTAAATTTTTATTTGATTGAATATTTAAAAAACTCTAGTGCTATTTATTAAAAGTACAGTATCATAAAATTAACTAATAAATAATGCTATATATTTTTTAAATGATTAATTTTACGTTTATAGAAATATTAATATAAAAATATTGGAATAAAATTGTATAAAATATTTTTCTATTATATGTTGTAAACTTACATTAATAGTACCTGGCCACCGAGCGATGCTCGGTAAATTTTTGCTTCAGTTAATAGCTATATATTAATACCCGATACCCCCCACCACTTCACCCCACCTCCTGCACCCTCCTAAATTGTCAAATTAATATTTGTGGGATTTAAAACTCGATTTTTAATCAATTAAATTGCCCAATTTTTAATATAATATATAATAATAATTGTAATAATCTTATTGTGGGATATAAAATTAAAAACCAATTATTTATTAAAAGGAAATTGAATAAAAATATAAATATACATTTTTATCGAGCAAACCACCTGTGAATAATTATTTTCATTAACAAAAAACCCATCAAAAACAACTTAGCCGAAGATGAGACCGTAACAGATCGAATGTCCAACACAAAACCCTCCTAACCAGTGAATTTCATCCAAATCGTTAGAGCCGTTTTCGACAACCCGACCGGATATAATATTTAGAACCTGGCCACCGAGTGATGCTCGGTAAATTTTTGTTTCAGTTAATACGTATATATTAATCCCCGAAACCTCCCTCGCCCCCGGACCCCCACCACTTCGCCCTACCTCCTGCACCATCCCACCCCCTATATCATGCACCCTCCCACCCCACCCCACACCTAAACCCCCCGAAATCCCACTACTGCACTCCTGCACCCGCACATCAACCCCCGCCCACGCACCCAGTTTTTGCATTTCTAGCCTTCAGTGACCCACAGATTATGTGTATATAGATATAGTTATATAAATAAATACGGTATAACTATTTTTTTTAATTAAATAACAATTTTAGAGTTCATCAATTAAATTGTCAAATTAATATTTGTGAGTTTAAAACTCGATTTTTAATCAATAAAATTGGCTAATTTTTAATATATAATAATAATTCAAATAATCTTATTGTGGGATATAAAATTAAAAAACCAATTATTTATTAAAAGGAAATTGAATAAAAATGTAAATAAACATTTTTGTCGAGACAACCACCTGTGAATAATTGTTTCAATTAACAAAAAACCCATCAAAAACAACTTAGCCGAAGATGAGACCGTGACAGTTTGAATGTCCAACACAAAACCCTCCTAACCCGTGAATTTCATCCAAATCGTTAGAGCCGTTTTCAAGAACCCGACCGGAAAATATATATATATATATATATATATATATATAAACTTTGCTCGTTTAATTACATTAATTATAATGTAATTTTTATTTTTCAGAGGATGAGGAACAAAATAAGTGTTTGTTTACGACTTATCAATTGCAACGTTTCGCCACTTTTATTGCAGCTTCTTCAGGCTCTTAATTAATTAAAATATATACCTAGAACGTAGAGCAGCGCCCGCTCTAGCGATTACGTAGCCACGGACAAAAAGATAAATTGCCGCCCCTTAAGAATATACCTATATATATATTAAATAAAGGTATATATTTTTTATTTTCAATAAAATATAATAAACGATTGTTATACTTAGGTTTGCTGAAAATATTTTTTTCTAAAAAATCAACAGAAAAGGAATAGATAACGAGGTCAATTAGACTTTATCAAATGGATCAGAGAAGTAAGCGTTGGACTGGAATAGATTATAAAAATAATTTTTAAGAAAAAAATAAAAACCGACTTCAAAAATTAAATGCAACAAATAAAATACACTAAAAGGTATAAAATAATTATTAACTTATTTAGTTACAACTAAACGACTAAATATTAACATGAAATTACTTTTTGAAGTCGGTACCAAACAAACTATACCTATAAGCGAGCGTACCCGCCAAACGTACTAAGTAAGATCCGTCGAGTGCGATTCATAAAAGGTATATTTTTGGCACCAACTTCAAAAAGTAATTTCATGTTAATATTTAGTCGTTTAGTTGTAACTAAATAAGTTAATAATTATTTTATACCTTTTAGTGTATTTTATTTGTTGCATTTAATTTTTGAAGTCGGTTTTTATTTTTTTCTTAAAAATTATTTTTATTTTTCTCCTTTTAATGATGTTATTAATAGTGATCCTATCATAAGAACTTGACCAAATTAATATGACACCATCCCTAAGACACCCCCTTTCGGATAAAAAAAGAACCATCGAAATAGGTTCATAAACAAAGAGGTTAGGTCTAAACAAACCTAATAAAAAAGGTCTAATACCTATGAAAAAAAAACGAAAAAAATGGGACCAATCGGAAGCTAGACTGGACCCAATGCAAAAATTTTTTCAAAATCGGTTGACAATTGGCGGAGATATGAGGTAACATAGGCACAAAAAAAAAAAAAAAAAAATTCAGTCGAATAGAGAACCTCCTCCTTTTTTGAAGTCGGTTAAAAATAGAGGCGGAAGGTTTCATCAGACCAGTCTTCGGACTTGATACTCTATTCTATGATGTTGATGAGAAACTGATACTGTGAATTTGAGTATTTTAAAATATAATTTTATTAAAAACTTTATATAACATTTTTTGTGGTCCTCAAAGGTACTTCATTAGAATATTAAATTTCATCAAAATTGGTTAAGCCATTTTCAAGATATTTAGAAAAAACTAAAAAAGTACTGGGATAAAGTACTAATGTTTGCTGGCCGATATGTGCCAAAAAACTAATCAGAGCTTCATTTTGTTTAATTAATACTAGGTTTTTAATTTCATTTCAATCAGTTGTACGGTGTGGAAAAAATCATCAATGAAAAAACGCGTGACATACATATGGTATGTATAGACTAAATGAAAAAAAATCGAACTTTTTGGTCTCTGGACGAGACCCTATGTAATTTTTGGTAAAACCATCACGTGCTAAAATTCAACGTGATTGATTACTACAATTTGTGATTTTGTTTGAGACCATGGGTTCCGTAGTCTTTACCTGAGGACCCTTTGAAATCGCGCTTGCCGCGAGACCCATTCCAATACTTTAACCATGCTTTGTATTGGATAAAGTAAAAACGATACACATTTTTTCGAGTTTGAAGTAGGTAATGCACATTAATTAGTATTGCGTATTAAGTTCTGCAGCAGAGGAGAGATTATTCAATTGTTGGTATCCGCTTGTTAAATGATATTATCAATGCCTATCACGACAAGTACCATAAGTGGTGAGTCATAAAATAATAATGACATTCCGCGAAAAGAGAACATGCACTCTTGATCACACGACAGCTCAGTTTAATCTCTGAATCGAATTAGTCTTCTTAAATCGACACACCAGCTCTTAAGAACAAACCAAAAGGTAAGAAAATACTCGTATTTATTAATTTTCAATTTTACTCAATTAGTAATAAATAATTACAATTAAGCCTCTTATAATACTAATATAACACGATTTCGTAACATCACAGAAAGTGAAGGGAACCTCGTGTAACACGCTCCGTAAAATCATATTACACAGTAGTTCGGTTATATATTACTCGGTACGCTCGGGAAGCAGCCAAAGTATTATTTTTATTTATCATCTGAAATCTTGGAAAAAACATTTCTGTTTGTCTTTGAGAGTATCTATACTACGGTGGAAAAAAATCAAATTAAAAGATCCAATTACAAATTATCATACTTTCTCAATATCGCTTTACATTTAAATAAAGTTTTAATAAAAGATCGAATTCCATTTGAAATATCAATAAATTGAATAATTTTGAATTAAGCATCATTGATAGAAAAGTAAAATATACAAAATGGATATTTCTCAAGTTCAAGCAGTTCAAATTGTGTGTGCCTAATTAATCAAAGGCTAAGTCAACGACAATTAGCAAGTACACTTGCAATAAGCAATAATTTCAATAATGTATGGTTACTTGTGAAAAAATTAAAAATGATTTACTATAATATTTATTAAAGTTTTTATTGGTGGCTCGATTTTTTTGCACCGGAGTATAGATTAAAATAGCCCGGAAAACAAAAGCTATAGAAAGCTCATTCTGATGCCAAAATACATAATATATGTATTTCCAAGTCAAAGAACTGATTAGATTTTAAATTCTCTATTAGAAGACTAATATGATAAAACTTGACACAGACGTTTGTATTAATAAACTTCACTTACGTGCCAAGTTCCAGCTTTCTAATTCAAACAGTTCTCGCCGTATAGTAATGTGTGGTAAATAAGCTGATGTGGCCATTCACCTCTGGCCCCTCTCTTATATTTAATTCCAACTGAAGATCCACCCCACCCATTTTGGGGTGGTTAATTTTTTGCATTTTTAGTTTTCTGGGGGCTCACTGATTATGTATACAAAATTTGTTTGAGTTTGGTCCAAGAACCTATATTTTCATTTTTTTGGGCGGTTCATTTTTTTTTAGAATTTTTACCAGACTGGAACATAAAATTATTAATTGGTGGGATGAAAATTTTCATCAAATCATTTTATATCTTTGTATTGTCTTTCTTTTTAACAAATCATTTATTTTTTCTTATCAAAGCTACCTAATAAATCAGATTATTATTACTATTAGAGCTGTTTGCGTATTTTCTTCAATTTTTGTTTGAAATTTTTCAACTCCTCCCCCCCCCCCCCCCCCTTTTGATCACTATCAATTTCACATAGTGAGTCTTATTCATAAAGTCGTATTGGGTGCAAATATGCAAAATTTCGTACAAATCGATTAAAGGGTTTAGAACTTATTTTAATAATTCTATTTTTTTGAAACCCTCCCCCATTTTGGTCTTCGAAAGAAACAATAAATCTTTTTTTTTCCTTTTGTTTTTGTTTTTTATTTCAGGACCCTTTTATAGTGAATTTCATTTTTCTTGTTTATTTTTTTTTTTAGTTCGAAAATTATATAATTTTAATTTTTAAAAATCCTCCCCCCCCCTTAATTTTTGGTTTGATTTCAACCAAAATCTTATTAGCTCTTAATCTTAATACAAAAAATACTACATGTGAAATTTCGTTTTGATATTCACACTAGTTTTTAAGCTAGAGCGTCCACAAAAATTTGGTAACGTACATACTAACAGACATTTTGACAAAACAATTAATATCTAGAAAAATATGATTTTTTTAATGTTCACTTATTAAGACTTTATTGTAGACCAATATGACATAGTTTTGCTCAATTTTTTTAATCAAAATAATTTCAGCCGTTTTTGAGCTATTTATAAAAAAAACGAAGAAAAAACAACAACACTTTTTTCATACACGATTACAATACTTCACCATAGGTATTCCCTATATAGTAATGTAAAAAATTATAATATAAAATAAGGTAGTATGTTGACGTTTATTTGTATGTTTACTAATATATTCATTGATTGTTTTAGCCAATTTCATGAAGAATAATGAAATCAAATTTATCGGTATTCATTTTGAGCCTGGGTCTGTTTCTAGTTATCTTTATAAAAACAAGTCGGTAAGTAAAAATATTTAATATTTATTTTTAAAAATACTATACTACATATATCCATTGTGACACAATTAACTTTTGGATACCCAGCCTGGCAAATTTATAACGCCCTCACTCCGAAAAAAAATTTCCACCAACCCTGGAAATTTGTCTGCGGACATCCGTATAACCTATATATTGGGCATTATATGCAAAAATTTTAATTTTTGATTTCCTTCATTTTTTTGTCCATCAAATTTTTTTGATCACCAGTTTAAAAGATATCAAATTTCGGTTTTTTGATCAAAATTTCTTCAAAAATGGTCCAAATTCATTTTTTTTTTTTTAATTTTTGTTGTTTTAGAAAAAATACAAAAAAAAAAAAATATTTAAAGTGTTTTTATATGCGATTTTTGAGTTTGAAAATTTTAATATTGTTTTTGAAACTGTATGTACTCTTCGATTTTTTTGATAATTTTTTATTTTAAACTTCTATTCATTCTACAAATTTTAAGACCGGGTTGATAATGGGCCAATGATAATTATAATATTTTTTTTTCGATTTTTGATTTTGATTTTCTTTCAACAAACTAAAATAATAATTATTTATTTTAAACACCTGTTATTGATAAAAATCAATTAAAAAAAACTAAAAAAAAAGAACTCTAAAAACTGGTTTTAATAATGGTTAATAGCGAATAAAATTTTTTCGAAATTTTCAAAAATCGAAAAAAAAATTGTAATTATCATGGGACCACTATCAACTCGATCTTAAAATTTGATGAATGAATAGAAGTTTAAAATAAAAAATTGTCAAAGAAAATCGAAGAGTAATTGAATACATACAGTTTCAAAAACAAGATTAAAATTTTCAAACTCAAAAATCGCATATAAAAACACTTTTTTTGTATTTATTTTTCTAAAAAGTATGTAAAAAACAAAAATTTCAAAAAAAAATTTTGAATTTGAACTATTTTTGAAGAAGTTTTGATTGAAAAACCGTAATGCGATATCTTTTAAACCGGTAATCAAAAAAATCTCAAAATTTATCAGGAATAGTTTTTTGATGGGTAGTAAAAAATGTCAAAAAATGAAGGAAATCAAAAATTAAAATTTTTCAAATCATCCGATTTGGCGTGGAATGCCCCATATATATCTGTTAAGCATGCATATTAATTAAAAAATGTACACTTGAATATACTGTGGGACTATAGCAATATATTCAAACTTTTTCTTAAGTAAATGGTAATAAGTAATAGTAAATACCAGTCCACGACAGCTTAAGAAAAAAGTTGAATATATTACAATAGTTCCACAGTGGTTTCAACTGTATATTTTTTCTACTGAATATTAATGCTTAACAACATCTCTTTATGCTTTTTAATTGTCATTTAGTGACTAAAAATGTATGTATGGTTGAGTCTATTTATATGTCAAATTACAGACGATGGGATGAATCGAAAAAAATGTTTACAGGTCTAGTGAAGCTCAAAACACCCAAAATTTGGAACAATATTTTCTAAAAGAAATTATAGATCCAAAAAAATATGATTCAAGGATCCTTCCTTCTAGTATCAACAATCATACGGGTATTTTCATTTTCTTCTATTTAATTTTAAAAATTCAATTAATTTTTTATATAACAATAATTAAATACATATATTATATTATATAGATTGGAGTAATTTTTGGAGACGGACTGATAAGTGAATTAAGTGGATATTGATGAGGCAGTCCAAAAAAAGAAGAAGATAATTTACACTATTTATTCATAAAACCGACGTTTCGGAAGCTATTCCCTCCTTCTTCAGGGTTTTGAAAAGTCAGTGAAGGAAATCCAATGCGGCATTCCCCTCTGTCTCCTCTTTCAGTGGCAGTAACAATAATATCTTGTATTTCATTCTCAGCAGAATTATAATGTAATTACATTATAATTCTGCTGAGAATGAAATACAAGATATTGTTGTTACTGCCACTGAGGGAGGAGACAGAGGGGAGTGCCGCATTGGATTTCCTTCACTGACTTTTCAAAACCCTGAAGAAGGAGGGAATGGCCTCCGAAACGTCGGTTTTATGAATAAATAGTGTAAATTATCTTCTTTTTTTGGACTGCCTCATCAATATCCACTTAATTATATTATATTCTTGTATAAGTTAAAGTATAAATTCCAGTGAATGTATACAGTGACAAGTGAATGCATATATCTACGTGCATTTTTAGACAAAGTATCAATTGAATAGGCAAATTACGATTTTAACAGGAAATAATTCCCGATAAAGATTTTATTGCTGGAATACCTTTATTGGTACTCCACCATTACTACCCTAAGTTTCCCCCAAAATCTGTGTTGTGGAAATTTTTCTACGCGCCTCAAAATAAGAAAATTTCGGAGTTTTTTTAGTTTTTCTTGAATAACTCTAAAACGGCTTATCAAATCAAAAAGATATCCATTAGATAAATTAAAGCTCTTTAAATTACGCGTAAAATGATAACAATTTTATCTGTTTAGATTCAGCACAACCGAAACTAGAGTCTGTAAAAAACAGCATCCGGGAACACTTTTGAATATCCCTAAGACTCTACTTTTTTCGAATTTTCCCCATTTTGCCCATAAAGGAGCACGTTTTTGACAAAGAACACCCTATATATTTTTAAGCTAGTTTAGATATGTAAACAAAGTTTCATCTTAATTGGATAATAGTAACTCATGCCTCAATGAGGTTGAAGTTTGCAGTTTTTAGCAAAAAATCGCAGTTTTTCCTTCATAAAATGAAGGCCACTTATCCTACAAACTTGATTCTTATCTTATTGTCTAGGTAATTTTGTTGACTTGAACGTTTACTTGAATTACTTTTTTTGATAAAACTCTTAGATTTATAGATATCCTGCATTTTCCATGACGCTTTTCAGGATTCGGATCATATCCTGTCCGGAAAATGTAGGATATCTATAAATCTAAGAATTTTATCAAAAAGTGGTCCAAATAAACGTTCAAGTAAATTAGACCTTCTAGACAATTAGATAGGAATCAAGTTTGTAGGATGAGTGGTTTTCATTTTATGAAGGACAAACTGCAATTTTTTGAAATAATTGATCATTTCCTGTCATGGAAAATGGTGAAGTGGTCTAAGAGTTTTATAAAAAAAGTGATCAAAGTAAAGCTCAATATAATTTACTAGACAATGATTTTAGGATGAGTGGTTTTTATTTTGAAAAAAAAAATGAAAAACTGCGATTTTTTGGAAAAAACTTCAAACTTCAACCTCATTGCGGCACGGGTTACAATTATACAATTAAGATGAAATTTTAATTAAATTGTAGAAAATTTAAACTAGTTTAAAAATGTATAGAGTGGTCTTTGTCGAAAACTTGCTCCTTTATGGTCAAAATGGGGAAAAATCGAAAAAAGTACGAGTTTTAGGGATATTCAAAAGTGATTCCGGGGGCTGTTTTTTAACAGGCGCTAGTACCAGTTCTATTGAACCTAAATAGATACAATTATTATCATTTTACGCATAATCTAAAGATCTTTAATTTATCTAAAAAATATCTTTTTGATTTGATAAGCCATTTTAGAGTTATTCAAGAAATACTGAAAAAGCTCCGAAGTTTTTTCATTTTGAGGCTCGTAGAAAAATTTCAACAACACACATTTGGGGGGGAAGTTAGGGTAGTAATATTGGAATACAAAAAGGGGTATTTCAGCAATAAAATCTTTACCGGGAATCATTTTCTGTTTATGCCATTTTTTTCACGTAATTTGCCTGGACTATTAGTCATAAATATTTGTTGATATTATTCCATATGAAAGCTAGATATATAAATATCATAAATCATTTTAACCTCAAAATTACGATTTCAGAGAGAGAATTATTTTTTTTTCTTTATAGACCCAACACTAGTGTTTACAAATTTTTTTATTCGAAGGATATCACCACTAGATGATTTTAATCAGGTATGTATGTATTTGCATTTCCATTTATATAATTTTCTTTGAATTTTTTATTATACGCAATATGAATATTTTTACTGGCTGTTTACGACTAATGTACCATGGAACAGAAAGAATCGTGAAAGTGAAAAAATGGGATGCCTTTAAAAATCACCCTACAGAAAACAGCGATAGTTTTGCTTCGTTTTTAGAAAAATATTTGAAAAATATCTAAAATAAATTAGACAGTACCCATAAAAAGTTCTATGTAATGAACGTCAAAATTAATGATTTTTCAAAAGAGATATTTATTATTTTATGAAAGTTTTTTAAGTTCCTAAATACTGTTACCACTAGGGTGCTCCTTATTTTAGATATTTTCTAATATTTACGCTGACATTGGCTCATATGGTTAGAAATAAATAAAAAAAATATCCCCATGTTTTTCTTTAAAAAAAAAGAAATTTATCTTTAAATGTTAAGGTTTCTACCCACTACAACGTATAATAAATACTATGACCGTACTAGGAATGTGTCGGGTAAAAAAATATTCTTTGTATTGAAAAGTATGAGATTATGCCCACTAGACCGTTCCGTCACCGACCAGCACCATCGCCTACTATGCACGGAGCGTTAATAAATTGTCGGTGATGAATATTTTGCCGGTGCCGATACGCTCCGCGCATGGCACGCGACGTTGCCAAACCGATGCGCGCAGGCGGCGAAACGGTGAGCTGCAATTAAAATTATTGGTATCCAATTATTTATTTAATTTTGTATTTAAATGAGCGTTGTAAACGCCTTTACTTAGTCGCATCGAAACGGTTTCCTATCAATTTTGGTGGATTTAGATCTGTATGATGATACAGATTACATACGGGCAATATACCGGCATCATACGGGATGTATACGGGCACAGAACGCGGTCGATCCGTTTCAGTGGGCATAGCAGGACGTCTCGTGTTGCTTTTCATGTCTGATACGTTCCTAGTACGGTCATTGTATGATACGTTGTAGTGGGTAGAGACCTTTAATCAAAACTAAAAAATAAGATCTGAGAATAGGTTATGTACAAGCCGAAACTGTAATTGAATGTGAATCAGAGATGAAACAGTGTCTCAATAAACTCATTCCTGCCAGAAATTAAATTGTATATAATTTTTTAAAATCGGCTTAACAATCCAGCCATTATTTAGTTTGGTTTGCCATTTCATCATGAACAGGTTGACAAAAGAACAACGCTTGCAAATCGTGCAAATTTATTTCGAAAATAATGGTTCAGTTCGCGAAGTTTACGTCGACAGTTCTATACTTCAAAAAAAACACTACAAGTAAATTCTGGATTTACAAATTTTTTTTTTTTTTTTATGATAATGATGAGAGAAGGAGTTACACCAAAAAAGGTGCAACCCCTAAAGGCCTGGGTTGGCCCCTCCATCGTGAAAAGAAGAAGAAAGAATTTTATGGGTTGGGCGGGGGTCGAAGGTATCTGTGGATACGGGTCTTAAATAGCTGAAGGTTATAGGTCGCGGGAAAGATGGTGGCAGGGAGCGAGTTCCAGTCTGGAACTTAAAACAAATAAATAAATATATTAGAAAAAAAATTGTATAATTAATAAATTTTAGATAAATTTAAAAGTAAATTAATATTTGGGAAATTAAACCTACTATTAATATAAATATTTAATACTTATAAATAACTGTCATCCGGTGGAATTATTCACATAAATATTTTTTGTTCATAAAATTGTGCTATCAAAATTTAAACAATAACTAAAAACTTATTTTTTCTTATAGTCCACTAGGCAAATAATTACGATTTTAACAGGAATATTCTCTCGGTAAAGGTTTTATAGCTGGAATTTATCCTCCAAATCTGAATTTTGGAATTTGCGCTACGCGCATTACAATGATCAAATTTCGGTGTTTTTTCAGTTTTTTTCTTGAATAACTCTAAAACGGCTTATCAAATCAAAAGGATATATATTTCGATAAGTTAAAGATCTTTAAATTCCCCGTAAAATGATAGCAATTTCATCCATTTTGGTTGAGTAGATTGTATATATATAATAGGGTGGTAACAAGGCTATACCTGGAAATTTTTTTCACCGTATCTTCGGTGTGGACCCCATTATCCAATTAAGATGAAACTTTGCCAATCTTTTTTTTTTTTAGGTTAAAAATAAAATAAAATGAGAGAGTCTTCTGTTTTTTAAATAAAATAATTTTTAATTATTTCTAGAGACTATAGTTTCGAATTAACGATCTGCCAAAACTAATATTACCATATTATGGTAAGATGTCCGAAAAAATAAAGCATAAATTAAAATCTTTAGGGTACGCGACAATCTTTAGATCACCATATACACTAGGAAGTGAATTAAGTCAAATTAAAGATAAAATTCCGAAAAATGAAAAATCCGGTGTATATAAATTGACATGCCAAGATTGCAATGCAACCTATATAGGAAAAACGGAAAGAAATTTATCCATTAGGATCAATGAACACAAGAGAGCCTACAAATTAAAATATGAAAATTATGCATTTGCAGAGCATTTAAATGCTAACAATCATAGTTTTCCAGATCAATCCAAAATTAAATTGATCAAAGAAGTCAATGACCCCTTAATTCTTTCTTTAAAAGAATCCATTGAAATTTTAAAATCCTTGGAAAAAAGCCCAATTGAATCTTTAAATGAAAAACTAGAAATTATCAATGACCCTTTTTAAAAACATTCCATTCATTCAGGTAAAACTCATTAGAAAATGCCTAAACAAAAGAGCAACCCAGATATTGAGCCAGTTATATTCTAATCTCCCAAGAAGAAACATGAAGAAAAAGACATTATATATTTTTCAAAATTTTCTATGTATAAATCTTAATTTGTAACTAATTTGAAATATTTGTGATAGACTGATGATGAAGGCAATGCCTTCGAAACTATAGTCTCTAGAAATAATTAAAAATTATTTTATTTAAAAAACAGAAGACTCTCTCATTTTATTTTATTTTTAACCTAAAATAAAAACAATTCTGTTACCATCGACAGTGAAATCTTTTATTTGCCAATCTTATTTTCTAGCCATTTGGCAACTATTATGGGGCTCACATTGAAGAAACGGTGAAAAAAATCTCGAGGTATAGCTTTGTGACCACCCTAATGCATACCTATATGTATATTAGGGTGGTCTGGACACGCCACGGCGGTCCTAAGTTAATGGTGGACTTACTCTGGGTGAAGCGAAGTTTAACTCTTAATTGCTATCTCTCTGACATCGGTCACATGATCCCAACAATCTTTAATTAATAATTTAATCTTTTCTAATTATTTAATAAATCAGTTGTTAGTTGTTCATTAACAAGCAAACAAGCCAGATCGAAACTCCCAAGCTGAACCTTTCCACACCTTTTTACTCGAGTTAATCGGTTCCCTGCCTGCCCAGAAATCTTTCTACAACATATCAAGTGATTTTACAAATATTGGCATTCATTTTCCAAGAAGATTTCTTCAATCTCGCAGCTTTCGACCGCCTAGGATCTCAAATCATTTTTCAAAGGTTCACCGATTTATATTTTTCATAAGATACAATTGTACTGTTTCGATCTTCAGTTCCCTACCTGGCTACTTCTATTAAAAGAAGTACAGACCATTTTCAACAGGAGTTGAATCTCTTTAACATTAACAAATCTTATTTACAAGACACATTCCATCACATTAAATAAACAATCCATACAACAACTTATGCAAAGCTAATATTATCAACTCTCTTTTAAATAAGAACTATTTTGTTTTCTAAACCATGGACCAAATCTATTATTAAGAATATCTAATATTTATTTTAACATTTTAATAACATTTTAACAAACTAATTGGGGGGTCGATAGGCTAGTCGGTAGCGTGACAGCGAGCTAACCAGGAGACCCGGGTTCGAATCCGACTCGAGGCAGCCAGCCAAAATCTGACCCCCGGGGGTAGAGACAAATTTTAAAAAAATATATCTAGTATCGTAATTAGGCTTATGGCTAGAAGGGCCGAAAAGCCAAAAAAAAAAAAAAAAAAAAAAACTAATAATTAGTGATTGTTAATTAATAAACTCAAATACAAGCCCACGCAAACTAATTAAAATAATTGATATTTTAATTGAATTCCTATTACTCATATTATTAATTATAATTGACTAATTGTAAACAAAGTTTTATTTGTAATATTATTTTTCATTCAAAACAAATCAAAAGATTAAATTTATTTCTTAAGAAATTAATAAAATATTATTTTGTACATATTTGTTGACTGAATAACATCTGATTATTTTTCAATAAAATAAAAACCTTGTCATATTACAACGTGAATATTTGGCTTTATCAAATCTGGCCCAACTTATTTATTGGTTAACATTTCAGCACCTTTTTTTGTGAATAAGACCTCCTGCTTCAGATCACACAAACTTAACTTTATTAATAACAAACTAACTTTTCAAACGTACATACAGTAAAAGTTTATATCTGGTTGACCAACTGGTGGACGGAGTCACAAAACTGACAAATTGATTTTTGTATCATTGTCTCATTTTTAAAGTTTTCCAGCACATTCACAGTTGGCCTAACTAGTGGTCCTTATTTTGGGTATTTTCGAATTTTTACGCTTTAAAGGGCTCATATGGCTAGAAATAAATAAAAAAAAATATTCCCCAAGTTTCAAGTCTCTATCTCAATTTTAACCTGCTACACAGCGATTAAGTTTCCCATCTAAATAACATGGAGTTTTTGGCATTGAACGATCAATTTTTTTATTCCAGGCAAAGTAATTGTTCAAAAATTTCAAACTCTCTAGACTTTATCCTTATAATAGTAGCTATCCCTCAGAATTTTTACATATTTTTAGCTATTATTAAACTTACAAATACTAAGATATAGCAGTATTTTATCTAGATATAACTCCAAAATTATAATAGCTAAAAATCTGTAAAAATATTGAAGGATAGCTACTATTATAAAGATAAAGTCTACAGAGTTTGAAATTATTTTTAATCATTAGGTACTTTGGTCGGAATAAAAAAATTGATCGTTCAATGCCAAAAACCCCTAGTTATTTAGATGGGAAAATTAATCGCTGTGTACCAATAGGTTAAAATTGAGATAGAGAATTGAAACTTTAGGGATATTTTTTTACTTTGCAATACAGGATATGGTCAAGTATTGTAATCGTGCATGAAAAAAGTGGTTTTTTCCTTCTTTTTTTCAAAATATCTCAAAAACGGCTTAAACTATTTTGATTAGAAAAATTAAGCGAAACCATAGCATTTCGCTCTACAAAAAAGCTCTAATAAGTGAACGTCGAAAAAGTTATATTTTTCGAGATAATAATTGTTTTGTCAAAATGTCTGTTAGTCTGTCTGGTTGTCCGTTTGTTAGTCTGTGCGTTACCAAAATTTTTGTGGAAGAGCTAGCTCAAAAACTAGTGTGAATATCGAAACCAAATTTCACACGTAGTTTTGGTCCATTGTGATTAAGAGCTAATTAGATTTTAGTGAATATCGACCCAAAATTAAGTGGGGTGGAAGGGGGGTTAAAAATTAATAATATAGGCTCTTGTACCAAACTCAACCAAATTTTGTATACATAATCAGTGGGACCCCAGAAGTCTAAAAATGCAAAAACTAACCGCCTAAAATGGGGGAGGGGGAGGTGTAGGGTCAAAAAATGAAAATCTTGACCATTTACCAAACTCAACCAAATTTTGTATACATAATCAGTTAGACCCGAGAAGTCTAAAAATGCACAAACTCACCACCAAAAATGAGGGGGGGGGGGGGCGAGGGTCAAAAAATGAAAATCAGGACCATTTACCAAACTCAACCAAATTTTGTATACATAATCAGTGGGACCCCAGAAGTCTAAAAATGCAAAAACTAACCGCCTTAAATGGGGGGGGGAGGTGTAGGGTCAAAAAATGAAAATCTTGACCATTTACCAAACTCAACCAAATTTTGTATACATAATCAGTGTGACCCGAGAAGTCTAAAAATGCACAAACTCACCACCAAAAATGAGGGGGGGGGCGAGGGTCAAAAAATGAAAATCAGGACCATTTACCAAACTCACCCAAATTTTGTATACATAATAAGTGTACCACCAGAAGTCTAAAAATGCAAAAACTAACCGCCCAAAAGGGGAGGGGGTGTAGGGTCAAAAAATGAAAATCTAGGCTCTTATACCAAACTCAACCAAATTTTGTATACATAATCAGTGGGACCCCAGAAGTCTAAAAATGGAAAAAGTAACCCCCCTCCCCTACATGATTATAAATAATTTTATTAAATATTAAATATAAGTGAGGGGTCAGGTTGTATGGTAAAGTCAAGTGGATGGCCACATCAGAACACGTCAGCTTATTTTTATTTATTTCTCACCATATGAGCCCCTGTCAGCGTAAATATTCGAAAATATCCAAAATAAGGAGCACCTTAGTAACCACTCTAACATAAAAACCAATAATAAAATATCAAATTGAAATTTCATATTTAGCAGTCCCCACATTTCTTTATTCGTTCAAAAAAATTCCGATTTTTGCATTTATATAAATTAGAAAGCCATGAATTTTTTCTAAAATTTCATTTTTTACAAAAAAAAATATGTATTAAAAAAATTACAATTATTTTGAATTGTTTTAGGAAATGAGCATTGAAGTGACATTTCGTCAACTATATAACGATCCACGACTAAAATTTCATGCCGAAAAAGGTATCTTTTTTATTTACTTGTAGGTATAGCGATGCTCGGTAATTTTTTGCTTCAGTTAAAAGCGATATACTAATATTATTTTTAATTTTAAATTCAGATAAATATGTCAATTTTTAATAATAAATAATAATAAAATTTAATTTATATTTTTACCAACGTTTTCACCCGCTATGACCATCATCAAGACCTATCACTGGCCACAAAGTTTTGAATGTAATTCCAATTAAAAATAATATATTAATATACACGGAGGTTCTTTCGTTGACCCTTTTAAATCCTGAAGAAGGAAGCACGATCCTTCGAAATGTCGGATTTTTTAAGAGAATGAAATTGATATTCTCTAATAAATTATTTTATAGAAAAATAGAACAATATCTTTAATTAATTAATTTTATTAAACCAATTATTTTACATTAATTAATGTATACATTGTATTTTTGCTTCGATTCCGGAGATTACTTCTCCACCATCGAGTGTCCTTATTCATCTTTAGTCCTTGTTTTTAATAAGAGGAAAAATCGAATTAGATAAAAAAAACCTCTTTTCCGATAATTATTTCAATTCCATTATTCCCCAATCAAGTCGATTGGTTTTAATTCTCTCTCATTCTCTCCCTCATCAATCCCAAACAAATTTTTTTTTTTAATTTTATTAAACCAATTATTTTACATTAATTAATGTATACATTGTATTTTTTGCTTCGATTCCGGAGATTACTTCTCCACCATCGAGTGTCCGTATTCATCTTTAGTCCTTGTTTTTAATAAGAGGAAAAATCGAATTAGATAAAAAAACTCTTTTCCGATAATTATTTCAATTCCATTATTCCCTAATCAAGTCGATTGGTCCCCCATCTCCTCCTCATCCTTTAATTAATTAAATTGAATAATTTTAATATATATTAATAATTGTAATAATTTATTAGTGTGATTTAAAATTTAAAAACCAATTAATTATTCAAAGGAAATTGAATAAAAATGTAATTATATAAATTTTTATCAAGACAACCACCTGTGAATAATTTTTTCAATTAATAAAAAACCCGTCAAAAACAACTTAGCCGAAGATGAGACCGTGACAGATCGAATTGTCAACACAAAAACCACATAACCCGTGAATTTCTTCCAAATCGTTAGAGCCGTTTTCGAGAAACCGATTCTATATATTATATGTCGGGTGAGTTTTTTATCTCGAGACAGTCTTATAACTCAAAAACAGTGCATTATATGAAAAAAATCATTAAGTTAAATTTAAGTTTAAGGAAATTATGCTTCAATATCGATTTATTTGTTTTTTTGGCAGGTGGACCCCAATACGTAACTCTTAGCCTTCCACATATTGTTTGGCAACCTGATACATTTTTTACTAATGAGATAACCGGTTATTTTCATAACATAATAACACCAAATTTATACTATCGGATTTTTCCATCAGGCGATGTACTTTATTCCCACAGGTAGAGTTTTCGAAAATAAATAAACAGCAATGTTAATTGAATAATTATTTATTTATTTTTATTGCTTTATTTGCAGAATCAATCTCAAGTTAACTTGCCCGATGTATTTCAAATATTTTCCAATGGATTATCAAATCTGTATGATTAGATTAGCAAGTTGTGAGTATTTAATTCAAGTCAGTCTAAAAAATATTTGTCGAAAAAGAAGTTTAAGCTAAAACCATTTAGTTCAGTGGTTCTTAACATTTTATTAGTCGCGGCCCCCTTAAAATCCCAAATTATTTTAAGTACCCCCCCTTCCACACCATTAGATAACATACTCGTAATTACTCGTACAAAAATTTTTCAATACCCGTATAGCACAGAGACCAAAATAAAACCCAAATGCAACTTTTATGTTTGGTTGAATTATAGTCTTTATATAGTTTTAATTAGGTTGAATTACGGTTTCTGAACGGTGGTTATGTCTCGTTTTTTTCCGTTTTGCAACTGTTGTATTATCGTTGAATTGTAGTCACAAAGAATATAAAGCAACCGTTATAGACAGGTTGTCGCCAACATTTTTGGCACCGATTTGCAACTGTTTATTTATAATTAAATATTTCTTTGATTTGATTAATATAATGAATAATTACACAATTCTTTGATATTATATTATTCAATTAAGTAATGGAGAGGATTCAGCCAATGGGTAGCCTCTGCTGAATAAAAACTCCCGATTATAGAAAACGTTTCGGCTTTAATTATATTTGTACTTGAGACATTGCCCATATCAAGTGAGAGCACACCAAGATTTATGTACCATTTTGTAATTCATATAATTTTGTATATATTATGATAAAATCCACAACAACTCTCCCTGCGGACAATTTATTTATAAAATTAATTGTGTCGCTAATACTCTCTTAGGAACTGATGATGGCATTATTTGATTAAAGCCGAAACGTTTTCTATAATCGGGAGTTTTTTATTCAGCAGAGGCTGCCCATTGGCTGAATCCCTCTCCATTACTTAATTATATACATATACAGCCATCAAATTGTATCAATTATATTATTCATTATTTATTATACTAATCAAATCAAAGAAATATTTAATTATAAAAAAACTTTTTAATTACCAAACATTTTTGAATACCGGGCCAACTTACAGATGTCAGGGTTGCTAACTTCATGTAAAAATATGTTAATATACAAAATGTACCTTATATTAAAAAATCCAACGATGTAAACTATAACATTCTTGATATAGTGAATTAATTGTTATGTACTATTATTGCTATTATTATCATTAGATTTGTCAATATAATTTTTTTGCTTTTTATAATCTTTAAAAACATATAATGCTCAATCCGACAGGGGCGCTGATGCCATCGGTATATTTGTGCTTTGAGCCCAGATAAACATGATTGACTCAGTTAACCTATAATCGGAGTGGGTACTCATACTTAAGAACGATCGCAGAATAAGTCGATCGAAACGTCGTATTAAAATTGTAATTATTTGTTTCAATAAATAATTATAAAGTAATCATGTGTGATTTAAATAAAAATTTAAACTTTATAAATAAACAGTTGCAAGTCGGTGCCAGGAATGTTGGCGACAGCCTGTCTATAACGGTTGCTTTATATTCTTTGTGACTGGAATTTCACGATAATACAACAGTTGCAAAACGGAAAAAAGCGAGACATAGCTACCGTTTGGAAACCGTAATTCAACCTAATTAGAACTATATAATGACCAAGCAATTTGAACCGCGAAAGTTGAATAATATGATAAATATATATGAATCTATATATATTTATACTATATATAAACAATTTCCTATGTTAATTCTACATTAAGAAAATTATTTTATTATTTTTGAAAAGGAAAAATAAATAGAGCATCCGACGGGTTTCGAACCCGTGTCTCTCTCCTTTACGCGAAGAGCGGCTTAACCAACTAGCCCACAGATTCTCCCGCCGAATAAGCTCTTAAGTTAGAATGTCATTTTTCCTTTTCGCGGTTTTTTCTATTTATAGTATAGTTACTTAATTTTTAGACAAATTGATTTTTTAAACTGAAAGTTTCAATTATTTTGTTAAGCAATTTGAACCGCGAAAGTTAAATAACACTGCCCAACAATGAAAATGCTTCGGGCTCAAAAATAGCTGATTCTTATGTATTTCCACCTGCTGAATTCAAAAATCACCATAAAGATTACCGATTAGCTCTTGTTTTGGAGATATAATCGATCAAAACGGTGAAAAAGACCATTTTGACCTATTTTCGAGTTCCGTTAGATATTAAACAACAATATTTGAGATCACAATATTTTGTTGAACTAATAGAAAACAGCTTCATCTTGGATTTACAAATTACCACTTGTTTCTAGCTCAATTATAACTCGAGTTATAACTAAAAAACTAAAACTACGTGATTATAAAAGATAATAAACATTAATAAAGTAAAGGGAGTGTAGTTTCAGAGTGAATGAAATAAAACTCAAAGAGGTGTATACAATCTCAATATATTTCGGATTATTAGTCCATCATCAGGAGTTTACAGGTTAAAAACTAATCTGTAAATTCCTGATGGACTAATAACACTGGGCAACAAAAAAGAGGCAAGCTAAAAAACGACGATCTGATGAAGGCACCACATAAATCTCTTCAGACACGACCATCTGTGAAGTATTATTCCAGCAATGTAGAACTCTTAGAATGTAACTACAATTTGTAAAAATAAAATGCACTTTCAATGTTGTTAGCATATGTAATTAAAATGTATCTTTTTCTCTTGATCCGCCACCTACTGTATTTCACAGAAACTAGAGCTAAGAAAAATTTTTCATTGTCATATTCGTTTTTCTCAACCCAAAATTGGTAGGAATTGACTCATCAAGTGCTCGAAGCATTTAAAAATTATTTTTTGTTGCCCAGTGTAATATGATAAATATATATGAATCTATATATATTTATACTATATATAAATACTATATATAACTATAATAATATATAATAATAATAATAATAATAATATAATAATATATAATAATAATATATAATATAATAATATATAATAATATAACTATAATAACTATATATAAAATGACATTCTAACTTAAGAGCTTATTCGGCGGGAGCATCTGTGGGCTAGTTGGTTAAGCCGCTCTTCGCGTAAAGGAGAGAGACACGGGTTCGAAACCCGTCGGATGCTCTATTTATTTTTCCTTTTCAAAAATAATAAAATAATTTTCTTAATGTAGAATTAACATAGGAAATTGTTTATATATAGTATAAATATATATAGATTCATATATATTTATCATATTATTTAACTTTCGCGGTTCAAATTGCTTAACAAAATAATTGAAACTTTCAGTTTAAAAAATCAATTTGTCTACTATAATTCAACCAATCAAAAAAGTTGCATTTGGGTTTTATTTTGGTCTCTTAGCTATACGGGTAAACATAGTCTTATAAAAAATATTTACACAGTTTTATTTAACTTGTAATTTTGTCTGTCTGTCTGTTTGGGTCAAATTTACCTATGCGCTCAACGTTTTCATTTATTTTAACCATGTTTAAGAATATTGAGATGTCATTAAATTCATCTGTCATTTACAAAATGGGCCATTCCACGCCAAATCGTCCAAAAATTATTTAAAATGTTTTTATATGTAATTTTTGAGTTTGAAAATTTTAATCTTGTTTTTGAAACTGTATGTACCTTCGATTTTTCATTCTAAAAATGTGAAGACCGGGTTGATAGTAGTCCTATGATAACACTGTTCAACAAAAAATTTCTCCCCTTAAACTTAACAATGGATTCCAGTAGAGTTTTATACGCTGATTACAATGCAATTTCTCGATTTTTTACAATACGTCAGAGTTTGGAGATATTATTGGTCAAAATGACGAAAAAGTACATTTTGACCTATTTTCGAGTCCTATTAAATATTAAACAGCAATTTTAGGTTAAAAATAAATAAAATGAGAGAGTCTTCTGTTTTTCAAATAAAATAATTTTTAATTATTTCTAGAGACTATAGTTTCGAAGTACATTGCCTTCATCATCAGATCTATCACAAATATTTCAAATTAGATTACAAATTAAGATTTATACATTGTAAAATTTTAATTTGTAACTAATTTGAAATATTTGTGATAGACTGATGATGAAGTGCAATGACTTCGAAACTATAGTCTCTAGAAATAATTAAAAATTATTTTATTTAAAAAACAGAAGACTCTCTCATTTTATTTTATTTTTAACCTAAAATAAAAACAATTCTGTTACCATCGACAGTGAAATCTTTTATTCAACTAATATTAAACAGCAATATTTCAAATCAAAATAATTTGTTAACGTAATAGAAAACAACTTCCTCTAGGATTTTCAAATTACCACTTGTTTTTATCTCAATTAGAACTCGAGTTATGACTAAAAAACTAAAACTGCGTGATTATAAAGTATTAAAAACATGGATAAAAACATAAGGTCTTAGTATTTTAGCTATAACTCGAGTTCTAATTGAGCTAAAAACAAGTAGTAATTTGAAAATCAAAGAGAAAGCTGTTTTCTATATGGTCAACAAAATGTTATGATTTCAAATATTGCTGTTTAATATCGAATGAGACTCGAAAATAGGTCAAAATGGCTTTTTTCGTCATTTTGATCGATAATATCTCAGAACTCTGATGTGTTGTAAAAAATCGGGAAATTGCATGAAATCGGCGTAGAAAACTCTACTGGAATCCATTGTTAGCTATACGGGGAGAAATTTTTGCTTAATTTTTGTCGAACAGTGTTATTATTTATCTTAGATATTAACGATATTATTTTTGGCGCTTGGGTTTGACTCCTGACATATAAAAAATAATATCGTTAACATCTAAGATAATAATCGCCCTTTTGTGATTTTGAAATTTTCGAAATTTTTTTGAAAATTTTAAAGTCTTAGAATCTTAAATAAAATTTGTAATTTGATTAAATTAGCGTAGAATATTATAAGTGGAAATTTTTTTAACTGAGAGGCATTCATATCTACGCCAAAACGGTTGGTTTGAAAAATTTTAATTTTTGATTTCCTTCATTTTTTGACATTTTTTTAGTACACATCAAAAAACTCTTCCTGGTAAAGTTTGAAATTTTTTTGATCACTGGTTTAAAAGATATCGAATTTCGATACTTCGAACTTCTTCAAAAATGGTCAAATTGAATTTTTTTTTTACATACTTTTTAGAAAAAATACAAGAAAATTATTTAAAGTGTTTTTATATGCGATTTCGAGTTTGTAAATTTTAATCTTTTTTTTTTTTTTGAAACTCTTCAATTTTATTTTTTGATAATTTTTTATTTTAAACTTCTATTCATTCTACAAATTTTAATGGGCCTATGATAATTACTATTTTTTTCTATTTTTGAAAATTTCGAAAAAATGTATTCCCTATTAGCCATTAAAACCACTTTTTGGTATTGATTTATCTTTTTTTAGTTATTTTGAATTGATTTTTATCGTTAACAGGTGTTTAAAATAAATAATTAGTAATTTATTTGTTCAAAGAAAATCAAAATCAAAAATCGAAAATCGAAAAGTATATAAAGTTTCAAAAACAAGATTAAAATTTTCAAACTCAAAAATCGCATATAAAAACACTTTAAATAATTTTTTTGTATTTTGTGTAAAAAAAAACAAAAATTTCAACAAAAAGAATTTTGAATTTGGACCATTTTTGAAGAAGTTATGAGCGAAAAACCGAAATTCGAAATCTTTTAAAACGGTGACCAAAGAAATTTCAAAATTTACCATGAAGATTTTTTTGATGGATACTAAAAAATGTCAAAAAATGAAGGAAATCAAAAATTAAAATTTTTCAAACCGTCAGATTGGCGTGGAATACCCCAGTATACATTTTTTACTTCCACTTAAAATCAAATAAATTCAAATAGTAATGTATTTCACTATCTTTTTAAAAAACACAGTTCAAATTTATACTATGATTACGTATATATCTTTAAATACGAATGGATTCCGCTACATTTCAGCCCCCGACAAAACATGCCCTGACAAAATATCCCCCGGCAAAATATCTCATGACAAAATAACCCTTCCCCTCGTGACTCTTATGAGTAATGCAAATCGACTCCGGTTCCGTTAATATATATTAAGTTCGGCTGACGCCTACCGAACCGTCTAAAAACCAGCCCGAAAAGGAGCTATACGAACCCAACCGAGCCGAACGGTACAAATAATACTCTCGCTTTCTTGGACCTTCAAATAACTATTTCACATCAAAAATTACACTATGAAATATATAGAAAACCCACTTTCACGGACACAGTCATTCCCTTCTCATCTAATCACCCCATTAATACAAAATTTGCAGCATTCTATTCAATGATTCATAGACTCCTCAGTATACCCATGAATACTATAAATTTCAATAAAGAGCTTAACATCATTCAGAATATAGCCCTGAATAATGGATATAACATTTCGACTATCAACAAAATTTATAATAAAATCAAACGTAAATTCACTATTTCACACTTACACTCATTAGAATCGGGAACTGAAAAAATATATAGAAGAATACCCTTCATTTCTAATCATCTGACATCTCCATTAGCTTATACCCTTAGATCATATGGAATCACTCCTGCTTTATACAACAACAACAATTTAGGCTCCCAATTAATTAACAATAAAATAGACAAAATTGATAAATTAGACAAATCAGGAGTGTATAAATTAACTTGTCAAGATTGTGACGCTTTTTATATTGGGCAGACAGGTCGCGCTTTCAAAATACGTTACTCCGAGCATGTAAGAGCCCTTAATCATCTCAACAAATCCGATAACATTAATTTAGATTCGACCTCAGCCTTCGCAATTCACTTACATGAATCTAACCATTCACCCTCTAATAATAACCCTATCCCCATTCATTTTGAAAGAAAAGGCCTTAAATTGGACCTCTTGGAATCCACCGAGATAAAAATAGCCCTCTCTAATAATTCAAATATTTTAAATAATCAATTGGAAGTGTATAAAAATACAATTATTGATTATATGTTATAATAAATTAAATAAACATTCCTTCCATTGTTTGCACATTGAATATACTAGGGTAATTGCACTCTCTCATATACCTTTCAAGTTGTACCTTCTCAGGTACTTGTCCATTCGTTATTATAATAGCAGGTATAGATCCCTTTCAGCCAGCTCAAATCTCAATAGAAAATATTAATTCTTAGAACAACTTCTCCTCTTCCCCTACATTCCCCCCACCACATACATTAAAAAAAAAAAAATTTTAAATTCTTACTTGTAAAACTATTTTTCCAATATGTAATCAGTTTTCTTAGACTCCTGATGATGGGCTAACCCCCGAAATATATCGAATTCAAAACTCAATTTTGTTTTATTTCTTTTTTTGTGAAACCTACCTCGTATCTATTCAGTTTTATTATTATATGAATATATATTAACCGAACCTCCGAAAGTTTAGTCCGGGCGGGGTGTGTTTCGGGCTCCCATTTTTTTTTTCTATTCAAACACATATTGAAAACCGAACCAGCCACTCGTCGGGCGGGGTGTGTTTGGGGCTCCCATTTTTTTTTCTAATCAAACACACATTGAAAACTAGGATTATAAGCTTCTCACTTAATCTCTTTTGTATTCTCCTTTATACTGGGGAATATTTTGTCAGAAGATATTATGTCGGGTGATTTTTTGTCCTTAGGATATTTTGTCGGGGCTGAAATGTCGCGGTACCATACTAACGATCTAATAAATATACTTATACATATATTCGAAAAATTATTAATATTTATTTAAACACAATTACTAGATGCTTATACTGAAGACGATATTATATTGCTCTGGAAAAAAGAAGATCCTGTTCAGATAGTAAGATATTTAAATGATATCACATTGGGGCATTCTTATAGTCTAAAAAAATTTGCAACCGGTTACTGTACTGCCAAAACTACTACAGGTAATGTGAATTTAAATAATTTTAATACTTAAGATATCACTAATATAGAATTTTCATTAAATCTGATAAAAAAATAAGCTGACGTGTTCTGATGTGGCCATCCACTTGACTTTACCATACAACCTGGCCCCTAAAATTATTTATAATCATGTATGGGGGGGGGTTAGTTTTTGCATTTTTATACTTCTGGGGTCCCACTGATTATGTATACAAAACTTGGTTGAGTTTGGTAAATGGACAAAATTTTCATTTTTTGACCCCCCTCCACCGCAATTTCGGGCGATTAGTTTTTGCATTTTTAGACTTCTGGGGCCCCACTGATTATGTATACAAAATTTGGTTGAGTTTGCTCAAATGGCCTAGATTTTTAATTTTTAACCCCCACTCCACCCCCTTAATTTTGGGTCGATATACACCAAAATCTAATCAGCTCTTAGTCTCAATGGGCCAAAACTACGTGTGAAATTTGGTTTCGATATTCATACTAGTTTTTGAGCTAGCTCGTCCACAAAAATTTGGTAACGCACAGACTAACAGACATTTTGACAAAATAATTATTATCTCAAAGAATATAATTTTTTCGATGTTCACTTATAAAGGCTTTTTTGTAGAGCGAAATGTCATGGTTTTGCTCAATTTTTTTAATCAAAATAGTTTCAGCCGTTTTTGAGATATTTTGAAAAAAATTAGAAAAAAAAAACCACTTTTTTCATGCACGATTACAATACTTGACCATACCCTATATGGTAAAGTAAAAACCATATATGATTTATTTAACAACTTTTAAACAGTCACAAAGAGAAACAAAGAGGTTGTCCTCTGCTTGATGCAAATAAACATATACACATATATATCATCTTGATATATATGTGTATATGTTTATTTGCATCGCAGAGGACAACCTTTGTTCTCTTTGTGAATCAACAACTCTGCTACTCTCGGCAAAACAAAAACTTTTCAATTTTAAACAGTCATTGAGTAACTCTTTTCTTTATTTGATTTATTATATTTTATTTTTCTATAATCATTAAAATAAATAATATTTTTTTTTCTATAAATTCTCAAACAAGTAAGCTGTTTTTTGGACCCCCATAAAAAATAGAACTACTGCACCAATTTTCTAGTTTTTTTAATCGACGCGGAATTTTTTCCTCTTTATAATTTACTATAGGAAGGTTATTTACAAAATATGGACCGTTTTCGAGTTAGAAGCGAAAAACTGGAAAAAGTCCGAAAATTTCGAGTTTTGTCCCCCAAACTTAGATTTTTCATACCCACCCCTACCAAACGATCCTAATAAAAAAAAAATATTTTCCGCAATTAATGTAAGCTGAACCACTTTTTGGATACTCTATTTACTGTGCTACTAAACCTAAAGATTGGACACCCCTGATTTAGGTTCCAATATAAAATTATAATTGATAGAGTTTTTCTTTAAGAGACGGACTGGTATAAATATGCAATTGGATGTTGATGAAAGCAGTCCACGGTGGTTGTAAAAAAATAAGACTATAGAGGTTTTATTATTTTACCATTTAATTGTTAAACTGACGTTTCGGAGATTTATTCTCCCTTCTTCAGGGTAACAAAAACTACTTTCATTGACTTTTTGTTACCCTGAAGAAGGAGAGAATAAATCTCCGAAATGTCGGTTTAACAATTAAATGGTAAAATAATAAAACCTCTATAGTCTTATTTTTTTACAACCACCGTGGATTGCTTTCCAATTGCATAAAATTATAATTTTTTCAATTTTACAAAATAGTATAGTCAACTTTATACACTCATTTCTAATCCCTTCTACCACTGTTTAATATGTTTTTGATTTATTATATTTTTTAATGAAAATCTTCCTGAAAAAATGTTTATTTTTAATTTATTTTATTTATTATTATTTTTTTTTTTTTTTTTTTAGATGTATTTTCTTGTTTGAGAACCGATCTATTGTTTCAACGCAATTTAAGACCGTACATATACCAAGTATATATTCCATCAGGTCTCCTGATAATAGTTTCCTGGTTGGCATTTTGGATAGACCCGAATGAATTTAACACTAGGCTAATACTCTCATTAGTCTGCTTGATCTGCATGTGTTTCCATGTGAGACAATTCCAATTTATCATTCCAGTAACGTCCTATATTAAGGCCATTGATGTTTGGACTGGCGTTTGTTTCATGTTCTTGTTCGGAAACGTCATCGATATTATATTATTAAATCACTATTTCAAGAAGGAAAAACAAGAAATTCCAGAGAGTGAAAACGTAAGTCATTTTGTAGCTTCAATAATTTATCTATTTTTTTGACCCCCCCCCCCAGAATTTGGACCCCTCGTAAAAAATAATGACTATTATGGGCCTCTTTTATAATAAATTTCATTTTTTTTTTAGTTTGAAAGTGCTATCGCTTAATTTTTGGTCTTATTTCAACTAAAAACTAATCAGCTCTTAAGGGGCCGTCCATAAATTACGTCACACGAATTTCAAGATTTTTAGATTCCCACAATCTGTCACATTTTCATTGAGACCCCTGTATTGTGACGTCACACTATCACTTTTATACCCTATAGTTTAATAACACTGCTCAACAAAAATTAAACAAAAGTTTCCCCCGTAAACCTAACAATGGATTCCAGTAGAGTTTTCTACGCTAATTATCATGCAATATCCCGATTTTTTACACCACGTCTCTGTTTTGAGATATTATCGTTCAAAATGACTAAAAAGGCCATTTTAGAGTCCCATTAAATATTAAACAGCAATATTTGTAATCAAAATATTTTGTTGCCGTAATAGAAAACAGCTTCCTCTTTGGTTTTCAAATTACCACTTGTTTTTAGCTCAATAAAAACTCGAGTTATAACTAAAACACTAAGACCTTATGTTTTTATCTATGTTTATTATCCTTTATAATCACGTAGTTTTAGTTTTTAAGTTATAACTCGAGTTCTAATTGAACTAAAAACAAGTGGTAATTTGTAAATCAAAGAGGAAGCTGTTTTGTATTACGTCAACAAAATATTTTGATTTCAAATATTGGTGTTTAATATTTAATGGTACTCGAAAATAGAAGTTTGACTGATAATAACTCAAAACTCTGACGTGTTGTAAAAAATCGGGAAATTGCATGAAAATCAGCGTATAAAACTCTACTGGAATCCATTGTTACGTTTATGAGGGGAAATTTTTGATGATGAGTAATTGTAGAAATTTTTTTATCTAGATTTATTTTACCAAAATATTCAGGTTGGAATAATAATAACCTGAAATCTAAAAAAAAAATTTCAAAAAAATTTTAATTTTCTTAATTTGACTTTTGTGACATCACAATTTTTAAGATCCCCTGTCACATTTTGTTTCAAATCTGAGATGCCCCCTCCACCCTTACTGTATGACGTAATTTATGGACATCCCCTAATCTCAATATCCATGTAAAATTTCGTTTTGTTATTCACACTAGTTTTTGAACTAGAACGTACACAAAATTTGGTAAAGTACTAACTAACATACTGACAGACATTTTGACAAAATCATTAATATCTCGTAAAATACAATTTTTTCAATGTTCACTCATTAGGGTTTTTTTTGTAGAGAAAACGCCATGGTTTCGCTCAATTTTTTTTTTTTAACAAAATAGTTGCAGCCGTTTTTGAGATATTTTGTAAAAATTAAGCAAAAAAAAAAAAAAAAAACATACTTTCAACTTGCGGGTAAATTCATTCCACAAACTTACCGAGAAATGATCGAGATAGCAACAGATCCAAACAACAATAAGTGTTTTATATTTATTTATTAATTTTTTTATTTTATTTTTTTTTCAGGTAAACCCAGAAAATGAATCAACCATACTACGTTGGTTCCGTGGTAATACTCATTTTGAGAAATCGGAAAAGTTTTCGTTAATTTCAATCCCAGTGGGATTTCTCGGGTTCAATTTAATATATTGGATATTTTATTTAAACATAAATGAGCTTGATTTAGGTGATGCAGGTATCGAACAAGTCACTAGTTATAATAACTAAACAATGTAACATTGTAAAACAGTTTATCTATATAACAGTATATCTATATAAAAATGAATTTCTTTTTCTTTGTAAGCGCAGATCTCTCAAATGCCTGGACTGATTTGGCTAATTTTTTTTTTTTTAATATTCGTAATAGTTCAATTCAGGTTAATACGTGAAAAAAAAATTGGAAAAGTTGCCCAGAAAATTGAAAAATTCAGGAAAAACAAAAAAAAATCAGGTTAGCCAACATAGCTTGCTAAACAATAAAAGAACTAAACTAGCAAAAAACAAGTGTTGGCGGCCCTGTTTGTAAGATTTTTGAGTGTCATTCATTCTCAATAGTTCTAACTACATTATCGTTGAAGAAGAATTTAATATTGGAACAAAGATTAAAAAAAACTATCTATTTTTTTTAAAGTAAATTTAAAAAAAAAACGTCATGATAACTATATTTTTGAAAAAGTTATGGTTATTTAAAAAAAGCTATTTTTTTCAAAAATTCTTAACTTCTTTTGGGTTGGGTGAAATTTTTTTAAAAAATTCTGAAAACCGTCTTTAATAGGGTAGAAAAAAATAAAAAAAGTTTCAGGCAAGCTTTTAATTATATATATAGATGAAAAATATTTAATTTAAAATAAAATATATTATTTAAAAATCATTTTTTTTTTAAATACCCTTGGGAATCTCACCTCATCTTTTTTTCTATTGTATTTAAGACCCTCAGCCATTTCAAAAGAACTAAGCCTTTTAGCTTTTGTATTCGAGCTCATTCATTCATTTCAATATTATTTATTTATTTCAAAGTTAATTATAAAGGATTATTGAAACTATACTAACTAAACTAACTGAAAAGAATTAATTAGCTTTTGGAATTTCTTTAAAAATATATTTTAAAGATTAAAACCAAATATATATATATATTCTCTGTAACTAATCAAAAATCAATAAAGCAGCCACGTGGGGGTTCAGGGGGCGAAGCCCTCTGGCTAACAAAAGGCCCGCCGAAGGCCTTGAAGCTAGTAGATAATAATATTGAAAGAACTGAACATTTTATACATTCAAATAGATTTATAATACGAGTGCATTGTGCTCTATTAGGGTTGCCATATGTGTTTGAGAAAAAAAAATAAACGGACCACTTTTTAATTTTTTTATTAACAGATAAATATTACTGAAAATGAGAAAAATGCTTACAATATACTTTTTATACCATATATTTAGCATTCGTTGACACTTCTTTTTACAAAGGTTTATAGCAGTGGTTCCCAACCTGGGGGCGATCGCTCCCAAGTGGGCGATTTGGGTTATCAGGAGAGCAATAAATAAGTGGGGGGCGATTTGGCTATTCAAAGGTGGGGAATTAAAACAGTACTGTACACCTCACACAATTGGCGAAACTCTTGTTTTACCAGCTACCAAAAAGATTGTTGAAATCATGCTAGGCGAAGGCCCTAATAATCTACTCTTATTAAACGAGCACAAATTGTTTGTTTGTATATATATTTTGTATCTTAGTTCTATTTTGAAAACGACTCTACCGATTTTGATGAAACCAACTCTATTAACAAGTTTTGAGGATGAGAAAGCGATCTGGCTAGGTCTGGACCTCGACAAATTTAATCTTAATTGATCATTTCTTAATTAAAGTAGTTATTGATAGATAAAAATCTCAATAAAAAAGTTTGTTTACATTTTTTTCAATTATCTTTTATTTATTAATTGTTTTTTTAATTTTAAAACCCACTAATAGGTTATAGCAAATATTATTATATTATATTAAAATTAGGAATTTTTTGTTTATTTTTAATTAACAGGTGTCTAAATCATAACATTACAGGTGTGTTTACAAAAATAAAGTGGTTGAAGTGGCTTTTTTTATATAATAACTTGGAAACAAATCTTATTTAATTTAAGTTTTTATTTCTGATCCTATACGATTATTTTTTTATTATTTAATTTTCTATTTATTTTTTTATAATATTTATCAATATGAACAAATGTGGGCAAATTGGTGTACGAGTAAACAAATATACACATAATATGTAGACGATTTGAAAGCTAGAAATGCAAAAACTGGGTGGATGTGGGAGAAGGGGTGCAGTTGTAGGGGCGATGTGTGTGGTTTTGGGAGGGGGTTGAGGGTGGGTCAGGGGTTACCGTACATCGCTCGGTGGCTCCAGGTACTAAAATAAGATAAGTCAATCGGTTCCTTTGAGCAACAATACTGTTTCCAGGCAATTGACGAAATGGCCAAGGACGTTAAATCCAAACTCACCAATTTGTTGAAAAAAGTAAATTTGCATTGCAGATTGATGAATCAATTGTGATTGATAATAAGGCAATTTTATTTGCTTATGTAAAGTTTATCAATGAACAAATTGATACAGTTACTGAGTTTCTCGACACGTCTGATCCTGTTTTACGTGAGAATTTGAAGCACCGCAAGTTGGAACTTGCATACCTTAGAGATATTTTTGAAAAAATGAACGAAGTCAATATAAGGCTTCAAGGAAACATGATGAACAGCAATGATCTTAGTTAATTATTTCACTTCTTTGTTCTTAAAAAAATCTGTAAAAAATGTACAAAACTGCTTTATTATTTACACTTTACTTCAAATTAAAATTAAGCATACAATGAAAATGAAAAGGGGGCGATAGGTGTTAGTCAACCTCCAGAAAGGGGAGATGGGCCCAAGGGCGGATTCAGGAATTTTTTATGGGGGGGGGGGGAATGTATATAAGGTGCCCGATGCATATAAGTTCTACTTTTTATCTCGAAAGTGTGTCGCGATCGAATTGTCCAAGCGGGGGGGGGGGGGGGTCAGAGACGCCGCCCCCCACACACACATAGAACTTTATTTTCAATTTTAAAATTTTTTTACAAATTTCATATCTCATATTTTAAGTTCATTAAAAAAAAAAAAAAAAAAATTGTTAAAAATTCCCTGTCGATTTGGCCGCCGTTTTTTGGACTGCGACGCACGTGTTACACTCCCGCCAGGCACGGGCCTCTATGGGGAGGGCGGTCGCCCCCTCCGCCCCCTGGATCCGCCCTTGGATGGGCCAGAAAAGGTTGGGAACCACTGGTTTATAGCATGGCAACATTTTTGTTAGAGTAAGTAAATATCTCCTTTTTTAATATTTTAAAATAATAATAAAATAAATATTTCACGTATTTTTTTTAAATTAATAGCAATTTTGAATACACCAGTCAGTTCCACGCTCAAAAAAACACGAAAGATTGGAAACTAATGGTAAAAAAAGAATTAGAGTACTTACTACCGCCAAGAAAAAGTACGTGGAAGTACTACTATATTCAACTAGTATTTGATTATTTAATGACCATTCCTCCAACAAGTGTTGAATCAGAAAGGGTATTCTCGGGATCTGGATTATTTTGCACAAAAATTACATCAAAATTATAGGAGATAAGATTTTAAATAATTTAAGTTTCTTGAGAAGTTATTTTTTAAAAAATGGTATCAATAAAAAGGTATTAGGTAGTAGGTATATATTATTTTTGTTATATTTTTATTTTTCTGTTTTATTTAATTTCTGTTTCTAAAAGTTATTAAAGTTTGTTTCGCTTTAGACGAGGGGTGAACCGCGATCTAAAATCGCGTACACATACTTCCACTTCCACTTTCATTTCCAAGTAGAATACAAAATGGATGTCAAAAGATTATCCAATGAATACCAAAATAATTCCAAAGACGGTGTCCACCTAATTCCAATCTCGGTTCACCCCTCGGCTTTAGATTTTTTTTTAATTTTTATATTTTATATCTTTGAAATAAACAATATGAAATGGAAATCAAAATTAGTTTATATTTTTTATCACCTTAATTTTATTTTTCAGAAATTTACCGCTAAATTACCGGTAAACAAGTATTTTAATTTTTATTTACCGAATTACCGGTAAATGAAAAAGTCGGTAAATTTACAATCCCTAATATAGGAAACTACAGCACAAAGTATTGTATTCAGATTCACTCTTTTTACGGAGTTGGGTCTCCTCTAGTCTCCATATTATATTAATTTTAATTCAAAGATAGGAAAAAAATTTGGTGACGTACTAACTAAAACGTACTGACAGACATTTTATCATTAATATCTCATAAAATATGATTTTTACAATGTTCACTCATTAGGGCTTTTTTGTAGAGCAAAACGCCATGGTTTCGCTCATTTTTTTAAAGAAAATGGTTCCACCCGTTTTTTAGATATTTTGAGGAAAGGGCTGCTCCCCCCCCCCCCACACGCTACTTCACTCTGTGTGATGGTTCTTGTGACAAAATGTTTGTATTTCTAAAACGGAAAACTGCTAAGATTTTGCAGGGGTGCCCACATGGTGGGGGTTAAGACACAGAGTGCGTTATTAAAATGTCTGGGGGGGGGGGGGGGCTTTTCGGCCTTTCTATAACCATAAGCCAATTTACGATACTATTTATTTTTTCAAATTTGTCTCTACTCCCGGGGTCAGATTTTAGCAGGATGCCTCGAGTCGGATTCGAACTGTTGCGCTAACCCCTAACCTATCTGCCCCCCGGGGTGGGGGGGGGGTTGGAAATTGTTTCATTTTAGCATTATATTCTAACAATAAAAGCGGTCAAGTCTTATAACTTCAACAAATAGTAATAAAAAGCTCTTCTAATTCTATAGAACTGAATAAAATAAGGGGGGGGGGTTCTTTTCATGGAAATAGGGAAGAGGGTTAGTCCTAAAGATATTGGGGGCGGGGGGGGGGGCACCCTTGGATTTTGAGTTCTTTAGCTTTGGAACTTCCACTTCGAAAATGCATAAAACATATTTTTATTAATGAATTTATTAAGATTTTAATGTGAAGTCATAATACTTTCAAAAACAAATAATTTATATATAATTTAATTATTAATTACTATAATGCGCCCATAGCATTCTCTATTTTTGAATGAATAAATTAATATTTGCCTCTGTTTTCAAAAGAGACGGAATACATAAATCCCTAAAGTAAATATCTGCATTTTTCTTATAGAATAAAAAAAATAATATTCTAATTATTTGTTTAATTTTTAATTATAAATATATATATTTATATTTAAATTTACTTTTAATTTAATTAATATATATTTATTTTGTTTTGTTTTAGGTTGGCAATTAAGCAAGATGGCTGCTTTAACTGGCAACTATTTGACATCTAATTAATTAGAAATCATCTTTATATTAAATTAATTATTATAATGGTAAGTTTTGATACTATATATTTATTTTCAAAATAATTTTTTAATTTGTTATCATTTCATTTTTTTTTTAAATTTTCACTCATTTTTGTTGAATGTTGTTCCTTTGCAATTTCAATTATAATCCTATTTATTATTTTTTTACTTTTATTTAAATTTCACTCATTATTTGACCTGTTCAATGATTATAAATCTCGATTAAAGCATAAAATTTAATATAAGAGTTCACAATGCCGATACAAGTAAGTAGACTTCGGTGTTTTACCTATATTCAATATGAGAAAAGTCATTCTATTGCCCTTTGATTTTTGAAGAAATTCAAAATTCGAAACACACAACTACTTTTATTTAAATTATTATATGGGGCTCTAGGCCTCCCCAATTTTTTAAGCAAGCTATATCGTGACCATTTTTTTTTTCTCAAAAAGGGACATCTACTATTTATTAGGTAAATTGAAAGTTTTTGCCGAGAGTAGCAGAATTTTTATATATTGACAATAAAAGAGTGTGTCTTCTGCTGGAATTATAAATTTTATTTATTTATAACGAGACTATAGTTTCGAGGGCTTTGCCCTTTTCATCAGTCTATTACAATGTATTCACAGGAATTAATTTATGAATTTATATTGAATGTAATGGAAGGCAGCCCAGAGGTAGTGAGGAAAGAAAAAATTAACACATATCAAATAAGGTGTAATTTATTGAAATCCTTCCTCCTTTCCTTTCAAACCGACGTTTCGGAGGATTTTTCCCTCCTTCTTCAGGGTTTCAAAGGGTCAATGAATGAAACAAATAAAATGCTTCCTTCTTCTCTCCACAGTGGTGTTCAAAAACATTCTTCATTTTTAACAAAGGCATAGAAAAACATTTTTTTTTTTTATTTTTTTTTATTTTCCTCCTTTTCTAATTAAAGGGAAAAATCCTCCGAAACGTCGGTTTGAAAGGAAAGGAGGAAGGATTCCAATAAATTACACCTTATTTGATATGTGTTAATTTTTTCTTTCCTCACTACCTCTGGGCTGCCTTCCATTACATTCAATTAAAATTTCTATTAGTCCGTCTCTCTCCAGAGAAAATTTCGTTGCAAAAAAATAAAATTTAATTACAATTCCAGCAGAAGACACACTCTTTTATTGTCTCCTTCAATTTATTAGGTACTTACTTAATAGTGAGTAGGTATTCAAGAAAACGTATATTTCTTCATAGTTTTTATTTATTAATGAAAATAACAGGAATGAACTCGTGAAAATAAAAAAATTATATGGTCTTATATTTTTCTGAACAACAAATTTAGTAAATGAATTTAACTTTAAAGGACATCATAGATATTAGAGAAATATTTTTACATTGCATATCAGAGAAAAAAGATACTTAAATCTTTGTTTTCACTGTAAAACAAATTTAGTGTTTTTCGCTCGTCCATATCTTATGCTATTTATAAGAGAAAAAATCCTTTTTTCGGGTGCATTAGTACCGGGCAGAAAAAAATATATTCATTAATTATACACAAGTTTTTTATGATTGAAAAAATTGTTGTGTAAGTGTTTGAACAATTACACCTAAGGATTTTATGTTGAAACATTCCCATTATTGCATTCTGTCGCTTTTTTTGGTGCATTTTAGTTAGAAATAAGTGAATACTCATCAAACAAATACTTCTTATTCTTGGATACACTTAATAAATCCTTTTTTTGTAATTGTTGCAGTGGGTCTTTCTGAAAACGGTACATTTCAGCGCCCCGAAGCTGCACTTGGGGGCAACGGGAGAGGCTTCCTAAAAACGGGATGGTCCCTTTCAAAACGGGACGTATTGTCACTTTAGTAAGGTAGTATATCATATATATTTATATTTATTAAGAAAAATCATTTCTGGCTTTGCTCCTTTTATCATTTTATATACAACAAAATTAAAAAATTAATAGGTTTTTTGGACAATTTTATATTTTATTAATGTATTTTATTAATTTTTGCACAACGTTTCGTCCGTTTCCGGACTTTATCAAGTGCTGAAAAACAAAAGTACAAGAACAATAGGTTGGGAAAATTAAATTAATGCATATTTCAAAATACAACTATACATGATATGCCACATGTCACTCACCTCAATCAGTTAACACATTAAATGTCCATAAAATAGTGAGACCATCGAGAAAACAATTTGTTGAAACGTTGTGCAAAAATTAATAAAATATAAAATTGTCCAAAAAACCTATTAATTTTTTAATTTTATTTAAATAAAGAATGGACATGAAACAACTGAATTTATATACAATTTTTGATCAATTTTAAGTATTTTTTTAGGAAGACAATTGCAAGGATAATTGCCCGGAGAAAAGAGAATTGAATATTTAATTTTAATTAGAAGAGTGGGGGCGGGGGGGGGGCAAAGGAATAATTATTAATATATTTAATGTTTTTGGATTTAAAATTAATTGTTGTCTTTCTTTCAGCTTAATTCAATTATACATTTTCAAATTTGCCGCGCCGCAATATATTCAATAAATTCTATTTATTAAATACATAGCTATATATAATATATTCAATTATTTCCACACTTATAATAAAGTCTAATTCAAAAATATTCATTATAGTAAAAATAAAAAGCAAAATTTTTAAAATAGTTCTATGGTCCAGTGGTAAAGTGTCTGCCTCTGGTGCAAGAAGTCTCAGGTTCTAATATGACATCCGGAGAGTCATTTTTTTTATTGAGATTTTCATCTATCAATAATTACTTTAATTAAGAAAAAATCAATTAAGATGAATTTTGATGAGGTCCAGACCTAGCCAGATCGTTTTTTCATCCTCAAAACTTGTTAATAGATTTTGTTTCATCAAAATCGGTAGGGCCGTTTTCAAAATAGAACCAAGATACAAATAAATATATATATATAAATAAATAAATATACAATTTTTGCTCGTTTAATAAGAGTAGATTTATTAATTTAGCTTTAATGTTGCTTTATTTTTCTCCGGGGGGGGGGGGGGGGGGAATTCCTCCGAATAGGTGCCTGAAAGAAACTTTGATTAAGCACATGATTCAATCCAGTTAAATCGTTCAATCTTTGTTTAATAGTATTTGAAATTAAAAGAAACAATAAAAGAGTGAACCTTTTGCTGGAAAAAATAATTTTTTATACTATTGTTGTCATTAATTAATTCCTGTTAATCAATTGCAATAGATTGATGAAGAGATCAAAGTCCTGGAAACTATAGTCTCGTTAAAAATAAATAAATAAATAATTTTTCCATTAGAGCCACTCTTTTATTGTCTCCTTTAATTTATAAAATTCTAGTACTTTCGGCAAAAATAAACTTTCAATTAAGTATTTGAAATATTGACGGTATTGGTATTCAAGCTAGAATTTGTGTATTTAATCTAGTTTTTAAAGAAGGATGAATGAAATCCAATTGCTTCAATTCTCATTCATCTTCCTTTAAAAAATTAACATATCCAGTACCCACCAAGCCATTTAAATTTCTTTTTAATCTAGTTATTAATCTGTATATCTTGACACAAAATCAAGAGTTTTATCTGCATTTTACTAATACAATTGTTTATTATTTTTTTCAGATTCATTATTTTCAATTAAGGCTGGCTGCTGTCAATACTTGGTTCTCTCTCTTCAATACATTTGGTTTCTATTTTAAATTCATCTCTATCATTCAAAAACTGTGTTCAAACTTCGATATCTTACCATCATTATACAAAGGTACTATCCTATATATATTTATTTCTACTATTAATTTGTGGAAATCATAAGTTGGTGTCATCTATTAAATTCGATGGAATTGAATATTTTTAATTATATGTCAGAGGGGTTGTTTTTCACCCCTGGAATCGAACCCGAGTGCCAGTAACAGCAATCCGGGCTACCTGGCTCAACTGCAGGATTCGAACTTCTCTTGACATATGTACACGCGTAAAATATTTTACTTCAAAGATTGTTATCTTAATTTGTAAAATTTCGCGATATAGTGATTCTAAATTTAAACATATAGCCATGCCATATAATTTAAATAAAGGTCGTTAGAGTGTTTCGAATTTTGAAGAGATTCAAAATTCGAATGGCAATGGAATGACTTTTCCTAATTTAATATGAAAGATATTAGTGAGTGACTTTCTCTGTACTTCCTGAAGATGGGTTGATAGCCCGAAATATATATATTGAAAAAGAAATTTTTTTTATATCTTTTAATTTTTTAATTTTAATGTGAAATAAGTGACCTAGTATCCTTAACTCATAGTAAATCAATATTAAATATAATATTTATTTACTCTTATCTTTCTTTAAAATATTGATGTTTTATTTGTCTTAGTTTTTACTAATATTTTTATAAGACTAATTTAAAGTACAATGCATTCATATTTTTCATGAAAGCATTTATAGGACTATTATTAATCTCTACTATTAAACAGTTATTTAATTAGCACAGAGTGTTTATTTCATAACCATAGTTTAATATACACAAGTGATTTTTCATAAAATGTCGTTTCACTACATTAAAATCATTATTATTTGGTCAAAACTGGGTATTTATGAAAAACAAGAGTCAGTAATAATTTTTTTAAACATAGACCCCATTACCATCCCATCATTATACTTTGCATAGTAGTTTATGAAAGTACTATCTATTTACAGAATTTTTTGAAAATTTTAAAAGTGGTACTTTTTAGAAAAAATCAAAATCAAAAATTTGATTTACATTTTGAAAAAAAAATTTTTATTACAACCTATGTCATGTTGTATGTCTCTGAAAAGAACATTAAAAAAGCTGCAAAATGACACCTGTCCCACCTCTCTAACTCAATTAAGACAGCTTTTAGAGCAGTTTCAAAATTGTTTGTTTGTGGTTTTTTGCGATTTTTTGAAAACTTCACAAGGCCGTATAAAAAACTATTCAAGATAAAAATTTGAAATTTTTATTTTTATTCATATTAGCACAATATATCAGTGTACCAAATTTAAAGAAAATCTAAAGTGGTGAGGTAAAATGGGTGTGTTGAGTTGACATGGAATGAATGACCCTCATATATTAATTTGTGGATTTTGTTTCTTGATAATGTCTTTCAATTTGATTCATTTCATAATTGGGATTCTTTCTCTCATTTCTTTCAAAAATAGTTTATATTTTTAAATAGAAACTCAAATTTCTAATGAGTATGTTGGTATTGAATGCATTGTAAAATGACTGTAACCTCTCACCTTTTTAGTATAATGGTTGAAATTTCATCAGGTAATTGAAATATAATATTTGACCGGACTGTTTTATTTAGTGATGTAATTTTTAATATTCAATATATTATAAATAAATTATGAAGTACATAATATATTATTAGTTAGTACTAAGAACATTTTTATTTATTTTCTATATCAATAATAATGAATACATTTGTTGTTGCCATGGCAACCTAAATGGAATTAATTAATTAGTTAATTAATATATATCATCTGGATTCAAATAAAACAGATTAGAGAACCCCCTGAAAAATAATTATAAATCATTTCCATTTTATGTATAGATAAGTAATAAAAAAATGAAATTGATGATTAATACTTATAAAATAACATATATTTTTACGGCTAAATTATTATTTTGACTTTGATTAAAGTAAGTGACCCAAAATTGGACATACCCCTTAATAAATTATATAGATATTAAATAGAAGTAGGTATTATGTCTTGTATTGAGTCTCTTTGAGGTCTGGTGGGTAAACAAAAAGCTGTCTTGCGAATTTGAAGCTTTTTGGTAGGTTTTTATTAGTTCATTTTTTGTCTCATTTGGGGAAGAGGGTTTGTTAACTTTTCTTTCCATTTAGAGATAGGAAAAGCAAGGGTTGGTTTTGAAATTAGGCTAGAATAAGGAAATCTCTGCGTTGTTAAGGTAAATATTTTGTTTATTATTAAAATATTTTTTCTTTTTTTTTTTTAGATAATATGTTTAAAAGGGATAGTCTATACGGGGTTGGGACTAGAAGTATAGGTGTTGAAACCAGTGGTGGTATTTTTCTTATGAGGATGATTCAGATGGTTATATAGACTATAAGGATATAGGGAAGAATGGTATTAATCTAAATACAGTCTGTTTCCTACAAGTTAGTTAATTCAGATATTAATATATATATAGGTTTGCATTCATTTGTAGGATCTGGCATTGATTTGTGGAACAGTCTGTCTATTACTACTTGGGATTATAGTCCTCTGCCCCTATGATTAAATCAATTATAAATTTTGTCAAGTCCTAATGTCCTAGAGTTGTGCAAAATTTTATTTAGCTCTCACAAGCAGAGATTAGGTGAGGTAGAGAGAGGTCATACCATCCTTGTTAAGGTTTTGACTAGGTTTCCTTAACAACTTATGGCAAATGCCCCGCTGGCTAATGCGTCGCTTGCTCCTGGTATCGGGTTTTTGCGCGGAATTTTAAATTACTTTTTGTCTTTTTGATGGAAATCTATGGTCATGTTATTTGTTAATGAGCATACATTTCTATTTTTTTCTTTTTTTTTTTTTTTACTTGTTTATTATTTGTTAAATTGTTGTAGTTAATTTGTATTGATGTTTGTTAATGTATTGTAGCTAGATTGTATTGATGTTTGGAGGACCTAGCCACCGAGGACTTGTGCCTCTAAGCAGGTCGAGGAATAAAGATTTATTTATTTATTTGTTTAACATAAAACATTTGTGTTTAAGATAAAAGCAAATAGGCCCCAAATTCTTTATGTTATGTTGGCCACTCTTTGCAATATTGTTCAGAAGGCGATGGAAGGAGACAGAATTTGGTGCTTGGTCCCTATTTGCCCTTATTTAAAACCCAAATGTTTTAAGGTGTACACATAACAAATAGAGGTATAGGCAGAAAGCCGCCTGGAATGGAGGGTGGCGAGTCGTTTGCCAGACGACAATCGGTCGCGGACCTGGGCTGAAGATTTTGAATCTTCAAATCCTACTGGTTGTTTTTACAGCGGGCGTGAACCGCATTGGACGCTTTGTAAGCGCTCGACTACCATTGTTTCGGAGCTTGCTTGGCGAACAATGCTTCTGATTATGTAAAAACGAAGCATTCGTACTTGGCTGTTTGCAGCAGGTGTGGGCCGGCTTGGGCGATTTGCAAGCGGTTTGTCAGGTGTATGTGATGTTGCAATCACATCAGGTTAACCAACCGCACATGCAGTCGATCACGTACTGGGACTGTGGGAAGAGAGTCCGAATCTGAAGAGGTGGAGCATGGAAAGTCATGTGCAAGAGAAACCTCGAACAACCATACCAAAGGTTGTTGAAAACAAATGGTGCCATGGGGAATGGAGAAAGCCCTAGGGACGAAAGTTCCTAGCTCCATTCGACTGAGGTTGGTCTCGTGGTGGCACAAGGTTTTGTCTAGATAGCTGTTGTTAACTCGCCAGCTGTTGATAGCTTCAACACTAGCGAGGGTGGAATATACGCCCGCTATATTTCACGTGTACCTCTGCGTACACACCTATACCCTGATCGATGCCATTCAACGGCGTAATTCGGATCTTTCGGGGTAAACATATGATGCGAGAGTATTGTATGCGCTGGTTGCGAGTGCGTGTGAAGGCCCGCTGGGCTATAGACACCACTTTAAACAATTCAGTGCGTCAATTGCGCTGTCGAATCTTTGTTTTAAGGTGTACACTTTTGGATCACTTACTTTATATACATTTGTTTAACTCGGGATCCCCCCTCGGGCAGAGTCCTAAAACTGCTTTGACGAACCACTCGCTTTCCCTTAGACCATGAAATATATAGACACGCCCTGGTGTCGATTTGGTGAGGCCAACATCTCCTAGAGAAAGTGACGTCATCTGTAGGTAGGAACACCCAGAAATAGCATGGCCACTATAGGAATTATTATACATTGAGATAAATTTATCGTAGTTTAAATTATTTATTTTGGATTTCAATAATCGCAAATTAATATTACCAAAATATTTATGCGAGAACGTGACGTCATCTGTAGGCGCTGTTGGCCTCACTTCACTCTGTGTGGAGAGTAGCAGAGGCCGTGTCTGTATATTTCATGGTCTAAGCGCTTTCCCATATAACGTCATTAAAAATATATATATATATATACCTACTACTAATTAGTAGAGATTGTGGTGTTGGTGCAAGGTGAAACATCTTTAATAAAGATAAGAATAAATAAATATTATATTTAATATTGATTTACTATGAGTTAAGGATACTAGGTCACTTATTTCACATTAAAATTAAAAAATTAAAAGAAATAAATTTTTTTCTTTTTCAATATATATATTGAAAAAGAAATTTTTTTTATTTCTTTTATTTTTTTAATTTTAATAATGTGACCTAGTACCTTAATGCATAGTAAATCAATATTAAATATAATATTTATTTACTCTTATCTTTATACCTACTACTGCAATTTAACTTTTTTTAGGAACTGAAATATATTTCATGAGAATTTTTTGATTTAACTCTTTCGTATATCAAGAAAAAAAATATAGATAAATAAAATTTAATATGTCAAAAATAAGAATGTTAATCACCCGGCCTTAACAGAGCCTGGCCTCGATAAAAATAAATTCAAAACTATCTATAAGGAAGGCAACAACTATAAAAGATTCTTTGTAGAAACCCTTTTTATAAATAATTAACTAAATATCTTAAATAGGCATTTTTGATTTAGCTCCACATATACAATTTTTGATCAAACTTATCAAAGTTAAAATAGGCTTTGACATTATCTGAAATATCAATATTTACATATATCTTAATTGACATAAAATCAAAAAGTTTCATCTCCATTTTATTAAAACAATTGTTTATTATTTTTTCAGATTCATGGATCCTCTCAATTATGGCTGGCTGCTGTGAAAACTGATTCTCTCTCTCTTGAATGCATTTGGTTTCTATTTTAAATTCATCTCTATTATTCAAAAATTGTGCTCAAACTGAAGACAAAAGGATACTCCAATCACTTAGCATCATTATGCAAAGGTACTAATTATATCCTATATATACTAGATGAAGGAGGAGGTATCAGCCAAAGATGGAATCACTGGGTTCAATAAAACACCTTTAATGAGACGTTTCGGCCTAAATTTTATTTGGCCATCTTCAGTCAATTAGGCTAAAAATTTTTTTACAAATGGATGTTAATTGATATATTTTTTTTTTTATAAAAATTATAAGTTGACCAAGTTGGTTATTTAGACTTACAGTTATACACAAAATGCGGTACACATATGTGATCGAACCAAGCCTTGTCAAAAATAAAAATTTCTTTTAGCTTCATGCGAATTTTTAGGCCGAAACGTCTCATTAAAGGTGTTTTATTGAACCCAGTGATTCCATCTTTGGCTGATACCTCCTCCTTCATCTAGTATAGTTTCATCACAGCCACGAACTCTTACAATATATCCTATATATACCGGGTGATTTTTTTATCTTGAGACAGTCTTATAACTCAAAAACAGTGCATTATATGAAAAAAAAGTTTATATCGAGGGGGAAACTTAACTACGCTATTTTTTGTCGACATAGAACAAGCTTACAAGGGTATTTCAATGTCAAGTTTTGTTTTTTAAATGGCGAAAGCAGAGGTAGAATCTGAATTAATATCGTTAGATCTGTTAAGGACTCTAAGAGCATATTCATGTTCAGAATAACGTTTTTTAAAGGAACGACCAGTCTGACCAATATAAAAGGAATCACATCCATCGCAGTCCAATTTGTAAACCCCTGACTTATCTCAATTTTATCAAGTTTGTTGTTAATCAAATGTGAGCCTAAACTGTTTTTATTATAAAAAGCAGGGGTAATTCCATATGATCTAAGTATAGAAGATAGTGGATTTGACAATTGATCTGAGATGAAAGGGATTCTCCTATATTTTTTTTTTTTTTTTAATGCAATCGAATGCAAGAAGGGGTGCACCAGTAAAGGTGTAGCCCCTATGGACCTCGAAAGACCCTTGCATTACCGAAGAGAAGGGAAAGTTGATTAAGTGAGAGGGTGTAGACGTAGGTGTCTATGCACCCTGGTTTTGAAGTTTTGAAGATCATAGGTGCTGGGAAAGATAGAGGCTGGGAGAGAGTTCCAGTTCCTTGAAGTCATGGGGATATATGTATTCGCGAATGAAGTGGTCCGGCACTTTTCCAATTTGACCGCAAAAGAGTATACCGGTTTAGTACTGGGTTGCAAAGAGTGTACGAGAGAAACGTTAATTTTACGTGTTATTCTATTGTAGATTTTATTAATGATAGAAATGTTATATCCATTATTCAAGGCTATATTATAGATAACATTTAATTCATTATTGAAATTTAATTTATTCATAGGTATATTCAAGAGCCTATATATCATTGAGTAGAAGGCAGAAAATTTAGTATTAATTGGATGATTAGATGAAAAGGGAATAATAGTATCAGTGAAGGTGGGCTTTCTAAAAATTTGGTAGTCTAGTTGATTATTTGAGATAGTTATTTGAAGGTCCAAGAAAGCAATAGAATTGTTAACACCAATTTCGGAAGTACCCGAAATATATATCGAGTGAATCAAACTCAAATAAACATACATTTGTTTTAACACCTAAATCCTTAAAAATTATCAATCCTCAGTTATTAAAAGGGGGATTTATGTATAAAGTAGCTTCTCATGACATAATTTTTGCTAAATTTCTATCTCTCGAGAAATTATTATTTTTTTATCCACGTTCGGGTCCAACGCAACAAGGGACCTGACCCTTAACGCCTCACTTACAAGTTTCCTCTCCCTTGCACATATTCATTTAGTCTCTCTCCTCTTATTAATTTATTTTATTTTCTCTTTTTAGATTAATTCGTCTTCACTGAAAATTTCCATCTCTCCCCTGTGAGCTGAGTGAGTCCACCCACGCCATCCTTCATCATCTGCTAGCACTAGGCAGGATCTTTTCCAATGTAAGTCTCTCTTCATATCAAGGGCGGATCCGGGGGGGGGGCGACCCCCCCCCATACAGGCCCGTGCCTGGCGGGAGTGCAACACGTGCGTCGCACGCAGAGGCCAAAAGACGGCGGCCAAATCGACAGGGAATTTATAACAATTCTTTTATTTTAATGAACTTAAAATATGAGATATGAAATTTGTAAAAATTAAAAAAAAAAAAAAAAACAATACTAGATGAAGGAGGAGGTATCAGCCAAAGATGGAATCACTGGGTTCAATAAAACACCTTTAATGAGACGTTTCGGCCTAAATTTTATTTGGCCATCTTCAGTCAATTAGGAGTTATACACAAAATGCGGTACACATATGTGATCGAACCAAGCCTTGTCAAAAATAAAAATTTCTTCTTTCTTCTAGTCTGAAACTTTTGGGTCCAGGCACGTTAAAAATTCGCATGAAGCTAAAAGAAATTTTTATTTTTGACAAGGCTTGGTTCGATCACATATGTGTACCGCATTTTGTGTATAACTCCTAATTGACTGAAGATGGCCAAATAAAATTTAGGCCGAAACGTCTCATTAAAGGTGTTTTATTGAACCCAGTGATTCCATCTTTGGCTGATACCTCCTCCTTCATCTAGTATAGTTTCATCACAGCCACGAACTCTTACAAAAAAAAAAAAACATTTATTTTTTTTAAAAATTTTAAAATAAAGTTCTATGTGTGTGGGGGGGGGCGACTCTGACCCCCCCCCCCCCCCTTGGACAATTCGATCGCGACACACTTTCGAGATAAAAAGTAGATCTTATATACATCGGCCACCTTATATACATTCTCCCCCCCCCCCCCATAAAAATTCCTGATCCGCCCTTGCTTCTTAATGCGAACATGGGCTGGATAGTGATAGAGAATAAGTACTGTAAAGGAAATTCAAGGAATTTTTAGAAAAGAAAAAATAAATTATTTCGTACCTTTTGTATCAGGGTTTATCAATTAAAAAATGGTGATTGATTCATCCCGAAGTAAAATGGGCTATTTTGAGGGAATTTCACTTTAAATTAATATCCAAGATTTCTTTTGAATTTAGCTGAGTCTGAATAATTAACACAATTGAATATGCAATTTCGAAAAAGGCACATCTCACATTGACAAATACACTTTTTCATATAAATGTAATCTAAAAGCTTCCCTGCACCTACTATGCTCGAAAAAGGCACAACTCTGGTATTAATTTTACTGCCCCCAAAATGTAACTCAAAAATAAATTTTATAAATTTTACACTACTTTAGAAAATAATTAGTTTTTTTTTTCATTCCTGAACATTTTCAATTTTCAGACATGTGCCCTTTTCGAAATTGAATATTCAATTAATAATTTATACAATTAGAAAAAAATAAATAATTTTTTACTTTAAATCAAAAATAAACTGCAACGGATCGTTGCTAAACTTGATCCAAATTCATTTGAAATATTAATATGTTCTTGAGTAAAGTACATTAAAATATAATTTTACTAAAAACTTTATTTAACCTTTTTTGTGGTCCCCAAGGTACTTAATTAGGATATTAAATTTCATCAAAATTGGTTAAGTCATTTTCAAGATATTTAGAAAAAACTAAAAAGTACTGAAATAAAGTACTAATGTTTGTGGACCGATATGTACCAAAAACTAATCAGCGCTTCATTTTGTTAAACTAATGGTAGGTTTTCAATTTCATTTCAATCGGTGTAACGGTGTGGAAAAAATCGTGGACGAAAAAACGATAACACACACACATACATCCATCCGCACGCACTTGCAAAAAAAATGGCACTTTTTGGCCTCTCGACGAGATTCCAGGTAATTTTTGGCAAAACCGCCACGTGCTAAAATTCAATCTCATTGAATACTTCAATTTGTGACCTTAATTGAGTCCATGGGTTCCGTAGTCTTTACCTGAGGACCCTTTGAAGTCGCGCTTGCCGCGAGAGCGATTCCAATACTTTCTCCCATGCTTCGCATTGGATAAAGTAAAAATATTAAAATTTTATTTTTCTTAATACATGCTTAGGACATTTATTTGTCCATCTTCTGACAATTATTTTTTTAATATAAATATCTCTCTTTCTAAAAATAATACCAATATTATAAAAATTATATATGAAAGGATTATTGTAATAACATGACAAGCCACAAAATTTTATTTTAATTAAACATTTTTTTTGTAAAAAATACTTCATTCATTGCCTTTTATCCAGCCAAAGCTGCTATGAATCGAAATAAGCTGACGTGTTCTGATGTGGCCATCCACTTGACTTTACCATACAACCTGGCCCCTCACTTATATTTAATATTTAATAAAATTATTTATAATCATGTAAGGGAGGGGTTAGTTTTTGCATTTTTAGACTTCTGGGGGCCCACTAATTATGCATACAAAATTTGGTTGAGTTTGGTACAAGGGCCTATATTTTGATTTTTTGACCCTACCCCCCATTTTGGGCGGTTAGTTTTTGCATTTTTAGACTTCTCGGGTCCGACTGATTATGTATACAAAATTTGGTTGAGTTTGGTACAAGAGCCTATATTTTTAATTTTTAACCCCCCTCCACCCCCCTTAATTTTGGGTCGATATGCACCAAAATCTAATCAGCTCTTAATCTCAATGGACCAAAACTACTTGTGAAATTTGGTTTCGATATTCACACTAGTTTTTGAGCTAGCTCGTCCACAAAAATTTGATAACGCACATAACGGACGGACGGACAGACTAACAGACATTTTGACAAAACAATTATTATCTCGAAAAATATAATTTTTTCGATGTTCACTTATTAGAGCTTTTTTGTTGAGCGAAATGCTGTGGTTTCGCTCAATTTTTTTAATCAAAATAGTTTCAGCCGTTTTTTGAGATATTTCGAAAAAAGAACGAACAAAACCACTTTTTTTCATGCACGATTACAATATGGTAAAGTAAAAAAGCACATATTAAAAAGAGTAGTTGCCAAAAATTTGTGGTATCTAAATTTATGGATTTTTCTAAAACTTATAAGCCTCTTATGTTTTCAATTTTGTGCCTTATCAACTTATCTTGTTATTGCAATAAGCCCTTAATATATAAAATTAGATACAGGGTTTTTCTAAATTGATGCGAAATATTTTAAAGGGTGATTTTCCAAAAAAAATTAAAGGGGGTCTTTCATATAATTTTTGTTCAAAAGGATTTAATTTAGTTTTTTGTGAAGTTAGTAATTTCTTAAAATTAAAAATGGATTACTTACTAGGTAGGTTTCACAAATAAACTTTTATTTTTCTTACATTAGCTATTTTATTTTATAGCGGGATAAAAATAAATTGTTTTATATAATATTAAATTAGAGAGAAAAATTAATAAAAATAAATATAAATTATTTTTATTAAAATCAATAGGTATTTAATAAATTGAGATCATATTTCTTCATATGGATATTTTATAAAATTTTGTTCACAATTGAAGTTTCTTTTTTTTTAAAGAAAGAACTAATTTTATTCATGGTAAATGGTGTAGGTCAGTGGTCGGCAACCTGCTGCTCGCGAGCCGCATGTGGCTCTTTCGATGTCAAGATGCGGTTCTCCAGTTCCATGTGCAAATATTAATAATTATATTATTTTATTTTCAAAACTCATAAAAAAATAGGGAAAAAAGTGGGAAACCATTCACAGATGGTGAGTACGTCAAAGATTGTTTCATACGTGAAGCTGAAGAACTGTTTAATGATTTCAAAAACAAAACAGAAATCATGAAGTAAATCAAAGATTTGCCATTATCTGCTAAAATAGTACAAGATAGAACTGCTAAAATATCTTCAAATGTAACACATATGCAAGTGGAAGACATTCAACTGACTTTTCTGCTTTATCACTTGCTATGGATCAGCCAGATTTAACCAAAGTTTGAAAAGGCATGTAAGGCATGAATGATGTAACTATCTATTATTCAATAATTATAGTTATAACGGGTGTTTTTTTTAGAGGTATAGAACTTCGAATTGAAATAAAACACAAGAAAATCGTTTTAATGTCCATCAATTTGGCTTTATTGGAAGGATAATTTTATGCCATTAATGTTTAAATATGATTTCGGGCATGTGGCCGCCGCGGCTGGCTCGAATAAATCCAATTCTACAGGTCCAATTTTCAACCACTTTTTCGAGCATATGGGGCCGTATGTTGGCAATAACGCACAAGCAAAATTGCCGCATTTGGAGTGAAGAGAATCCACATGAGACCCTTGAGACGCCATTACATCCACAAAAACTGACTGTTTGGTGTGCTCTATGGGCTGGTGGAGTCATTGGGCCATACTTCTTCCGAAATAATGCTGGAGAGTCAGTTACCGTTAATGGAGACCGGTATAGAGCCATGATAACCGACTATTTTGTTCCCGAATTGGATGGCATGAATGTGGATGAGTTGTGGTTCCAACAAGACGGCGCTACATGCCACACAGCGCACGTCACAATCGATTTATTGAAGGAAACATTCGATGAGCGCATAATTTCGCGGAATGGACCTGTCAATTGGCCACCAAGATCGTGTGATTTGACACCATTGGATTATTTTCTTTGGGGATATGTGAAGTCGCTCGTCTACGCCAACAAACCAGAAACGTTAGGGGACTTGGAAGCCAACATTCGTGGCGTTATTGCCAACATACGGCCCCATATGCTCGAAAAAGTGGTTGAAAATTGGACCTGTAGAATTGGATTTATTCGAGCTAGCCGCGGCGGCCACATGCCCGAAATCATATTTAAACATTAATGGCATAAAATTATCCTTCCAATAAAGCCAAATTGATGGACATTAAAACGATTTTCTTGTGTTTTATTTCAATTCGAAGTTCTATACCTCTAAAAAAAACACCCTATATTATGTGATTACTAATTTTATTATTCTAGAAGAGCTAGCTAAAATACTTTAATATGTTTTGTGCAAATGAATAAATATTTCATATTTAAAGTAATTTATTTTAAATTAAAAAATCAAATTTATATACCTAATCCTAATCAAATACCATAATATTGAAACAAAAATGTTAGTGGCTCTTTAAAAACTGGGAAATTTTGTAAATTGTAACTTTTGGCTCTTCCGTCTCAAATGGTCATGCTGACCCCTGGTGTGGGTTCAAGGTGAAACATATTTAACAAATAAAATTAAAAATGGATTACTGGGTAGGTTTCACAAGTTAAAAGAAATATTGCTTAAAAGCAAGAATCCATATATACCGGGTGAGTTTTTTTATCTTGAGACAGTCTTATAACTGAAAGCAGTGCATTATATGAAAAAAGTTTATATATATGTATGAGGGGGGAAATTAAACTACGCTATTGTTTGCCGACCTAGAACAAGTTTTCAAGGGTATTTCAAATGTCAAGTTCTGTTTTTTAAATGGAAACCTATATTTGTCGTTACGTCGTACTTAATCTAGAAAAAACTGATCAATTTTCATAAGAACTATTTTTTTATACTATACGACATCGAATAAACAAAATACATGAATCAATTAGATCCTCAAAAAATCTTAATAATTATTTTTAACAATTATTTAACTTAATTATCAAATAATAATGATTAAATAATTAATCATGTATTTTGTTTACTTGATGTCATATAAAAAATAGTTCTTATAAAAGTTGTTCAGTTTTTTTTTGTAGATTAAGTAGACGTAATGAAAAATATAGGGTTACATTTAAAAAACAGAACTTGACCTTGAAATACCCTTGAAAGCTTGTTCTACAGGTAGTTTAGTTTCTCCCTCGATATATTTTATTTGAAACTTTTTTCCATATAATGCACTGTTTTTGTGTTATAAGACTGTCTCAAGATAAAAAAACTCAGCCGATATATACTCGTATATTGATATATTTCTTTTATTTGTGAAACCTAACAAGTAATTCATTTTTAATTTTAATTGGTAAATATGTTTCACCTTGAATCATTTTCCCAACTTAATAAACCCAATAAAATTAGTTCGTTCTTTTGAAAAAAATATAATTGTGAACAAAATTTTATAAAATATCCTTATGAAATATGATCTTAAATTATTAAATACGTGCGTATTGATTTTAATAAAAATAATTTATATTTTTTTTTATTAATTTTTTTCCCTAATATAATATTATATAAAACAATTTATTTTTATCCCGTTATAAAATAAAAAAATTTGCATTTTATACAATATCGCACTAATTATTAGGCACATCTCTTAGTTAAGAATTAAAAAAAAAGGGTTCCTTGTTTATTAGAAAATATAATCTAATAATAAGGTACTTTTAATCTAAAGTTAGTAAAAAAAGTGACTATTTTTAATTAATAAAATAAATATTCAAATAACGTTTCAGTTTGTTTTTTATTAAAATTAAGTAATTTCAATACATAGAAAATAATTTATTTGAAAACATTTTAAATAAAATATTGCAAGTATAATTTTTCTGCTTTCTTTTTGTTAATTTGTGGAATGGTCGAATTGAGTTGTCCATCTGAAAAAAAATAAGATTGGAATTAATAATATATTTTATAAAATAGGAAATAGAAGAATATTTTATATGACGAATTAGAATTACTTATGTTAAAATATAATATTTAATTTTAATTATATATTCTAATAATTTTATGTATTTCTTTTACAGATCACTTGCTGATTCAATCTCCCTGCTTACTGTTCATCTTCAAGAAAATTTATTAACTTTTGAATATAAATGTATTATAAGTATAAATAATCGAATTGTATATATATGTATATATGTTTGAATAATAATTTATGTGTATAATAGTATGTATTTAAAAAAATTGAATAAATAATATTTATTTAAAAGAAACCCCCCTTTCATTTCAAAATTCCTAATGAGATCCTTTGAAAGCCCCTTCCCCACCTCTAACTCCGCCGGCCAGCCTGTCAGTCGAGTCGCCCGTGTCCCGTAGGTGAAGCGGCGGGCGGGGAGGGACTTCCCCCCCGCTCCAGCCGCTTCTCCGCCTGGAGTCGGACGGCTCCGCTGGCTTTCGGCGGCTGGCCACTTGGAGGGGAGACTCGGCTATATAAGTCGTGTTTCGCGTTGGGTGGATGGTTGGGGATGGTGGACGGTAAATTCACACTTCTATCAAAGATTCTATATATTGTGTATTATGAATTATATATATAGTATATAAGACTATTATATATATATATACAGTACTTCCGTGATAATTCATGCCTACTAGCTACTATACTATATTATGGTACTGTAAGAAATGATATAATAACACATACTGGAAGATTCATTTGGGTTGAACCATCTATGGTGAAATTAGATTAAAAAAAATTATATTTAAGTGATTAAATATATTATGTGGGGCCAATCGAACACCAAATCGGACAGTTTAAAAAATTTTGATTTGCTTAATTTTTTGCATTTTATTTGTACTTATATGAAAAAGGCTGATCTAGTTGAATTTTCAAACTTTTTCAACGTTCGTTTTTGTTTTGTCCATATATACTCTTGAAAATGGACCAAATTAGACCATTTTTCTTTTCTTATTTTTTTTTGTACTTTTCAGAAATATATTTTCTAAAAATAAGGGGAGTCATTAAAGCTAGTTACACTCGATTTTTTATTATGAAAATTTAATATATACTTTTGTAAACTTGTCAAGATCAGCCACGATCATTATACTCTGTCTTGAAAAGTATGTGTTATATAGACTAGACGTTCTGATTGATCATTTTTAAGATTTCAAAGAATAAAAAAATGTACTCATAGTTTGACAAAAATATATTATAAATTTTCAAACAAAAAATCGAGTGTAACACAACACTTTTAATCATTTTTCCCATAATTTTTTCTGAAAATAGTACACAAAAAACAAAAATTTGAAGAAAAGAAAAATGGTCCAAGTTGGTCCATTTTTCAAGAAGTTGTATGTGCTTAAAAAACGTTCTCTTGAACGGTTTATCGAAAAAGTTTGAAAATTCACCTAGAAATGTTTTCATAAAGTACAAAAAAATATCATAAAAATCAAGAAAATCAAATATTTTCAAACTGTCCGATTTGGTGTGGAATGTCCCCCATATATAGAAATAATCAAATATTTATTGAGTGATGATTTGAATATACCCTTGCCTATTACAATCTAGTCGAAACTTGCATAAAAAAAAAGATTTTTCAATTAATTCTCTGATTTCACCATGAATGGAGAGCATTCTAAAAGAATATTCCAACTGGTGCAGATTTACCTGTAAAGCCATAGCTCAAGAAGTTATTGCTAAGAAACATCTTTCTATTATCCCCCTTTTCACGATGCAAGGCAATCGAGACTAGACGGGTTAGCACCTTTTTGCATTAATATTATTAAGATTTTATTGGTCGATTCTTTTAAGAAATATAATAATTTCTATTAACATATTCCATTTTAAATTCTTGATATGAAAAAATTAATTAATGTGAATAAATTCAATTCTAAATTACAGACATTTATGCAAAAGTATTGGAATGATTTGATGTAAATGTTTAATATTAACTGCTCATCATAAGTGATTTATTATAATAACTAGAAAGATGTCAATTTTGATGTATAGACATTAAATAGAAATTGTCTCCAATAAATTAATAATCAATTCAAACAATAAATATTTGAAAAATCTATGTAGGCATAATTTTTCTGAAATTTTAAAATTTGTATATGCTCAGTCTATTTCTCTAATATTTAATTGAAAATAAAAAATATATATATATTAACCTTTAGTTTTTTTATTTTCCTATTTAAATAAATTCTTCAACCTGCTCCTTTGACCAACTTATAAATGTAGAATTTAATCAGTGAGTTTAATTAAAGACTATCAATGAATATATTTTTTAATCTGTATAATTTGGAGCTGGTAATGAAGCCAGAATTACAGCGAGCCAATTGAACCCTTGAAATAAAGCGGTACCTATTAATTTTCTGAAAATTTTCAAAATTTGTATCCGGATACCAGGAGCGAACAGAAGTATACTTTCCTTCCCGGCAATTTAATTTTCATCGAATTTTTGTGAACAAAATTATGTCGATCTCAAGAGTAGGCGAAATGAAAGAAATTAGTAAGCAGCAGTAGAATCGAGTTTCATTTCACGAATCAACGTTTCTTTTCATATGGTTTTTGAACAATTTTCCTACTCGAATTTTTCTAATATATCAATGAATATATTTTTTTAATCTGTATAATTTGAGCTGGTAATGAAGCCAGAATTACAGCGAGCCAATTGAACCCTTGAAATAAAGCGGTACCTATTAATTTTCTGAAAAAAAAATTTGTTTAGATTCCCGCCAAATATTTTCAGCTTTAGTGCACTCGACCCCCCCCGCCCCCCCGATGAAAATTTCCTGGCTATTTCGCCACTGATTTGACTAGATCATATTGTGCGCACCACTTGATGAAGAATAGTTAAAAAAAGAAACACGTTACTGCACGTGCATTGCCTCTTTGGAATTCAAAAATGCCAATCAATATACCAAAGATGTAACGGAATTGTTGTACAGTTAACGGTAAAGAATTTAAGTATTTTGATGAAACATCTCGTTTCGGTTGCCAGAAAGAAATACACAGGATGATGAATAGCGATACTTTGGTGATAGAGTTTTGAGCCATTCTTTATTATAAAAAGTTTCGCTCACCAATCTCCAGCTCCATCGATGACTCGTCTCCCCCTTGGTATCTCCTATCGACGATATCTTCTGAAAATAGACAAAAGTGGATAAAATAATTACTAACAAAAGGGTCTTGATAGAAAATACTATTAAAGCATGGCACAATACCATACACCTGCACTTGAAGAAATAGCCAAAAATGCATTGCCAAAGCATACAAATGGGATTGCCTGAAAGCGATGATTCCATTAAATTTTGAAACTTGTATTTTGAATTGTATTTGTATTGTCCTGCTAATAAACCTAGAAAGATAACAATTGAAACTGATATTATAACTTGAATAGTAAGAAGCTAAACCTTTAAAAACGTATGAAAAAAATAATTTTTCAAATATGAGTATAATAATTTGGCCACCCACTGTATATCTGTTTGTCATTGTCCAGAACTGTGCCTATTGTATTGTTGATGAATTAATTGAGCAATGCAGAGCTAAAACATTTCACAGTATTGAGTATATGATTTTCAATTATTACTTGACGGTCACAGGGATGGTGCAAGTATTGTAATCGTGCATGAAAAAAGTGGTTTTTTTCCTTCTTTTTTCAAAATATCTAAAAAACGGCTGAAACTATTTCGATTAAAAAAATTGAGCGAAACCATGGCATTTCGGTCTACAAAAAAGCTCTAATAAGTGAACATCGAAGAAATTATATTTTTCGAGATAATAATTGTTTTGTCAAAATGTCTGTTAGTTAGTCTAGTCTGTGCGTTACCAAATTTGTGTACGAGCTAGTCTCAAAAACTAGTGTGAATATCGAAACCAAATTTCACACGTAGTTTTGGTCCATTGAGATTAAGAGCTGATTAGATTTTGGTGCATATCGACCCAAAATTAAGGGGGTCGAGGGGGGTTAAAAATTAAAAATCTAGGTCGTTTGAGCAACTCAACCAAATTTTGTATACATAATCAGTGGACCCCTAGTGTCTAAAAATGCAAAAACTAACCGCCCGAAATGGGGGGGGGGGGGGGAGCGGTCAAAAAATGAAAATCTTGGCCATTTACCAAACTCAACCAAATTTTGTATACATAATCAGTGGGTCCCCAGAAGTCTAAAAATGCAAAAACTAACCGCCCGAAATGGAGGGGGGGGGCGGAGGGTCAAAAAATGAAAATCTTGGCCATTTACCAAACTAAACCAAATTTTGTATACATAATCAGTGGGTCCCAAGAAGTCTAAAATGCAAAAACTAACCGCCCGAAATGGAGGGGGGGGGCGGAGGGTCAAAAATGAAAATCTTTGCCATTTACCAAACTCAACCAAATTTTGTATACATAATCAGTGGGTCCCAGGAGTCTAAAAATGCAAAAACTAACCCCCCCCCTACATGATTATAAATAATTTTATTAAATATTAAATATAAGTGAGGGGCCAGGTTGTATGGTGGAGTCAGGTGGATGGCCACATCAGAACACGTCAGCCTAGTTTTAAAAGGATCCATGATGAACGGTACAAGTACAAGATTTAGATCATTAACTCCTAGTAAGCAAGAACAGCCAACTATCATGGTAACTACATGGATTCTTGTGAATCTATAGTAGTTCCTATAGAGTTAGCTATTTCTCGACGTAATTCATATAGCCCCTATATAGCCACTATGGGTGATAGTTTGAAACATTGTGCTACTAGAAGCTACTGTAGTGTCATTTGCATAACATGTATAAATTTATAATAGTACCAAACAAAAAAATATTGTATTCAAGGATGAAGATTAATGTCAAGGATGTTCGAAACATGTTTCTCTAAACAATAAATAAAAAACAAATACACATTTGGAAAAAATATTCTGAAGCCACTATTTTTAAAAAAGAATTTTTAGTTTATGGAAATAACAACTATTTTAATGTAACTTAGACAACTCATTTCACAAAAAAATTGAAATTAATAAGTCATACATAGCATTGGTGACATATTGTCATCATATCAGATAATTTAGGGGACGCAAAAAACATGGTTCAAGAGCTCGAGAATGTGTCTCGAAAAATAGGATTGATGATAAACTATCAAAAAACAAAGATGATGACAAATATGGTCTTCAGCGAGGAAATCCAGATTGAGGATCAGGTTATAGAAGTGGTGGAAAAATATGTTTACCTAGGCCATGAGATAAGAATAGGTCGAGATAACCAGACCTGCGAAATGTTAAGAAGAATCACTCTGGGATGGGCAGCCTATGGGAAATTGAAAGACATTTTTAAGGCAGATATCCCAACAACGTTGAAGCGGAAAGCCTTCAACCAGTGCGTCTTGCCAATTTTGACTTATGGAGCAGAGACTTTGACTCTCACAAAAATATCATCAGAAAAACTGAGAGTAACACAAAGGCGAATGGAAAGATCAATGCTTGGTTTGACCTTAAAAGACCGCGTAAGAAATGATGAGATCCGTAGACGAACTGGAGTAGACGACATCATTGAACGCATTGCAAAACAAAAGTGGAGATGGGCTGGTCATATCGCTAGAATGGAGGATGGCAGATGGACAAAAAACTCCTTGAATGGAAGGATAAGCGAAGCCGAGGTAGACCTCCCACACGATGGACAGACGATATAAGAAGAATATCTGGATAAAAGTTGCAAAAGATCGAGAAAACTGGAGACATTTGGAGGAGGCCTATGTTCAGCAGTGGACAAGAAAAAGGGCTGATTGATGATGACATAGTATTATCATATAAATAATAATTATATATTTTATAAACCAAATAAATTTTGCCCATTTGTTAATTGTAAAGCGAGAATATAATATATATTATTCTTATTATATATAAATAGCTAAAAAATCTCGCTCAAAACTTCTGACTCTTCTGATTCTCTAGAAACAGGAGATGCCATTAGCTCAGAGGTCGGGGAACTTTTTGAAGCTATTACCCCAAAATATTTTTCCATAGGTCGCTATTACCCCTACATGAAAAGCAAAAAAAACCAAGCTAAATGTATCTTATCTTTTTATATTAAACGAGCAATTCTTGTATATATATTTAGAATCGGTTTATCGAAAAAGGGCTCTAACGATTTGAATGAAATTCACGGGTTATGCGGGTTTTTGTGTTGACAATTCGATCTATCAAGGTCTCATCTTCGGCTAAGTTGTTTTTGATGGGTTTTTTGTTAATTGAAATAATTATTCACAGGTGGTTGTTGGAATAAAAATTTATAATTACATTTCTTTCAATTTATTTTTAATAAAATTAATTGGTTTTTTTATTTTAAATTGCACTAATAGATCATTACAAATGTTATTATATATATTAGAATTTGCCAATTTGATTAAATAAAGGTATTTTTCTATAAAATAATTTAATAGAATATCAATTTTATTCTCTTAAAAAATCCGACAATTCGAAGGATCGTACCTCCTTCTTCATGATTTAAAAGGGTCAAAATAAGGGAAGGGGTGTAAATTAGTCATGTCGGAAAATAAATATTTTAATCGTTCATATCTCGTCTTCGGAAAGTCGCAGAGCCTTGAAATTTGAAACTTAAGCTATTTAGAAGCAAAAAGTTACCGAGCATCGCTCGGTGCTCCAGGCACTTATTTATTATTTATTGAATTAATTGGAATTTACATGAAAACTCTCTGTAAGTAAATAAAAATTGTAAACATTAACATAATTCAAACGCTTTTACGTTTTAGAAAAATGATGTTTCATTTTCGCTAAAATAACTTCAAAATTAGGACTTTTTGACATGAGCGCAATTTGAATACAATCCTCAGCATTCAGCCGATTTAACTGACTGATTTTTAAAAAGAAAAAAAATACAACAACACTCATCATGACAAAAAAATGCATAACTTT
>JALMQS010000082.1:1396740-1629680 GCA_024734495.1 Forficula auricularia | reverse complement strand
TATTTTGTAATTCTACTTCGTTTTAAAATACTCTCTGTATGCAAGACCAATGACGAACCAAGCTCTCGTCGCTGTCCTTTTTACAGAATGTTTTCCCTACGAATAATGAATATTCCTGTCGAGCAGAAACTTTATCATAACAATACAATAAACCTTTATTTTGGCTAATGAACCTTGAACGCATTGTCTGAAAGTCTTTCCAGCTCCAATAAAAATCCATATAGCGAGATTTGTAACGCAAACAAAATAATGTAACCTACTCTATAAACTGCGCTACTTGTTCTTTGCTCAACCTGAAAAATTTAACTCGTATGACGAGAGTAAAGCTCACTCAAATCAGCAGAATCAAGTCAAATGAATCTTTTAGATTCTTCAAAAATCCTTTGACGATCCAAATCAACAATCAGATGTGATATAAATTGTCGTGCCAAGGCGAGTACTCGCTAGCTGCGCTTAAGGGAGTTCGGGACAGCTTATCTATCTGGTTGATCTGCGAAAAATCTTTTGTATTTCTGCAGAATGACAACTTCTACCTACTAAATTTTTTAATAAAAAAATTTGTTAATAATGAGGTTAATTTCGAATAAAAATCTTGGTTTTTGATATTGAGATAAATTTTTTGTCATTATAAAAACATTTATTTAAAAGAAAAACGACTTCAAGAAATAGAATTGAAATTTTACACTAGTGCTTTTGTCATATTCTGTTGGGTGCAAATAACTTTCGATTTTTTTTTACATATATGAATAACTATTTAACTAGACTGTCAAATCTATTGAAAAATGTATCATTCGATTCATAAAAGTTGAATTATTGATCTCTATACATTTGTTGAAAATGGTATAATTTGTATAGAAGTTATAGCCCTTTTAAAATCTCGGTCCATTTACTTTCATGTTAAAAGGACATTTTCAATAATTTATTTCTCAATAATGAGACAGACGATCAACTTCAAATTTCGCGAATAAATATTTAATACATCAATGATTCGATGGTAAAAATTGGTGAATTTTCTTATAAAAAGGATAAACAGTCCCGAGCGAACCCCCAAAATGACGGCGTGAATTGCCGCCCTAACAATCGAACTGTTAGATGTCGAAGAATCGATTGCCAATGTTTTCAATAAAAAATTGGCGGAAAAGTTGAAACTTTTCATGACTCAGTACACTTTTTGCAGTTTCGGGAATTAATAATTTTAAGTGATCCATATTAAAATCTTCATTTCGATTTAACAAAATTTTCTTACTTAGAGTCAAAAGAGCGTTGCTAGTATAATGGACATTAAGAAATTAATCTCTAATAGTGTGAAACAGTTTGGACTTGTATTTGACATCCTTTCAATGCCTTAGCTCTAAAGGAAGAGAAATCGTTTAATCCGTGTCCTTTTTAGTCATTTTCCTCGATTAGATTCTAATGAAAGTATACTTTATAGCTCACCCGTACAATTATTGAATAATAAAAAAGAGTGAAAACTTATTTATGCTAGAGACGCCCTCATAAGCAATTAATAATCAACTTATAAATTAAATAAATTGCTTATTTATGCTTATATTATGGATACATCGCCTTAAAATCATTCAAGAAATGAATTTTTCTGCATTTGTGAACCATCTTAGCTGAGCAAGTGAATGGAATAGTATTGTTATTGTAGCTTGAATAGGAGGTAGTAAGTTAGTAGGAAGGCATTCTTTAAATAAGATAATGTGCCTGTGATTTTTAGAGGATTAACAGAGATTAAATTATTCATGGCCCAGGAAGAAAGTGACAGAAGCTCTAGGTTTATGTAAATAATAATTCGGGTGGCCTCAGCCAGTAGTTGATCCAGAGTGTTCAAATTTTTCGTGTCATTTTCAGTCGGAAACAACTATTTTCTCTGGGCCCATTGAAAAATATATTTAGTTGTTTATGATTTAAATGTTGACAACTCGGGTTGTTTCATATATCGAAAAACTCAACTAAAACCATGCAAGACAAGAAATCTTTTTTCAGTTCATGAATTCCAATACTTTTAAAAAAATGTCGACTTTTTAATTTCCATTGAGGTCTCTTAAAAAATAATAATAAAATAAAATATAAATAAAATTATCAAACTGTATTATTTTACCTACTTTGAAATCATTGGATTCGCCCGATCAACTGCTTAAATTTTTTTTTTTTTAATTCTATTGTTTATGCTCTTTAATAAGGCCTGAATTTTTTATTCTCGTTTGATTGGGCACATATAAGAGATTGTTATTATGGTGTGAGTTTTCTATTAAGATTTAAAATGAAAGCTGGGTGATAAAAATAGCGTAGCATCGGCGTTATTTGATCAAATACTGGCTGGGTCACCCTATATATTTTATAAACCAAATAAATCTTGCCCATTTTTTAATTGTAAAGCGAGAATATAATATATATATTCATATTATATATAAATAGCTAAAAAATCTAGCTCAAAACTTCTGACTTTTCTGATTCTCTAGAAACAGGAGATGCCATCAGATCGATTTTGACCAGGGGTGAAGATAAGGGCCCTTTTCCCTTGCACCAGCACATTTATTAAAATAAAATGAATGAAGTTAAAGTATAATCTTATGAGAATTGAAATTCATAAATTAATAAAGCCTACCTATGTGATGGGATCGAGCATAAAATCCAGGTTTACTTATGTTGTTGAGGAGCTGACTTTCATATTCTGCACCAATGATTAATGCAGACCAATTTCTAAATATGATTCATCATCGGGTAATTCTGAATTAAATAATTATTTACAGATATTTGTCTTAGCTTTTAGCGATTATATGGTATATATTGCCTTGGTCTGTAAAATAAAGAATTAACAATTCAAAATATTATAAAGTTATATATAATAGAGACCGAATATTTATACATTAAAAATAGTCTAAATATCCAAAAAAATTAGTAATTTGACTGTAATGTGAAGCATAATTACTTAAATCTATTAATAATTTGTTTAATCACTAATTTGTTTTGTTTACAATATTTTATTGATTATTTATTTGTATTGTTGAAAAAGTAAATAAATCTAAATCTACACGTTTATTTTAGCTCTTATTTATTTAACTAATATTATAACATAATGCAATAAATTACTAAAAAAACTAGGAGAAATAAAATTATTAGAAACAATATTACCTAATTCTGAATCATATATTATTTTGGATATAAATAAACATTTGTTAGGGCTAATGAGTTCACACACCACTAATACACTAAGAGAATAATTAATTAATAACTATTAAAAAATTTAAATTATAATAAATAGTGTCAATCTAATGTCACTTGAATAATAATGGCGGCTGTCAACATGAGTCGCAATGCATGACGGAACCCGAATGATTACGAACGGCTCCGAATATTTGCGAACGGAAAATGGAATAATTTCAAATTTCAAAATAAACTAAATATTTTTAGTTTTTTTTTTTCTAAAATTCTTGTCCCATTACACAAAATATTTAATTATATGAAGAATGATATTAATAATTCTTTCTTTTCGAACTTTCTTTGTCTTTCAATATCCAATTACTTTAATATACAGGTAACTTTGCGTATGTTGCCTGGTTCTCTAAAAAGACTAAATAAATTTGAACATTGAATTTTTACCTTAATTAAAATTTATTGCATGGGTGCCCATCCCCCCAATAGCTTCATGACTACCCCCCCAGTTTCATGAAAAGTACATTGTATTTTATTCACCCCAAAGAATTACAATTTACAAGAGGTTTTTATTACCTATTGTCAAAGTTATATAAGCTTGACCGCTTTTAATATTTTACTATAAGTATAATGCTAATTTAGCAACAATTTTCAACACCCCCCCACCATAAAGTTCTGCGTGCCAACCCTGTTTTTGCCTTCTTTTACTCTAACTATATAGGGTATGATCAAAAGTATTGTAATTGTGCATGAAAAATTTGCTTCGTTTTTCGAAATATTTCAAAAACGGCTGAAACCATTTTTATAAAAAAAAAAAAATGAGTGAAATCATAGCGTTTTTGCTCTACAAAAATGCTCAAATGAGTGAACATCAAAAAATTTATATTTTACGAGATATTAATAAATTTGTCAAAAGGTCTGTTTTAGTGCGTTACCAAATTTTGTGTACGCTCTCTAGCTAAAAATCTAGTGTGAATATCAAAACGAAATTTTGCATGTAGTTTGGTGCATTGAGATTTATGAGCTGATTAGATTTTAGTTTGAAATCGAATCACAAATTAAAGAGAGTGGGGGGTGGTCTTTAAAATCCTTAAACGTCTCTATCTCCGTAAAAAATGGTCTGGGAGCCTTTGAACAATCAAATTTATAAGATTTTTTTAAAAAATTTCTGATATTTTTTATAGTGGTCTGAAAGCCTTAAAATAATTGAATTTAAGTATAAGATTTTTTAAAAAAATTTTGTCTTCTAAAATCTTTAAACGTCTTTAGCTCCCTAAATAATGGTCTGAGAGCCTTGAAACAATTTAAAAAAGTGCGCACACACACACAACAAAAAAATTAGAGGAACACTGGTTCTGACCCCCCCCCTAGGCCACTGATAATTGATCAATTAACAAAGCAATTGTACTTTGCTAATAAAACCCACATTAAATTGGACTTAACTATTATCATTCAATTCTTATAGTGATATTATTCACTTAAGCCAATGACGTCAACGCTTCGGATATTTCACTTAGCTCTTTGTGTATTTTTACTTTATAGTGATAAAAGTAACAAGAATATTCGCAAAACAGAAACTAGCATTCTTCAACAGGTAGGTGACTTCAAAAACTTTCAAAAATAAAACTAAAAAACATATTTGAATCAGTGGCGTGCGGTCCATCAAATTTCAAAAGGGGAAGAGTATTTTCAGACTGTGTACTATTTAAATCTAGTGTAGACTTTTATTTCGATTTGCTTTTAATTTAAAATGTATGAAACTGATGACAACATCAAAGTTCAAATTTTGGGTCATGGAATGTTCGATGGATAGAATAGCTAAGTTGCGTAACCTTTCTTGACCCATAGAAATTTTATAGAGTTTTTATCAATTTTAATTTGGAAAAACATCGCTCAGTACTCTAGCCGTAGTCACAGGAATGGTTACAAATAACAGAAATTCAGGAAAACAAGAAGACATAAAATGATACTTTATGATTAATAAATCAGCAAGTTCTCTCTTATAGAAGATGACTTTTCTATTTCTTGTCGAAAAGTTAATCGAAAACTGAGAATTTACTTGACAAATGAAACACGAATCTGTAATAATAAATGTTAGGATCCTCCTGTATTTGCGGCCCTCTCGGGACGGGGGCCCGTGGCATTTTGACCGAGATCGCATCCCATTGTTACGCCACTGCATTCAGCACAAGTAACCAAAAAGTGAAGATAGAATATTGGCTCTAGCTTTAATTTCATTTGAAAAAATCTAATGTTAAATTTGAAAAATATCGAAAAATTACCATATCGATGAATTTTGCTAAAATAAGGAGCCAAGAATAAAATAAAATTTAAAAAAAATAATTTTTAAGAAAAAATAAAAACCCCAAAAAATTAAATGCAACAAATATAAAAATTTTTAGAAAAAAATAAAAACCGACTTCAAAAAATTAAGTGCAACAAATATAAAAATACACTAAAAGGTATAAAAATAATTATTATCTTATTTAGTTACAACTAAACGACGAAATATTAACATGAAATTACTTTTTAAAGTCGGTGCCAAACAAACTATACCTATAAGCGACCGTACCCGCCAAACGTACTAAGTAAGATCCGTCGAGTGCGATTCATAAAAGGTATATGTTTGGCACCAACTTCAAAAAGTAATTTCGTGTTAATATCTTCGTCGTTTAGATGTAATCTGAATAACTAATTATTTATACCTTTTAGTGTACTTTTTGTTTGTTGCACTTGATTTGCTGAAGTCTGTTTTTATTTTTCTTAAAAATTTTTTATTTCTCTTTTGAGTGTTATTAATAGTGATTATATCATCAGAACTTGACCAAATTAATATGACACCATCCCTAAGACACCCCTTTCGGATAAAAAAAGAACCATCGAAATCGGTTCATACAACAAAGAGGTTAGGTCTAAACAAACCTAAACAAGCCTAATAAAAAAGGTCTAATACCTATGAAAAAAAATCGAAAAAAAATGGGACCAATCGGAAGCTAGACTGGACCCAATGCAAAAAAATTTTTCAAAATCGGTTGACAATTGGCGGAGATATGAGGTAACATAGGCACAAAAAAAAAAAAAAAAAAAAAAAAAATTCAATCGAATAGAGAACCTCCTCCTTTTTTGAAGTCAGTTAAAAATACACTGAAAAGGTATAAAATAATTATTATCTTATTTAGTTACAACTAAACGACGAAATATTAACATGAAATTACTTTTTGAAGTCGGTGCCAAACTAACTATACCTATAAGCGAGCATACCCTCCAAACGTACTAAGTAAGATCCGTCGAGTGCGATTCATAAAAGGTATATGTTTGGCACCAACTTCAAAAAGTAATTTCATGTTAATATTTCGTCGTTTAGTTGTAACTAAATAAGATAATAATTATTTTATACCTTTTAGTGTATTTTATTTGTTGCATTTAATTTTTTGAAGTCGGTTTTTATTTTTTCTTAAAAATTATTTTTATTTTTCTCTTTTTAGTGATGTTATTAATAGTGATCATATCATCAGAACTTGACCAAATTAATATGACACCATCCTAAGACACCCCCTTTCGGATAAAAAAAGAACCATCGAAATCGGTTCATAAACAAAGAGGTTAGGTCTAAACAAACCTAATAAAAAAGGTCTAATACCTATGAAAAAAATACGAAAAAAAAATGGGACCAATCGGAAGCTAGACTGGACCCAATGCAAAAATTTTTTTCAAAATCGGTTGAGAATTGGCGGAGATATGAGGTAACATAGGCACAAAAAAAAAAAAAAAAAAAAAAAAATTCAATCGAATAGAGAACCTCCTCCTTTTTTGAAGTCGGTTAAAAATGAAGGGTTTTTTGGGCAACATCCCCTCTGGCTATACAAATTCACCGCCCGCCATTGATTTGAATAAATAAAATATACCTTTAAAAATCTATTAAATAATATAAAAACAATTTCAGAAATTTAAAGTTTGCAAAAATGAATTCATTAATGATATTTCTTCTTGGTTTCACTGTATTATCTACTTTAAATATATATACTCGGTAAGTTAAAAAAAAAGGTTAATTTTTATTTTATTTAATTATAAAATGAATAAATAATTGTTATATCTATATATATATAAAATTAAGGTTTTGTCTGTACATTGGTCCAAATCACGCCAAATTTTGGTTGCACACGTTTCAAGCATAGTTATAAACGAAAACACCCTCAACAAAATTCCTGTCTGTCTGTATGTATGTATGTTTCAGTGGTTTCCGCGAAAAGTTGCTGATTCACGTAAAAACAGCTGAAGAGATTATTATGAAATTTCATATTTGCATCAGATGTCTTCTAACTTACGTTTTTAGCTATATAACGTTTTGATATTTTGACCCCAAAAGGGGTTTGGGGGGGGCGCTCGAAATATCGAAATCGAAAATTATCAAATAACTCTAAACTATTAACCCTACGGCAAATTTTATTATGAGCAAAGTTGTAGGGGATGTGATTTCTTACAACTTTTGTTTAAAAAAAATTCCACCAAATAACCACCCAAAAAGGGGGGGGGGGGTCAAAATATGAAAATGTTTGCTCTTGGACCAAACTCAACCAAATTTTATATACATAATCTGTGGGTCACTAGAAGGCTAGAAATTCAAAAACTAACCACCCAAAATGGGGGGGGGGTCAAAAAATGAAAATTCTTACCCTTTGAGCCAACTTAACCAAATTTTGTATACATAATCTGTGGGTCACTAGAAGGCTAGAAATGCAAATACTGGGTGCGGGGGGGGGTCAGGTGAGGATTCAGAGTCTTAGTGAGTTGACGCGGGTGGGGGTTCGGGGATGGGCACGGGGGTGGTGTGGAGGTGCGGGGGTGCAGCCAGGGGTGGGTAGGGGTGGTATGGTGGTGTTGGGCGGGGTGGAGGGCACTGGGGGTCGAGGGGTCGGGTGGAGAGTGGGGGCGGTTGGTTCGGGGGGCTATGAGGCTGGGGTTCATGGGTTGGGGGTCCAGGGGGTGTGGCCCCTGGCTAGCAAGAGGGCCGCCTGAAGGCTGGCCTTGCAGCTAGTTAATTACAATAAAATTAAAAAGATCTTCACTTTTTTTATTTATTAATATATGTTTGGGAATATTTACCTTTACTACATCAATTTATACCTCTAGGATTTATTCTTTTACTTCACCATACAGGGTATGGTCAAGTATTGTAATCGTGCATGAAAAAAGTGGTTTTTTTGCTTCTTTTTTCGAAATATCTCAAAAATGGCCCAAACTATTTTGATAAAAAAAAAATTGAGCGAAGCCATGTCATTTCGGTCTACAAAAAAAGCCCTAATAAGTGGACATCGAAAAAATTATATTTTTTGAGATAATAATTGTTTTAAAATGTCTGTTAGTGATGTGTTGGTCTGTGCGTTACCAAATTTTTTTGACGAGCTCTAGCTCAAAAACTAGTTAGAATATCAAAGCCAAATTTCACAAATAGTTTTGGTGCATTTAGATTAAGAGCTGATTAGATTTTGGTGCATATCGATCCAAAATTAAGGGGGTTAAAATTTACAAAATATAATATTTTGAAATAAAAAAATACAAGAATAAAAATTTTTAAGAAAAAAATAAAAACCGAGCTTCAAAAAATTAAGTTGCAGCAAATATAAAAATACACTAAAAGGTATAAAATAATTATTATCTTATTTAGTTACAACTAAACGACGAAATATTAACACGAAATTACTTTTTAAAGTCGGTGCCAAACAAACTATACCTATAAGCGAGCGTACCCGCCAAACGTACTAAGTAAGATCCATAAAAGGTATATGTTTGGCACCAACTTCAAAAAGTAATTTCGTGTTAATATTTCGTCGTTTAGTTGTAACTAAATAAGATAATAATTATTTTATACCTTTTAGTGTATTTTTATATTTGTTGCACTTAATTTTTGAAGTCGGTTTTTATTTTTTCTTAAAAATTTTTATTTTTCTCTTTTTAGTGATGTTATTAATAGTGATTATATCATCAGAACTTGACCAAATTAATATGACACCATCCCTAAGACACCCCCTTTCGGATAAAAAAAGAACCATCGAAATCGGTTCATAAACAAAGAGGTTAGGTCTAAACAAACCTAAACAAACCTAATAAAAAAGGTCTAATACCTATGAAAAAAAATCGAAAAAAAAATGGGACCAATCGGAAGCTAGACTGGACCCAATGCAAAAAAATTTTCAAAATCGGTTGACAATTGGCGGGAGATATGAGGTAACATAGGCACAAAAAAAAAAAAAAAAAAAAAAAAAAAAAAAAAAAAAAAATTCAATCGAATAGAGAACCTCCTCCTTTTTTGAAGTCGGTTAAAAATGAAATATACTATAGAATGAACCTATAATAACGAAAATATTTTTTTTCTGGCGCCAAAATTAGGGAGGGGGCTCAAAAAATAAAAATCTAGGCCATTTGAACAAACTAAACCAAATTTTGTATACATCAGTGAGTCCCAGAATACTAAAAATGCAAAAACAAACCGCGCAAAATGGGGGGAGGGGGCGGAGGTCAAAAAATAAAATCTAGGCCCTTCTACCAAACTCAACCAGAAGGGTTTGGTAAAGTCAAGTGGATGGCCACACCAGAACGTGTCAATTTATTTTTATTATATGTACTAGAGTGGAAAGCGTTAGCGCTGTCCATGCGATTATCTGAATAAGTACAGGGGTTTATTAATCTTCATAAAGTATTAAAGGGTTCAGTTGACAGTACAATATTTATGATTTCTATAATTTTAATGATATAGGAGCTATCTGGCTGACAGGGTGAATAATCTCGTGAAAACTAGAAAGTAATTAAGTTTCGATGAATCTAAGTAGATTCCACATTTTTAATGAGAAAATCTTATCACGATGCACGACGTTTCGGCATCTAATTCTGGAATCGTTTTCGAGTAATGTGAGTTAAGTTTTGAGGTTATCAACGAGTCCACAATTAGGTGTCGTCATAGCGTGCATTCCGATGAGATTTTCTCATTAAAAATAAACATTCTAGATGATTTCAGCTGGAACTTCTCTTTTGATAAATAACTCAACCACCAATACTTAATTAATATAATAAAAAAGATATAATGAAAAATGTTGGAAGTAAAAATCTTTTTAATTTTATTGATTTAAATAACTATTTCAAATTTATATAATAATAAAAGTGACTTTCAGTTGTCAAAGAACTAATTTCAATAAGAGGGATAAGGAACGGGAGATAATAAATCACATTTTTAGTCCAATCCGCTACAATCCGAAAGTGCGTCCTTTAGGAATTACGAACTATACAGAGTAAGTAACATTTTATATTCAAGAATGCAAGTTGAAAGGTACTCATTCATGTTAAACTTTGTTTTTAAAGAATAAATTAAAGATCTGTCTTCTGCTTAGTAAAGGGTCCGCAAAATAACTTTTTTTTTTTAAATGCTATAAAAAAAAACTACTGAATATTTTCTCAAATTTCTTTTTTTATTTGAAAGTACAATCCTTCCGGTTAATAATGGAAAATAATTTCATTCAAATGGCTGCCTCGGCTGGCCATGCAGTAGCCTACACGATCGGTCCAATTTTTAAGCACATTATCGATTGTGTGCAGCTGTATTTCACCAATGGCTTCACGAATATTGTCCTTTAAAGCGTCAATTGTCTCTGGCTTGTCGGCGTAACACTTATCTTTGACGGCACCCCACAAATAATAGTCCAACGGTGTCAAATCGCAGCTCCGAGGTGGCCAAACGACATCAGCTCTGCGGCTGATAATGCGATCTTCAAAAACAGGGCGCAAAACATCGAGTGTAGCTTCGGCTGTGTGGCACGTAGCGCCGTCCTGTTGAAACCAAATGTTGCCAATATCCTTTGTGAACAAAAATTCGTTCAACATGGCCCGATAACGATCGCCATTGACTGTAACGGCCACTCCTTGCTCATTTTCGAAGAAAAATGGCCCAATTATGCCTCTGGACCAAAATCCGCACCAAACAGTGACTCGTTTTGGGTGCGTCGGCTTTTCAATGTATGCGTGCGGGTTTTCTGTGCCCCAAATGCGACAATTTTGCTTGTTTACATACCCGCCAAGATCAAAATGAGCTTCATCTGAAAAGATGATTTTTTTGGCAAAATCGGCATCTTCTGTAAGTCGATCGCAGGCCCAATTAGCGAAGCGAAAACGCATTGGATGGTCAGTTGGCTTCAACTCCTGAACCAATTGGACTTTGTATGGCGTCATACCAAGGTCTTTATGCAAAATTCGTCTCAATGATGTCTCCGAAATGTTCAATTGTTGAGAACGACGGTGAATTGATGTTGATGGCGCTTCACGCACACTTTCTGCCACAGCAGCAATATTCTCGGGTGTACGCACTGTTTTTGGCTTTTCACGCTTTGGTTTATCGATGAGGATGCCAGTTTCTTTCACTTTTTTCACAAGATAACGAACATACGGAGCTGACGGTGCTTCTCTTCTTCCAAAATCCGTACGCAATTTTCGCACACATTCTGCAACATTACCATGATTTTCAAAGTAATGTCGCAATATTTCCCAGCGTTGTTCAAGCGTATACACAACCATATTCGTTCAGCGGAAGGATAAAACTAATTATCTGTCAAATCAAACATGAGCTAAGTGTTACCATTCACGAAATAAGCACTAGTTGAAAAAAAAACGTTAGATGGCGGACCCTTTAGATAGACCTATTAAAATACATAATATGTATAATTAAAACACATTTGAAACTATACTCTAAAAATCTAATAAAGATATTATGTAGAAGGCATAAATTTTTTAATTTTTTTCTTTATAAATTAAAAAATGTTATTTTTAGTATATTGAAATTTTTATTTTTTAATCAAAATCCTTTTTTTAGTTTCAACTGAGGGGCCCAGGACTGTAATACTTTATAATACTTAGGGAATAATATGTTTAATTTGTAATACTTAATTGAAAATACACTATTTATATATTGATTAGTGTGTAGTGATTTCATTAATAAATTGAAGAGATATGTCCAAGAAATAAATATATGCATTATTATAAATTACTTTTCAAATAAAATAAAATATACCATATATTATTATTTCTATTTATCATATATATATATATATATATAGGTAGGTAGTGCTCAATTCATTTTCCTTTTCAAAAAAATATTAAATAATTTTCGAAATAAGTAGAATTAACTTAAGAAATTATTAAATATATTTTCGCGGTTCAAATTGATATAAATTATATATAGCTATACCGGGTGAGTTTTTACTTTATCCAATGCGAAGCATGGGAGAAAGTATTGGAATCGCTCTCGAGGCAAGCGCGACTTCAAAGGGTCCTCAGGTAAAGACTACAGAACCCATACACTCAATTAAGGTCACAAATTGAAGTATTCAATGAGATTGAATTTTAGCACGTGACGGTTTTGCCAAAAATTACCTGGAATCTCGTCGACAGGCCAAAAAGTGCCATTTTTTTGGAAGTGCGTGGGGATGGATGGATGTATGTTATCGTTTTTTTCGTCCACGATTTTTTCCACACCTTTGCGCTGATTGAAATGAAATTGAAAACCTACCATTATTTTAACAAAATGAAGCGCTGATTAGTTTTTGGTACATATCGGTCCACAAACATTAGTACTTTATTTCAGTACTTTTTTAGTTTTTTCTAAATATCTTGAAAATGACTTAACCAATTTTGATGAAATTTAATATCCTAATTAAGTACCTTGGGGACCACAAAAAATGTTAAATAAAGTTTTTAGTAAAATTTGGATAAAGTTTAGCAACGATCCGTTGCAGTTTATTTTATCTTGAGACAGTCTTATAATTCAAAAACAGTACATTATATGAGAAAAAGTTTCAAATAAAAGTTTATTTATATGGAAGGGGTAACTAAACTACGCTATTGTTTGTAGATCTAGAACAAGCTTTCAAGGGTATTCTAAAGTCAAGTTCTGTTTTTTAAATCGAAACCTATATATTCCTCTTTTCATATTCATAATCTACAAGAAAAACTGAACACCTTTCATAAGAACTATTTTTTTATCCGACATCAAATAAACAAAATATTAAATCAATTATTAAATCTCAAAATATCTTAATAATTGTTTTTAACAATTATTTAACTTCATTATCAAATAATACTAAATATTAAATAAATAATCACTAAATCGAAAAGCCACAACAATGAAAATAAGTGTTTATAATGATCTTAAAACTTCTTTATACTCAGATTTAAGAGATTATTTTCTACTTAATAGAACTACTTAAAATTCTTGAGTTTAAAAAAGTTTATTTCTCGTGTCAATCCAGTAGATAGTATTGTATTACCATAATAAAATTTGAGCATTTTTTTGTTTAAAGACAGAAATTGAAATGGTCTTAATTTATGGTGAATGTGGAAGAAGTGTTATGGGGCTGCCATTGAAATGGATTCTGGAAACTGGAACAGGCCAAAAAACGAAATTGGACCCGGAATTCATCCAGAAGAATTTTGCGGTACACTCTGGAATGTCTCAGAACAGTGTCGAAAATTGATTAAATTATTTATTCAATAATTAAATGCTTGATCATTATTATTTGATAATTAAGTTGAATAATTGTTAAAATTACCGTCTTGCCTAGAATCGAACCGACGAACTCTTGAACTAAGGTTTACTGATTTCTGTTACTAAAACTATATATTTTTGATTTAGACTGTGTCGAGATAATATTGTATTCATTTGAACTCGAATGAAAATGAAAAAACACCAATAGATTTTAAATTAAGAAACATTAAATATATATATTAATTAAGGAGGCAAATTTGAAATATAATTGTCATCTCGGATTTTAAACTGATGGCTCCAATCGATTTTCATTAACCAGGCAAATTTGAAATATAATTGTAATTTTGAAATGAAAGACTCCAATTCATTTTAAATTAAGAAACATTAAATATATTCATAATTATTCCTCCCCCCCCTCCGCCACTCAAAAATAAAAGAGGCGAAACTTTTAAGAGAAGATGTATTTTCGGTAGTTTACCGGTATACATTTGGAGTGTGGTTTTTTAAGAGGAATAAAATTTTTGGACCGAGACGCTGCCCGCCAGAGCTTCAGTCGGAGGTCCGAGCTTCGAGGGCGTTCCGAAGGCACGCACGAAAAGCTCGTACTGAAATAGTTTAAAAGTAAAATGAATTTATTTTATTTTATGGTATAGGGAAGGACTTTGATTAGAACGATTAGAAATAATTAAGTGGAATAAATTTGTTCAAAATTTTCTCATGGGTTGGTCAAAAATCAACTATACAGTCGAACCCTCTTAGGTATAACGAGCGCTAAGGGACTGCGATGTTTGCTCGTTATAACCGAGTGCACGTAAATTACGGGTTCGTTTATAACTTAACATTGTACCAACCAAGTACTATTTCCCTTCCCTCGTTAAAAGCGCGGGTTCGACTGTATTTATTTTCTGATATTTTTAAACCAAATTCTTCATTTGAATTTTCAAATATTCTTGCTTCCAGATTTGGATATATTTCAAAATCTTGGAATTTTTGAAATTGTTTTATATATCGTGAATAGATTACATTTTTATTTCTTTAAATCCATGTCCAAATAATATAAAATAATAAAATACTTAGAAAGGAAGAATTAGAGAAGTATAATAAGGGATAGGTATAGCGGCTTTTTTAACCGACTTCAAAAAGGAGGAGGTTCTCTATTCGACTGAATTTTTTTTTTTTTTTTTTATTGTGCCTATGTTACCTCATATCTCCGCCAATTGTCAACCGATTTTGAAAATTTTTTTGCATTGGGTCCAGTCTAGCTTCCGATTGGTCCCATTTTTTTTTCGATTTTTTTCCATAGGTATTAGACCTTTTTTAAGCTCTCGGCTAATCCGATTCCAACCCCTTCAATTTGATGGAAGAGGCCTATATTCAGCAGTGGATTGTCGCTATCGACAGGCTGATGATGATGATGATGATGATTAGACCTTTTTTATTAGGTTTGTTTAGACCTAACCTCTTTGTTTATGAACCGATTTCGATGGTTCTTTTTTTATTCGAAAGGGGGTGTCTTAGGGATGGTGTCATATTAATTTGGTCAAGTTCTGATGATATGATCACTATTAATAACATCACTAAAAAGAGAAAAATAAAAATAATTTTTAAGAAAAAAATAAAAACCGACTTCATAAAAATTAAATGCAACAAATAAAATACACTAAAAGGTATAAAATAATTATTATCTTATTTAGTTACAATTAAACGACGAAATATTAACATGAAATTATTTTTGAAGTCGGTGCCAAACATATACCTTTTATGAATCGCACTCGACGGATCTTACTTAGTAGTTTGGCGGGTACGCTTGCTTATAGGTATAGTTTGTTTGGCACCGACTTCAAAAGTAATTTCATGTTAATATTTCGTCGTTTAGTTGTAACTAAATAAGATAATAATTATTTTATACCTTTTAGTGTATTTTATTTGTTGCATTTAATTTTTGAAGTCGGTTTTTATTTTTTCTTAAAAATTATTTTTGGAAGGATACGTACCTAACTGCTTTGAGCTATAGTAAAAATTCTGATAAAATAAAAGGACGGACATTAAGGACAATAAATAGAAAAGAAGGTAAGAAGTTTATATTTTTTATTCATTTAATATTTTTTTTTTATATTTATTATTTTTTATTATTTTTTTTTGAATGAAAGAAAGGAAAGAAGAGAGAGAAATCTCTCCTTACCTTTTAGAAAGGACGTACATCATGTGAAGAATTGATTGATTGATTGATGATCAGTATTAAAATGATTAAAATATTTCCATGATGATATTTTTTTTTTTTTTTGGCGCGTTTTTGATGATGAGAAAGTGAGCAAGAGTTTTTTTTTTTTTTTATCAGAAAGGTAGGAAGGATAAAAAAGTATAAGTGATGATGATGACTGGTGTATTTTGAAAAATTTTCTGGATATGAATCACTTTTGACATTCTCTGGTTAGCTCTTTACAATTATTTATCTGTATGCCGTTGGAAAATAGTTATTTCAGGCAAATAGCTTTAACTATTTTTTATTTTTTTTTTTATTTGCCTAGGCATAATCTTTTCGAAACAATTCTTTTTTTTTCTAGGCCGTAAATTGGAGAAATAAGTGAAAACATTTTCAAGACTTGATAGGCGACCGTAAATTTAGGTGCTGTCTGATTTAAGATATATTAAAATATTAAAATATATTATTGTGACGGAGAGCTAATAGGTAGACCACTTGTAATAAATTTAAATATAATAAACTAATTAAATTTTTCTTGATACATATATTTAAAAGAAAAAATTATTTATTGATTGTATAATATTTAAAATATTAAAAAAATACAAATCTTTCAAAAAACAATCCTAAACACGTTTATTTTCAAACCAAACGCTTCGAGAGAACTTCTCCCTTTTTCAACGGTAAAAATTTCCAAAAAAAAGTTGCTTCCTCTAAGATTCAGAAAACAACACTAAGATATTAAATATTTATGTACAATTGTCTATATGAAAATATTTAATATCCCAGTGTGGATTTCTAAATTTTAGAGGAAGCAACTTTTTTTTGAAAATTTTCACCATTGAAAAAGGAAGAAACCCTTCCGAAACGTTTTGTTTGAAAATAAACGTTTTCAAGATTGTTTTTTAAAAGATTTTTATTTTTTAATACACATATTTAGTTGTCTTTGCCTTTTCCATCAGTTCTTGTTAGAAATGTTTATACATTTTGGCACTAGAACAAATTTTCTACAACTTTCTGTTCGCGAGCTAATTTGAATATCGGAATTCGACACACAAACAGACAGATAGAAGAAAAAATTTATGGTTGAAAATGATTATTTTTCAACTTATCAGATATTTTTAAATACAATAAGAATAAAAAAAATGGAAATGAATTAATAATACTGTTCGAGACATTCTGTCATTATAATTTTTTGATTTTCATTAAAAAAATTACATTTACCTTTAAATGTTTAAAAAAAAACTAAATAAATAAGACCTGAGAATTAGGGTGGTCCTTATTTTGGGTATTATTCGAATTTTTACGCTCCCAGATGCTCATATATGGTTCGAAAAAAAAAAAAAATATTCACCAAGTTTCAAGACTCTATCTCTCAATTTTAACCTGTGTCACAAAGCGATGTAAGTTTCGCATCTAAATAATATGAATTTTTGGCTTGGAACGATCAATTTTTTTATTCCGGCCAAAAAAATGATTTAAAAAAATTTGAAACTATATAAACTTTATCCTTATAATAGTGGCTATCTTTCAGAATTCTTACAGATTATTAGCTATTATAATTTTGGATTTTCAACTAGATAAAATACTAGCACATCTTAGCGTTAGTAAATTATAGACTCCAAAATTATAATAGCTAAAAATCAATAAGAATTCTGGACGATAGCTAGTACTATGAGGATAAAGTTTACAGAGTTTCAAATTTTTTGAACCATTACTTTGGCCGGAATAAAAAATTGATCTTTCAATGGCAAAAACCCCATGTTATTTAGAAGGGAAACAAACTTACATCCCTGGGGGCACGGGTTATAATTGAGATAGAGACTTGAAACTTGGGGGATATTTTTTTTTATTTATTTCGAACCATATAAGGCCTTGTCAGCGTAGAAATTCGAAAATACCCAAAATAAGGATCACCCTAATAAGTTATATATAGTACCGGTTGTACTGATCCAAAATGAATGAAATTGTAATAATTTTAGACGTAATTTAAAGAGCTTTAATTTATCTAATGGATATTTTTTAGATTTGATAAGACGTTTTAGAGTTATTCAAGAAAAACTGAAAAAACCCCGAAATTTGAGGCGTGCAGCAATTCCGATTTGGGGGGAAACTTAGGGTAGTAATATTGTGGTACCTAATAAAACCTTTACAGGGAGATAATCCATGTAAATGTTCTTTATAAAGAGTTTTCATTCGTTTTTCTTGAATACCTTATAATTTTCACCAGAAGTTTTTTCTGGGCAAATATAAATTAAAAAATGGTTAAAGCCATATGCCTGAAAGTGCTATTTGCCTCAAATATATAAATATAATTTTAATTCAATTTATATTTCATTTATACTGTGAAGAAATTTCTCTCACAGTGAAGAGATTTAGAATAAAATTACTCAAATAATAATAATAATAAAAACATGATCTAAATAAAAATTATTCAAAAATTATATATTTTATCCCTCCTTCCTGTTTACTTGGCCATTTTAAAGTCACTAAATGAGACTATTACGATATATATATATATATATATATATATGTCAAATTTCTTCCGACCCAAGAAGAAATGTATATAGATATCGACAACATAGAAATGACAATCAAACATTCGAGGAAAAAAATAATAATCAACATTTATATATTATCATAATATATTATATATATACATAAACTCAACAATCACATAAAATATTTCCAGACATCATTTCTCAATTTAAAATAACTTAAAATATCAATTTACATATTTTTTTTTCATTTCTTCAAGTTATCAAATAGATACATAGATATCTATATTTCTATTATATATATTAAGATATATTTATATATAAATTATAGAGCCATAGATATTGAAAGAGTTAAATTGGTTTCGATACAACCTTAAAGTATCTTAATTAGAAAATTGATTTTTTTTTTATTTTGTGTGTGTGTAATGATACTGTACCAAGTGCATTTGAAAATGGATTGGATTGGTTGAATTTTTTTTTTTTATTAAACAGAACTACCGTCTCTAGAGATAGAACGTTTGTCTCTGGCTCTAACAATTGACTCTAAATTATTCCCTGCATTTTCTAGGAAGATTATTAACAGAAGAGATGAACAAAAATGATTGAGCCAAAATGGTGTATTCATTTGTATATTTCTATATATATATATAATATATACATATATAAACAGAAATGCCTTGATTTACGGTTTGAGAAAAGGTTTTATACAAGTCCATTTCACGGTACAATTATTAAGACTATTTAACACGTCATTAAATTTCAATATGTGAATCTTATTCAAAATAATGTTGAACAATATATACAGAAAATTGGAGTATTTTTTTAGAGTGGCAATTTTTTAGAATCTATCATTTTTTGACCTAAATATGTCCATTCATGGACCTGTTTTCTTACTGGTTAACAGATGACCAAATGACCAGATTAGAGCTTAAATATATATTATAAGAATTGATAAAGAAAAGTTGTTCAAATTATTAAAAAATATATAATAAATAAATAAATATTTATTTCAAAATCAAATGTTAACTTAATCTAAACCCGGGGCCCAAAATCTGAACCGGGCATCTTATTACGGAATAAGTATGTGTTTTTTTATGAAGTGGAAAAAGTTGGTCACCTTACTCATTTTTTATCTAACATACCCCCTTAAAAAAACATGTTACATCTGGGCCGTGGGACCCGAGCCCGGGAGCCACAGGTGCACTTGGACCTCCCCTCTTTGGGGGGCTATGTCTAGATCAGAGGTAGTCAATCTTTTTATATCTATCGCCCACTTTTTGTTAATAGTAAAATTTTCATACCGCCCACCGGTTCCGCAGTAACTTAATTTAGCGCATTTGCAAAGTACCTACTAGTAATTTTTGAGTGGAGGTTTAGTGTACCTAGTTAAACTTATCTTTTTAATTACACTTTGCATATGGTTTTTAATACACAGAAAATTTAGTATAAAAACTATTAAAGAATATAGTCTATTAAATTTACTTTAAAAGAAATCCCACTTAAGACTGAGATTTAAAACATCTCCTCCGCCCTTCACACATATTTTAAACAGCTCATTTTTGTGTGTTTTAAACCGATTTTAGGGGGGGGGGGATCGAAAGAATTTTACCTTTTCACTTTTAACGGCCACCCTAATATGCATACATACTCAAAATTCATGTTGTATGTAAAATAGTCTATTCAGTCAAAGAGGGCTGAAAATTTACAACTAAAATTAGTATTGAAATTAGTTTTAAATTTAGTGACGTGTAAAACAGCCAGAACTTATTTAAAACATTCCTGTATATAACTTAAATTATTGCAATCTGGTCTTCAAATCTAATTCTATAATTATGATGTATGTATTTTCGAATGTCGAATATTTGTAAAAAGAGGCAGATCTGTACACGTATATATACATAATATATATATTTCTAACCTATAATTTATTAGATATTTTTTTAGTTATTTGCTTTTTATATATTTACAACTTGGCGAGTAGACCCTGGTTTCCAACGCGAATTGTGAAAAGTAATCTTCGTAGTTGCCTTTGATTAGATTATGATTTAAAAAAAAAATACATGATAATATCTATTATTTTATTTAATCAATATTCTTAAATAATAAATATAAAATAATAAAAAAAAGGCAACTTTGATATATACTTAGTTACAAACTGATTTGCTGTTTATTGCTTTCGGGATTTCAATCATCCATTATGGAGCAACCGTTATGAGATTTTATTTTATATTTTTTATATAATATCTATGATTGAAGGTTCAGTTGAGAGATTGTTTTTTTTTTCATATCTTCACATTTGTATATAAAATCCCTTAATTTGTTTTATTTTTTTTTGTTTTGTTTTTGTAAGATTGCGGATTAAGACTTCTCCAAAAACATTCTATGTGATTAAAATATTTTTTTATATTTTTCTTTATTTTTTTTTTTTTATAAAATTCTTTTTTCTTTCTTTCAATCATTTTCTAACACTTTTTCCCACTTTTTTTTTTATATTTATATAAAAAACTCTAATATCGTCCCCAATAAAAGGAATGCTCACCAAAACTTGAAACTGTTTAACAACTCTATGGAAAATATAGACTTACAACAACAATTGAGCATTCATTATGCTTTTACCACAATAATGTTGCCTCTTATATTTGATTTTTGATTAATATTCATTTCTTGTTAGAAAATTAATCCACGATAACAAGTATATTATATGTATACTGTATAGACAGAGAGATTGGCAAGCAATGGACAAGTGTGGAGGATCAGACAAGCAATTGACATGAACATATGAACAATACATACCATCAAATCACAACAATTACATTTCTATACTTATTTCGCTCTCTTTTCATTGTTAATAAAAAAATGAGTACAGAAAAAATAAATTGGAACTCAAAAATTATTATTATTATTGAGTAGAAAATGTCTTTTGGTTTAGGATAATCATTATTGCAAATCTTCAGAGTATTTTTACCGAAGTTTGAAAATAAAGGGTCGCAACTCCTCTATTTTTAGGCCTGCCGAAACAATTCCAAGGGGGAGGATTGGCCAGCGCTATCTATGAACTAAAGTCCGCTTCACAAGAGGCTTCTTTATCTGCTTTCTTTAGCAGCTTGCTTTGAAGTTTGTTTTGGTGCAAGATGACGTGCTGGTTTTTTTGCCACCGTTTTAAGCTGGCTGATTCTCTGTTGCGTGTACAGTGTTAGTTCAGATGCCAACAAAAATGGCACGCCTATTTCGCATGTCACCCACGTGATAAAATACTGTTTTCCGATTGTTTCTTACTCAAAACCAACAGAGGAATGAGCCCGTAATATAGGACATGTTCTATCTTTGAAATCTAGCAAGAAGTGACGTTATTTCTATCCTGGGAACCTGCTCAATTGCTAGCAGAGCTCCCAATAGGAAAAATAGCCTCGTGTGCAGCGGCCTTAAGATCTCACACGAGAACTGATGCTCTCAACATTCCATTTTATCCAATTTAGATAAGAAAAATTACTTTTTTTTACCCTAATACTATTGGTATAATAAAATATAGTTTCAACATTTTCTAATGTTGATGTTTTATTATTTTATTATAATACAATGAAGATTCACAATAAAGAAATATATTGATAATAAAGTTCAATCGGAGTATAAAAACCATACAAGTTTGTTCATTCAAGGAGACTATTCGGTTTGAAAAATTAATTTCAGAATTGTTCATTTTTATTATTGGTGTTTTTGGCTGACTGCACAATATTTGTATTTTAAATTGTTTAGTCGGGATTGGAATTACAAATTTTTTGAGCCTGAGTAAGAGTAGTTTTCAGCCCTTATGAAATAATGTTAATTAATTTAATTATACAAATGTACCTTTGAATCATATTTTTTAATACTTGGGTATAGGAGCATATAAAAAAGCTAAATGAATTTATTTTTCATGAGAATAATAAAAAAATATGATTACAAAAACATCAAGATATTTGTTTAATCATTTACTCATTTTTTCTTCCGTTTGAAAAATAAAATATTATTAAACTAAATAAATTACTTTTAATTTTATAGCACTTAATTTCAAACATTCATAATAATTTCATATATTTCTTACAATCATTCTTGACAAAAAATTTCTATATTTTATAACATTTTCTTCATACTTGTGTGTGTGTGTGTGTGTGTATGTGTTTCTTTTGATTAAAATGATATTGAAAAATAATTTCAGAAATTAAAATGGATGGTACTTTAGTACCGTGTGGTCTACCTGAACTTTTACACTATTGCATGATGTCGAACAGAGTATAACGATAAAGTTTGGTATTCTACAACGACATCGAAACACAAATTATTTATCTTTTTGTACGTTTTCTTGTGATGACAAATCTTTGGGTCTTGTGGTCCATTCAAAAGATTGAATTCATGTAAAAATGCTACTAAGTTCTCTTCATTTTTCTTTTTGTAAATCTTCAACAAGATAATAACGCAGTGTTAACCGTGAAATTCTTGTTAATTTTTCTACGATAAAATCATTTTAATATCAAGTATTTAATGATGGTAATGGATATTAATGAGATGCTCACTGAACATCCCTATGAAAGCGATGTTGAGATCGTTGCTGGGTTTTTAGTCTAGATACAGTTGTCCGAGATAAAGGAAAGTTCGGGCGTCTCTATATAGGGATTAAAATCCGGTATATATCGACGTAAAATTCTTTCTGGTCATTTTGCAAGACGGAAAACAATGCTTTCTGTATAGCATTTTCTTAGTTACTGCAGCGATTCGGGCACCGCTATATAGAGATTAAAATCCGGTATACAGCTATTGACGACTTGAAATTCTTTCTGGTACTTTTGCAATACAGAAAACAATGCTTTCTGTATAGTAGTTTTTTAGTTACTTCATCGATTCGGGCACCAATATATAGGCATTAAAATCCGGTATACCTACAGCTATTATCGACTTGAAATTCTTTCTGGTACTTATGCAGTTTCTTAGATACTGCAGCGGTTCGGGCACCGCTATATAGGGATTAAATCCGGTATACAGCCCTATTATCGGCTTGAAATTCTTTCTGGTACTTATGCAAGACAGAAAACAATGCTTTCTATATAGTAGTTTCTTAGATACTGCAGCGGTTCGGGCACCGCTATAGAGGGATTAAATCCGGTATACAGCTAATATCAACTTGAAATTCTTTCTGGTACAACGCTTTCTGTAGAGTAGTTTCTTAGTTAATGCAGCGGTTCGGGCACCGCCATATATATACCGCCCTATAGGGATTAAAATCCAATATACAGCTATTATCGACTTGAAATTCGTTCTGGTACTTTTTTAAAACAGAAAACAACGCTTTCTGTATAGAAGTTTCTTAGTTACTGCAGCGGTTCGGGCACCTCTATATAGGGATTAAAATCCGGTATACAGGTATTATCGACTTCAAATTCTTTCTGGTACTTTTGCAAGATAGAAAACAATGCTTTCTGTATAGTAGTTGACGTTACTGCTGATTTCCTAAGAAGAAACGGTAGTGTAGATTTTCGGTAGTCCGCAGGCTAAAATGTAGATTTCCGGTAGACCACACGTTAAAGTAGTACTTGTTTGAATTGTATACACTTTTGTTTTAGTTTGTTAGAATGAGAATAAAAATCGAGTCCCCTTTTAGAACAAACTTGATAGATGGGTGGGTTTTGAGATCATAGTCTAATCTATCTTGATGCTGTGGCGGATCTTGTGCAGATCGTCGTGGTCGGAAGCCGGAAGACGTAGTTCACTCAGCCTCGGCCTCCTCGCGGAACAGGTAGGTGCTCCAGTAGACAATGTTGAAGAGGGCGAAGACGAGCGGGAAGGTGATTCTGGAGATGACGTCGATCCGTTTGCTCCTCGTCGGGAATTTGCTGAGCCAGGTCCGACAGCAGTTGTCGCGGGGTTGTTTGGGCTGCGCGTGAACGGCACAATGCCTAAGCATCATCGCTGCTCCCGGGTGATGATGATTGGGAAGGGGCGGGGGTAAGTGATCGTAACCTCGTCGTGATCTGGAGGGACCATGACCATGACCATGACCAGCCTGAGGTTGAGGCTGCAACAGCGGCTGAAGACCCTTCTGATCTGGATGCTGGAGCGGTTTCTGCAAAATTAAGGCGCCACTACTACTGACACGTCGCCGCCCCACCACCCTCCAGTACTCTACCACCTAGCGCCTCAATCCCTCTGCCCATCTAGGCAAATGAAAATGCGAGCGTTTAGGACGAGCGAGCTTTTGCCATTTCCATTTCAATTTATGATTTTTTTATCCATTTTTACAAAAAAGAAACTTTAATTAAGAAATTTCACCAAAATCATTTTCAGTTTAAAAATAAATAACAATTCATTTAAATATTCATAAAAAAAAAAAATAAGACCTATTATTGAAATAATATACTTTAAAATCTCCTTTTCTATTTTTGAGCTAGCTTAATCTCTACCCATTTTCCAGATGTATTTCAGAAATTATCAATTTCATTTCAGATTAGTAAATTTTAATCATGTTTAAGTTCACATAATATGCTGATTTATTAATAAATGAATTTACCCAAGGACCAATCATAGATTTTAGAGAAAATATTTTTACATTGCATATGAGAGAGGGTCGTCCCCTTAGGAATCGAACTAGCAAGTTAGTTAGGGCTTGGGTTCGATTCCTAAGGGGACGAACTCTCTGATATGCAATGCAAAAATATTTTCTCTAAAATCCATGATTGGTCCCTAAATTAAATTCATTTAACAGTATATGTCTGGGTTGATTTTTGAAAAAAAAAATTCCATCTATTTTCAAAAAAAGAAACTCAAAAAAATGCTTAAATATTTGCATTCATTATTTAATGCTTATTTATATTTAAGACAAAAAAAAATCAGTGGACGACATACCTATTTGTTTGTGCCAAAACAAGCAGAAACATTAGGCAGATTGAGATTTATTTTGCTATTTGGTAAATATTTTAATTATCAAAATGCTATTTTTTATGATAAGCTAAAATATATTCGATAAAAAATACATATTTTTAACAACAGTCGCGAAAGTGCGATTTTCAAGAAACGTTTTCTTGGGGTAAACCGACTGATTATTGTGAAAGATTCCCGAGGGGGTGAAAAACAACCCCTCTGACATATAATTAAAAATATTCCACTCCATCGGATTTAATAGATGACACCATCTTTGATCTATGATTTTCGACTGATTATTACTGAGTAAAATAAATACACCTTTCTTGCACGATGTGAGTAAAGTTCCACTTTCCCCCAAATTTATTATACAATCACAGCCACATATAGATTTTTGTAAACAACTTCAATCTATGTAGCTTTATTTATATTAAAGTGGTTCTTACTCAATTACAATTAATTTTGTCATAACGTTTTTAATACAATTAATTCACGATTTATTAAATTAGATGGAAATTTTTTTAAATCTTTTCTGAAATACTATTGGAAAAGGTGAAGACATAGCAGCTATAAAATATAGCATAGTCATTGTATAGTATAAATATATATATGTATATGCGATGAAGTCTCCCAAGCATCTAAAAAAAAAAAATTAAAATTGAACATAATTTCAGAAAAAAATGTTAAGTTAAAAGAGAAGTGTCTATTAAATAGATAATTATGATTAATAATACAAATATGAAATAATATATTTCGAACTACTTTACTTCAGAATAAAAATTTTAAAAGTATATTCTGACATTCTACTTTTTCAAAATTCTACATCATTTTTTTCGAGAAATTGTTAAATACTTAATAAATAAATAAAAGTATAATAAATCAAGTAAAAAGTATCTATCTATGCTTTTGAGATAATAATTATTAAATATAATATATACATATTTTAAATTATCACGAAAAAATGAAAATAAAAATAAGATAAATAAATAAATATACGTTTATAAAATTTCTGATCGCATAAAGAAAGTCATTGAAAATAACGTTTAAAAAAGTAGAATCAATGGATAAAAAAATATCAAAATAAAATGTAAAAGTCGCCAAAGTTTCGACCGGGAAATAGGAAATAAAATTTTTAGGTTGGATTCTGCTGCTTGCTTTCCCATCATAATAAATCCATTCCAATTCCAAAAAATTGCATATCTTACATTAAGTATAAGAAATTAAATTTAAAAAAAAAATTAAAACTTCAAAATTATTTAAAATTAATATGAGAAGCACAGCAGCGAATAAATATTCTATGGGATTCCAAAGTTCAAGTCGAGTTACGCCTACGGGGGGGATTTGAGAAAACCAAACGGTGAACTCAAACGGCCACAAATAGCTACGTGATATTGTCTCGATAAAATTTTGCAAAAAATCCTTGTAGGGGGTGAAAAATGATGGATGGAGATCAAGGAGGCGACATTTCAGGCAAAGGACGAAGACACCCACAATAAATAGGGATCTACGCAGCATCAGTAGCAGCAGCAGCCACACACCTGCACCTGCATCTGCATCTGGTCAGAATTGTCTCCTGGTTTCTCTTTTATTCATTTATGTATAAGTGAGAGAATTATGAAAAGATTCTGGTCTCTCTATGGTCATTAATCCGATTCCAGACCACCTCAAGATTTGATTGGCATATCAATAAGAAGTAGACAGACACCATGACTCGATCCCCTAAAAAATCTCGCAAATTTTCACTAAATATTCAAATTAGGAAGATTCATTAGTTAATACATGGTGTAAGCAATGAGCTAGTTGATACCCGGGCTTAATTCCAATCCGAACTTGAAGGGAACGCAATTATTTTAATTTATAGTTTACTAAGAGTGAAACGAATTGAACCTTTTAAGTTGGAAGAATTTGGAAAGTGAACATTTCACAATTTTATTTTTAATAGAAGAAAACTTATTCTTAAACTAGGTATAATATGTAATTAATTTATTTTAAATCTATCTTTCGAACACATGTTTAATGCACAGGGTGGGGGATAAAGATCTAGCACATTTTGAAGAGGTATAAAAAATGAAAAAATTTAACTAGACAAAAACTGAATGTATTTTTGAAAAGAACATAAAATAAATTTTAAATAAATGTGTTTTAAACATTAGGTTAGAGAGAAAAAAAAAGGGGGGGGGGGGGTCGAAAATCAAAATTCTAGCTCTTTCGACCAAACTTAACCAAATTTTGCATACATACTCTGTGGACCCCCAGAAGGCCAGAAATGCAAAAACTAACCACCCATATTGGGGGATTGTCAAAAATGAAAATTCTAGCCGTTTCAACCAAACTACGACTATATACGTATGTATACAAAATTTGTTTGAGTTTGTTCGAAAGGGCTAGAAATTTAATTTTTTACTCTCCTCCCCATTTTAGGTGGTTAGTTTTTGTATTTCTAGCCTTCTGGAGTTCCACAGAACATGTATACAAAATTTGGTTGAGTTTGGTCAAAATACATTCAGTTTTTTTTCTAGTTAAATTTTTTCATTTTTTTATAGCCCTTCAAAATGTGGTAGATCTTTATGCCCCACCCTGTTTTATTTAATTTTTTATCATAATATGTTGACAAGTATACATTATATTTGATCTATATTCAACAACCAGGATAGAAGGGAAGTTAAAAATACAATTAAGTATTATTGATCCTGATGGTTACATTACCGACATCCATCATCAACAAAGAAAGTATAGGAGCGAAATTAAACGGCCTCGGGTAAACTAATTCAAAAAGAACAATTCGAGATTGAAATATTGTATATTTTATTAACACCACATAGAATATTGCGCTTTGCGAAATTAAATTATTGGGAAAGATGTCACGTAAGTATAAAAGAAAAAAATATACTTTTTTAACCTGCACCTCGACGATGTTCTCAATAATACCAAATATCTTATGTCTAACGGATTTTGGTAATATAATAAAAGGCTCCCAAAAATTACTTATAATCATCTGATAGAGTTTCACATGTCATTTTCTTACAATCTACCATTAAGTAAGTAAATTTATGATGAGGATTCAAGAAAGTGTTACACCAAGAAGGAATAACATTTATGTATAAGTTAGGATTGACTATCCCTAAAGAATAAAAAGGAAGAATATTCAGGACTCGAAATTGATTATGAAAAAAAGAAGGTCTTGATCGATTGAAGAGAACGGGAAAGATGAAGTAGTAATGGAATTCAAGTCTTAAAAAAGTCATGGGATTAAACGAAATAGCGAAAGCATTTGCTATAACCAGGGGTGCCCTACACCCCAGTATCATGAAAACTACCCCCTCTCCACATTTTATTATTAGAAGATCTTTTTATTACCTTTTGTTGAAGTTATAAGACTTGGCCGTTAAAATGCTAAAATGCAAAAATTTTCAACCCCCTGTGGGCACCCCTGCTATATCTTTAAGGAATTAAGTGCTGGATTAAATTTAGAGATTAGTCGATGGATTAAATTTATGAATAAAAATAAAAATGAAGCTTTTGAAAGTAAAAGCAACAACTAAGCAAATGACAGAAATTAATTTGCATAAATATTTAAGTAAATAAACCAAATTTAAAAAAAAAAGAAAGGAAAAATTTTCAATTTAAATGATAGTATTTAAAAACCGACGACGTAGTAAATATATTTTAGTAGAAATAATGATTATAAAATTTAGACCCGATTAATCTACCAGTATTAAATAATTTAGTATTATTAAATTTTATTTAAAAAAAATGGTTTAATTACAAATTTTGTATATATAAAAAATAGTAGAAGATTAAAAATTAAATGTTAGTGCGTTTACCCGAAAATGTCTGTGCTTGACGTCTATTACTCGTTTAGGTTGCCATTATATATGGTAATCGAACCCCCTTTGAGATTAATAGATATTTATTATTTATTATACAATAAGAATAAATGATTAATTTGTGTTAAGAAATATGTTCTATTTTAGACAAATTAACTTTTAAACGTTAGTTTTAATTTTTTCTTAAACCAATTTGAGCCGCGAAAGTTAAATAATCAATCAATAATTTCTTATGTTAATTCTACCCATTATTTAGAAAATTATTATATTATTTTTGAAAAGGAAAAATGAATTGAGCACCCGACGGGACTCGAACCCGTGTCTCTCTCCTTTAGCCGAAGAGCGCCTAGTTGATCAACTAGGCGCTCTTCGGCTGGGAGAGAGACACGGGTTCGAATCCCGTCGGGTGCTAAATTCATTTTTCCCTTTCAAAAATAATATAATAATTTTCCAAATAATAGGTAGAATTAACATAAGAAATTATTGATTACATTATTTAACTTTCGCGGCTCAAATTGGTTTAAATATGTTCTATACTTATTTCAAAATTTAATAGAAAATTTATATGTAAAAGAGCTTGATCTTGATGTCTTATTCAATAAAATTTGTCAAAATATATGAAACCAGCTGAGAAGGGCACCTATGGAGGCATCTTGCTGGCCAGGGGCTCAGCCCCCTGGACTCCGGTGTCCCCCCAACACATTCTAGCATTTTTGATTGAAAATTTTAGATTATAAATTATTTTTAAATTCCCCGGTATTTATTTAACGTTAAAGCACGGCTAATCAGACGCAAGCCCATTATTATAATAGATGTGTGTCGAAGTAAAAACCACTCTTTATAAATTAAAATCCTTCTGCCGAAATCACCTAGACTGGCTATTTTATTTGAAATATTCTCATGTGAAAATATAAAATTTTGCTTCCTAATTCTGAAGTCATTTCCAAATGCTGTGCACTTAAACATGTCATTCGTTGTTCTGTTTAATAAATGACTTTATTTACACGATCGTGCGTGTATATTCATAAGCTGTCCGCATCAATAGTGTCATCGCAAATTTATCACTGCGGGAACGCTGAGATTTTTTAATCCCTAAAATAAATAATTAGATAAAATAAAAAAATACAAAAACTCTCAAAACCAGTGCGATAACGGCGTTCCCGGACCATGACACCCCTGGCCTACATTGCAAAAATGATGGGAAGGGGATCAAAACAACAAATTTAAATTTTCGATTCTTTAATCTCTCTATATGTTCTTTAGAACCCTGAAGAATTATTGTGTGAAAATGAAAAAAAGAACAAAAATAAATTGAGAATTTGAAAAGAACTAATGGTTTGGTTCGCGTGTTCAACTTATGATGCAATTTAAGACTAAGGCAGCATTTAAAAACGATTTCAGATATGGAAAGTATTCTCACGTGTTTATTTATCAAATATCTAATCTAGAAGGTTTTATTGAAAAATCTCCACCCAATAAATAATACAACCAGTAAAGTCTTAACTATAAAAAAAATAACCCAAGCCAATTTTACAAATAATCATCCTTATATTTTTAATATAATAAATAATGATTTAGGTATAATTTTAGCAGCAATTTATAAAGCATTGTGAGAAAATAAATTTGGGAGACAATTCTTATAAGAGAAGATTTCGGCGCAGGTGTTCTCAACAAGCACAAGCCATATGTCATGATATCTCTAAGAGTCAAGAAAAAGAAGAGGAGAGACCAAATGCCAGATATTTACACGGTGACGAGGGGGGATAAAGAACAGCCGATGAATTTTACCGCAATTTCATTCAATATTGAATTATAGATATTTTTACCGAGGTAACCACAATATCCTAAGAATATTCTAAGGATATTCTAAGGACATTTAAATCTTCTTAGAATATTCTGAGGATATTGTGTGTTACCTGGGTAATAGTAACCAGATAATATTCTTTTTTGGGAAAGAACTAAAAACTAAAAAAATAAAAATGAAATTTTAATAAAACGATTTTTACACGTTTCTTAAAAGTCCTATACTTTGAATGAGACAAATAATCTTAACTTTTCAACTGTATCTGAATTCGCTATAGACATAAGAACAATAACCTCCAATGATACATGAGTCATTGGGTTCAGGCAAAGTTTATTTAACGTGATTATCATTGTTTAATATTTAAAGTAAATTCCAGAAATTTGTCGTGGCATAAATCTCAGAAAAATGTCTCGCGACAAATCTCAGAAAAATGTCTTGTGGTAAATATCAGAAAAATGTCTCGCGACAAATCTCAGAAATATATCATGCCACAAATCTCTGGCAACAAATTTCAATGCATAGGACATTTTAACAAAGAGTAAAAATTGTTTTTTTTTATAATTTATCTATTTAGTCAGTCACCTATATTATATATATACAAAAACAAAAGCATTTGATTAAAATTCTATCATGAGAGTTTAAAATAGTTAAAATAAATAATAAAATCAAAATGGCAATGACTATTAATTTTTTTTTGTGATTTCATTATTTCGGAGTAACAGTATTAAAAATATACAATATATATGAGATGATAATATATATATATATAAAGAAAATTGAGTTTCTCGACGGAATCCTGTTAAGGATAGCATGAAATATGATTTATCCACATCAACATGCACAAGACTAATAAACAAAGCACACGCGATCGACAGGTGGATGATTACAGGGTTCCTACAAAGAATTCATTAAAAATCATACAAAATGGATACATTTGAAGGGTGGCCTAAAATAAAATCGACTCAAATATACGCAATCAATCAGAGACCAGAATTAGTTAGAACCAGTTATCAATTTTATTTTAGGAGAAATTTTGAGAGAAAGAGAGAGAGAGAAAATAAACAGTGAGAAAATATTGATAGACACGACACAATTAAGAAATATACTCACAAGTGCAGGCGATGTTGTCTAAGCCAGCCACCTAATACATCTAGAAGAGGGTCTAAACAGTTTCTTAAGGGAAGATTAAAAAATAAAAATTATAAAATTGAACGAAAAATTAATTATTCAAATGATGATGTTTAATAAATCAGGAAAATTCTCATCTGGATTAAGAAAAAATATTGTCTTTGTGTAAGAAAATATCGTGATTCAAGTTTAAGAATGTATGAGACCTCCAATTTATTTACTTTTTTATACAAAACATTTTTTTTTTTATATAAAAACTTTATAATCTTCAATTTTATTAAGGGGGGACAAAAATAAAGCCGCCAGTTTGACACGCCTTCTGTAGTGTAAACTTAGTCGAAGTGTCGTTACTGAATATACTTCTGCTACTTATGCAACCGAAAATTACTTCTAACTCATCAATTGCCTACCCTAGAGTCACGTCAATAAAAATAATAAAGGATACGATTTAATCAAAAAAAGAGTTTTTTATTTTCCTTAAATGAAAATTTTATTTAATAATTAATAAGTATTGGATGGAGTTTTTATTTGAGGTGTTTCGGAAAAGATTGTTACTTGGTGTCCAGTAATAAGATGTAGTTTGATGAGGGGAAGAACCAAACTTTAATGTGTGTATGTGATGGTGTACAATTACAATGTATTTGTTTCTGGCTTAATAGCCTTTAATCGGTACCTAGAGTTTTTTTTTTTAATAATGATGTTGATACAAGAAGAAGTTGCACCAAGAAGGTACAACCTCTTTAGTCCGTGATGGACCCTTGTAACGTGAAGATAAGGGGAGATTTAGGGATTGGGTAGCAGTCGAAGGTATCTGTGGATGCTGGTCTTGAAAGATTGAAGGTTATAAGTAGCTGGAAAGACGGTCGGAGGAAGGGAGTCTATCTCTAGATGTCATAGGGATAAATGAAATGGCGAATGCGTTTGTTCGATTAGTAACCAGTTTAAGCGCGTAGGGGTGTTGAATTTTAGAAGTGTACAAGATTGTACTGTCAGTATACAATTATTCAAAGAGATGTATTTAGAATTGTTATAAATAGTGGTTAAGTGTTGATACAATTAATTAATAAGGTCATGAGACCACAAAAACTTGTTATATGCAACCAGATGGTAGTATTACAATAATTTTCATTAAAAAAGAATATTTTGTTGTTTCTCTTTTAATGAAAATTATTGTAATACTACCATCTGCTTACATATAACAAATTTTTGTAGTCTCATGACCTTATTAATTATATCAACATTTAACCACTCATTTATAACAATTCCAAATACATCTCTTTGAACAATTGTATACTGACAGCACAATCTTGTACACTCTAGGTACCGATGAAAGGCTATTAAGCCAGAAACAAATACATTGCAATTGTACACCATCACATACACACATTAAAGTTTGGTTCTTCCACATACTTCTTATTACTGGACACCAAGTAACAATCTTCTCCGAAACACCTCAAATAAAAACTCCATCCACTACTTAAAATTATTACGGAAACACTGGCGTCGGATACTATGGTCTTAATCAAGTCTCCAACACATTCTTATAATAATTAACATTATAATATTTTCAAAACTTATCAGGGTAGAATTTATAAGAATTTATTTTATTCAAGAATGGTGTCATTCATCCTTAAACATCACAAAATCAACAAAACAAAGGTTGCGCTGTTTACCGAGCCCAACCTTTAAATGCCTATATTAAAACCACGACAAGTGAACTAGCATTACATTCAAATGTTGTAAATTCGCTGAACGGTTAGAATTTAATTTATAAGCAAATATTCAAAGTTATACAATAAATCAAAGTGATATTCAGTGATAAGAGCTAAAAAAGAGTTGTAGTTAGCTTAGTGTGAAAATTAAAATATAGACTGAAAATGGAGGTGTTTTTTAATTTTTTTTTTTTTTTTTTTGAGCAAAGGCATTAGAGAATTTTTCGCTTAGTATTTTAGCCAATAGTTGCGTAAGAGACGATTTAAAGCGAACCGTCCAGCCTGTTAATAATTTATTCCAAAAATATTGGATGAGAGCATAACTGTTGAATTCAGTAAACGTGGACAATTAATTATTTCTTAATTAGAATCAAATTTAAAATATATAAACATCAAATATGGATTTTTTTATAATTGTATAGAAAGAATTTCAAATTACAAATGCCATTTAGAACAATATTTTTTTCTAACCTTTATAAAGTAATTTTCATTTTTTTTTCGAAAAAGATTAAGAAAAAGTAGTATTCGATTCGAATATCAATTAAAAAATAATAATAATTTGATAATCTTGCCTGAAGAAACTGTATTAAGGTTGTTTGTGTTTTTTTTTTTTTTTTTTTTTGTGAATGAGTGAAGTGGTGAAAGTGAATACGATAGAGATAGAGAAAGAAAGAAGAGATCAGTGGTCCAAACTGTGAGTGAGCAAGAGTAAGTAGAGTAAAGTAATAGGAGAGGGGGTCGCGGGACATCCGAGGGTCAGGTCCATCCTCTTCTTTTGGGATTGACAAGGGGACAGGCCTGGCCCTGATGTCCCGCTTAACTTTGGTTAGCCCTAAAAGAACGCCGTTCTCGCTAGAGTGTTAATTCGAGGGATAGACATATTTTAGACAGGGAGGCTCCAGGGGCAACCCACAAAAATATTTTAAACACACACTTGGTCCAAAAAGTTTAAGAGAAATTTATCTCAGAAGACATTCTAGGTAAATAAATAAATAAATAAATAATAAAACAAGAGAGTTAATGACTTGTGAAACTTACAATAATCATTGTATTTTTCGAAACTCTTAAAAATACAATTCATGGATGTTTAATTTTTATTTACCATAAAATAATACAATGTTCATTTAAGCACTTAAACCGCGAAAGTTAAATTATTATTTTATTTTTTGAAATGGAAAAATGAAATCCTCGGCCAGAGAGGAAGTACGCGGGTTCGAATCCTGCCGGGTGCTCAATTTCGTTTTTTCTTTTCAAAAGACAATAATTAATTTCTAGATCTGCAGAGCTAGCAGTCAAAAATTATTATTAAAAATAAAATTATTTATCTGTCGCAGTTTAAGTGATTAAATAAATTATAGAACTAATGTTTAAAATAAAATTTTTTCTAGTATAATGTTCATGATTGAATTTTGAGTAAATAATACAATTAATATTTTTAGGTAAACGTTATCGTCAATATAAAATGTATAGTATTGACAAGATTTACAAAAACATATAATTATTTTTCTGTTTTAAATTTCTTAAATGACAAAAATAATTTTTTCCCAAAATATTGTATTAAAACAATAATAAAAAATATGAATTGTTTTATTAAAATTATTGGTAATAATTTCTTTAATTGATAGAATAAAATACTTCAATCAAAATATACAGGAATTTTTTGTGATTTTCGATATTCAGAAAATAAATTTGGCTCAAAAATTATTTTTCGAGATTGTATGGCGATTTCTGTTGGCTAATTTAGTGCAGACTTAACTCCACTTATTACGTATCTATTATTGCATTACAAATCTAAATAAACAAAATTAACCCTTGGCGATGAAATTCTCTTCTAGTGGTCAATGAAAATGTTATCTCTAGTATCTACATGTCCATAATATAACTCAAAATACATACTTTACTATTATTGATTTAGATAATACTCTGTCTACTCTCGAAATTTTTTTGGTAACGTACTAACTAACGTACTAACAGACATTTTGACAAAATCAATAATATCTGCTAAAATATAATTTTGTCGATGTTCACTAGAGCTTTGTTATAGATTGATAAAAATATTATTATTTTTTTTTTTTAAGAATAGTTCAAAAAGCATAACAAACTTAATTTGTGCAAACTAAATATTTGTCGGCCTAGTATTATTTATAGGTGTTTATTTAACAAAAAATATCTAATCTTATTAAGTGCACCTGTACTGTTAAAAAATATAAAAAAGTTATCATGGCATAATATGTTTGCGTAGGATAAAGCAAATAATCTCCAGTATTTACATAAATAAGCGATTTGCAAATATTTTAAACCCCTTGGCGAGCGAATTTTAGACAAATATTAAAATTTCTCTAAAATAACAATAAACTGCGAGGTGTCTGGAGGGTTAAAAAAATTAGAAGATGGCATGTTTAATAAAATTTTATTAGATATATTCAATAATATTCTACCCAATTATTTTTCATCAGTACTTTATTTACGTTTGTGGAGGGGCTCAAAATATATTTTCGACTGCAAAACATTAAAAGCCAACTGCCAAATTCAATAAGCTTTGATGAAAATTATACCCCATGGGGGTAATGACCTCTAGGTTAGAAGCTATAGGCCTGAGAAAAAAGTACAATAAAAAATAACTTAATAGGTTCATAATATACCACTTTAACTGATTTCTAGTCAATCTGAGAAAGCCAACATCCCTCAACGTACTGGGTGAACATTGAGTTATTATCTAGGTATCTATTTATACTTATAATAATCGGTTTACGAGACGAGGCCGGCGTGATTTTTTTTATTTTAAAACCCATTAATAGTTTATGACAAATAAAATTTATTAAAATTATGAAATTTAAATTACTATTTTAAATAGTTTTTAAGGAATTTGGTGTTGGTACTTTGTGAAACATTTTTTAAAATTATTGGATAAAAAATACTTGGCAGGTTTCACATTAAGATATAAAAACAAAACGAATTTTTTTTGGAGAGACTTTAATCTCGATATATATATTTCGGGTGGCTAACCCATTTTCAGGAGCAACATTGTTACTTTCTGTTGCTCCTGAAGATGGGTCAGCCACCCGAAATATATACATATATCGAGTTTAAACTCTCTCCAAAAATAAATTCGTTTCATTTTTATATCTTAATATGAAACCCACCAAGTATGTTTATCCAATAATACTATTTTAAAACCTAATGCTGAGTCCAGGGGGTTTCGGAGGGCATCTTGCTGGTGATACTATATCAGCTTATGTATTTAATTAATTAAAAGGAATTTTATTAAATAATTTTAACTATTACCACAGACGTCTCACCACAATGCTTTCGTTTTGTATAAATTTTGGTATATAACCTGAAAAAGGAAGCCAAAAACGGGTTTTGCGTTCTAGATTTTTTAAAAAGTCGTTGAACAATAATTAGTAGTAAGACTCTGGTTGTAGTCAAAAGGGATAGTTATGTTAATAAAGCGATAGAGGTGTAATAAAGTCCAATGGAAAAAGAAGCCCAAACTCTAGCGAGTTCAGAAATGCCAGATTGTTTTGTTTATTGGTTAGTCTAAGAAGTCGTAAATTAAATTTTTCAAAATTAAGAAGAGGAAATTTTTTTTCATCAGCCATTCGTTAAAAAAATAAACTCAGTTTCTGAATATCAATAAGCCCATAGCAAAGTGTTTTCTTTAAAATTCCAATTTCATGAAAATTATCTTTATTTAAATTGTAATAAAAGTAAGAAAAACAAAAAAAAAATTATAAGTTCAAGCCATTAACAATTTTCGTCTTATTTTTTCAAGATAATTTGATCGGAAATAAAAAATTAAATGCACCAAATTTTCAAAACCAATCAAATCATTCTCAATGAAGCTCTCACTTCATGCATTTTAGTGTGAGTGATTGGGCATGTGTTGTTAATAAAAAAATAAAGTAAAAAAGAAAAAAAAAATGAAACAGAGTGTCAAGAAAAACCACAAAAAATTAACCAAGATTGTTGTTTGTTGTGTTTAAGGGGGGATTAGAATAGTCGAGAAATTCAATGTAGGATGAAATTCGAATAATATGACAATGAAAAAAATTTGTTTATCGACTTTCAGAGTCATTAAAATTGACGTTACAAAAGAATCAATAAACCGCTTATAGCATAAGCGAGAAAAAAAAACGCCTAAAAATAAACTTGTCGATTATCAAATATCAAATAGATAGGTAACCTCATTAGTCGATAATGAAAGAAAACAACCCTTATTGAGCAAATTTTTATATGAATTTTCATATGAATTATTTTTTAGATTTTTAATTTTAATGGTTTATATATTTTTTTAATTTATATTATTTCAGATTGTATATTGAACTAGCTGCGATGGTTTACTTACCCTGGGCCCCCTCATTCATCCCCCCTCACCAACACCAAGATCAAATTTTAGCTTAGACTCTTATTATATTTTTTAACTTCTCCGCAAACGTCCCACCGTCCAAAAAAAATTATTTTGAGCATACTTAATATGTCTCCAGGTAAAAAAATTATATCTAATGAAAATGAAGTCGAAAATAAACCAAAATGCTGATTATTTTTCCGGAAATCTTGAAATCTAATTCTAGATTCAAAATTTAAAATTATCCCTTTTATTTATCGAAAACTTTTCAGTATATTTTAACATTTATTATTTTAGGGGGGAAAAATGATCAGGGCAAATTGTATCTGATACATTTTCCAGTAAGTACATATAAATCTTATTATTTTAAGCAAGTTTATATTTTATGCGGCCTTCTGGTTGGACAGCCCTGATCTAAAGATAGAAGCCCAAAATGTAATCAGTTCTTTGAAATGCAAATATTTATAACATTTTAGGAAGAATAACAAATTTCTGTCTGTCGTTTTTGAGTCATCATGTTTATCTAAATCACAAGTTAGATAGAAAAAAAAATCATGATTTAAAACGTTTCAGACATTTTTAAACACTATAAGAAAATAAAGTAAAAATAATATGCATCTGGTGAAGGCTGCCTACCGAAACTACTGAATACTAATTTCATTTTGTCCGAGAAAGGGAATACTGAAAAACTCTATCAGAAGAAATAACGTAACATATGAATCTATACAAATATAATAATAATAAAAACGTATAATTGAATGTAATGGAAGGCAGCCCAGAGGTAGTGAGGAAAGAAAAAATTAACACATATAAAATAAGGTGTAATTTATTGGAATCCTTCCTCCTTTCCTTTCAAACCGACGTTTCGGAGGATTTTTCCCTCCTTCTTCAGGGTTTCATTTCGTTGCATAAAAACGTATATTTTATATGAAATAAAAAAGGATCACTTAAAGCGTGTGACGCAAGAAGTGCACATCCCGATCGGGTCTGTCATTTGCATCGCTGACATTTATTAAAAAACACCGAACTAACTTGAGTGATCTTGAATAGCATTTGCACTGTTGAGCTCAATCATATTATTATTTCCATAAAATATCCACTCTATCCCATTAAATGAAACAAACCAGTTAAGAGGGAAAGTAAAAAAAAAACAACAACAAATCTTGGTTTTAAAAAGAAAGAAAAAATGAAAAAAATGTGTTTCAGAATAAAAATTAGTAAAGAAAAAAAATGAAGTTTTGATGTGTCTTTTGATAATAATGAAATGATTGTTTTTTGGGCACATCCTATATTTACTCTTATTTGAAATATTTTTATTAGATCTATTAGATTACTATGATTTTATTTTTATATTTGGAAGATATTTTTTGTTTAAGGTAAAAAAATTCTTCCAAATTTTCACGAAATATTTTTAAATAAGTAGAAATGTATATATAACGTATTCTGAGTTTTTGCAAGTGATCTAATAAAAATATAAAAATTTGAAGAGAGATCCAAGTTCGAGAATAAAATGGGTTGTCAGGGGGGACGGTCTCACCATCGCAAAGGCTGTTGTGCCATCTTCCAAGAGATCTGTGGCAGCCTCCAGTGAAGCAGCATGCTCAAGCTCGCATTGTCTGCGTTGTTTCTTCATATTCTCGCGATGCATATCGGATCTCGAGGCGTAGTTGACCAGAGCGAATTCGAGCAACGCCCCAAAAACGAAGGTGAGGCATACTCCGGTCCAGACGTCGATGGCCTTAGTATAGGACACGGGGGGCAGGGAGGCATTGATGCCGGAGGTTTGGGTGGCCATGGTGAGTAAAGTAGTCACCCCGAGGGACACCCGTGCGGGGATGGCGTTCTGATCGAGCCAAAATGATACCCAAGATACAATGACGAGCATGCAGCACGGGATGTAGATCTGAATCAGGTAGTAGCTGAACTCTCGCTTGAAGAGCAGATCCACTTTCAGACAGCTGTATTCGCCTATAAACAAACCCAATCACGGTCACAGCAACATACACACATACACACACACAATTAGATTAATAAACAAGTTATAGTAACATCCATGCAAACATTTAACACACATTCCGTTGCTATAAGTAGAAGGTATTTGTAAAATACCTTCTCTTAAATGGTGATTTCATAAACAAAAAAGAGGTAATGATTAAAACAAAAGAATAAAATATTTACAAGATGAAAATTTGATTGGATTTAGGGTTTCAAACGTATTAAACATCCAATTGAACCAATTGTTGAACGAACCAGTATTGGTTTTGCTGTTGCAGTAATCTGTGAGGAACTTCTCGAGGGTGAAACGTGGGAGATGAAGATTTTTGACAACCTGAACAGGATCACCCTCCTTCCAAAGGAACACAAGATCGTTTGTGGTCCAGCCATCTAACATTGAACACAGACAACAAAAAAAGATTAATAATCTTTTTTTTATACTATGTTCTGGTCTTTTGTACTTGGAAGAAAGATTGGAAACTTTCAGGAAATAGATCAAACTCGATGTTTATAAATTTTGATTTTTGAAGAGTTGTTAGTTTCGGGGAGATTTCGCGTTGTTAAGAATCTCTAATGCAGCACTGTATAATTTGTTATTATTATTATTATTATTATTATTTTTTAATAATAAAATATTCAAATAAGCATTCTTTAAAAGTACTACTGGACTTATTAGTATACTAAACAACTTACAAAGATACTTCGGTTTAGTGAGTTGTCCTGTGAAGTTCTACATTCACACTCACCAGTAGTAGAAAAATTTCGAATTTCTTGTGTTCAGAAGATAGGAACAATGGATATCCTTTTCTGAAATTATCTAAATTAGGTACTAATTGTCAACTAAATAAAATTTTTCTTACATTGAAATGCTGCAAATAAGTATGTTTCTACAAGAATACTAGTATAGTTACTTAAAATGACAATCGTTACATTTTTTAAACTAAAACTATAAAAAATATCTTGTAGATAAGAGATTACCAAACTGTGGGTCGCGACCCACTGGATGACCCGTGAGTCAATTTTTTAAGGATACTGAAAAGTTATTGAAATGTATATATAATTTTTCTAATCATTTTAAAACAAATTATAAATAAAAGATGAGAACAAATTCAGAAAAGACCTAAAAAGAGATTATTAAAAAAATTTAGGAATATACCTTTCTAGAAAGTGCTAAAAAGTTTGGGATTCAGTGATGTTAGATTAAATAATAATTCATGATAGATGGCCAAAATTGCTAAAATATAATAATGAATTATATGGAAAAACTTATTTATTTATTTTTTCTCCCTTAAGGTATTCAATTTATTTAATTAATAATTTAGTAAACTGATTATATTTATAATATTTTTTGTTAAATTCTTAAGACAAATGAAAAGAAAATCGGATAAGCTATACTTATTATTTTTTTTCTGGCAAAAATTTACTTTTAAGTAAGTATTAACAACTAATTTAGCATTTAATCTTGTTTTTCTGAGCTACCTTGTTTTTTGTCATTGGATTTTATTTATTAATATTTCGTGTTTATTTTTGGTAAGAAATTATAATTAATAAATTAACAAAAAAAGTATTAACATTTAAGATTATACAGGTTTATAAAGTTGTAATTTTAAAATAGTCACGTGATTTTAAAAGCATAGAAAGTATGAATAAAGTCATAGATTTATTTACACGTTCTGCTAGAAAACCATTTACTCGTACATCTCATCAAAAAATACTAGTTTAAAAAAAAGGCCAATTTCGATTAATGCTTAGCCGAAAAAAGTATTATAGTATCGAATTTTGATTGGGATACTCCCCATGGTCTCCGTATTGGGTTTAAAAATAATTTAAATTTCATAATTTTAATAAAGGAGTCAGTTTGGTCTAAAGGTTGGTTAAAGAGCATACCTTCTAATCGAGCTAGCGCGGGTTCAAGCCCGACTCGCTGTAAATATTTGACCGGCTATAATCTGATTCCTTCAAGGGACGGCAATGAGAAACCACCCTTATCAAAAATTTCCCCAGGAAAATTACAAGGATACTCTCCATGGTAATCGCCGACGCGAGTATGGAATTTGAAAAAATTTAATAAATTTTATTTGTCATGAATTATTAATGGGTTTTTAAATAATCACTTACATTCTGTATAAATACATATTCATTTTACAAAAATTTCATTTATATTATGAAAATTTCATCATCATCATTGAGTATACAGTCCTAAGACTGGTTTGATGCAACACTCCGTCTCCACTCGACTCTGTCCCCCGCCAGCTGTTTGACCTCTCTAAATGTCTGGCATCCCATATCCCCAATTATTTGGTTGAAATATTCTAATCTGGGTCTTCCCCTTCCCCTTTTCTTTCCCACCTCTCCCTCCAAGATATCCCTAAGCAGTCCCCCATGTCTCAGTGTGTGCCCCATCATCTGACCTCTTCTCTTCTTCTGGCTCTTCCACAAGGTTCTTCTTTCTCCGATTCTTCCAAGAACTTCTTCATTTGTAATTTTATCCATCCATTTGATATTCATCATTCTTCTGTAGCACCACATTTCGAAAGCCTCTAATCTCTTTCTCTCCGCTTTTCTAATTGTCCAGGTTTCACACCCGTACATGGCTATGCTCCATACGTATGTCTTCAATAGCAACTTCCTGTTTTCTAACTTTCTGTCTTCTTCCTTTTTCTCTTAGAAAACAGGAAGTTGCTATGAAAATTTGAAAAGTACTTTAAGTCGAAAAGCTATAACAAATACATATGGTATAATTTTAACATATAAATTTGATAATGTGACATATATATGGTAAACCATTTTATAGACCACAATATTTACTAGTGACGTTATGCATTTCTTTTTTTTTTATGTTCATATTTTTCCCCAAGTGGATTTGCCTGAATGATATGCAACCAAATTGGCTACAAAGGCTAGAACAAGACTAACTTTTAGGGATCCCCACTAAAAACGAAATTTTAATTAGGAAACGTTCAAATATCACATAACATTTATACATGAGAAGAGGGGTTAAATTAAGTGTTATTAGTGTGTTACGTTGATGAGGGAGGGTATTAATACATTGTTACGCAGCATTATATGACTATTATGAGTTTTAATAAGTTATTGTTTTTTTAATATTTAAAGTTATAAAAATAAATTAATTTTTTCAATTCACAATTTATTCTTCATATACTAATATCAGCTGCGAAATCCACCTTCGGCGGGCATCATGATATCCAGGGAACCACGCCTCCTGGACTCCGTAGTGGGTTTTTAAAATAATGATTTAAATTTTATTTGTCATGAACAATTAGTAATTAGTGATCTTTAAAATTAAACAAATCACGTCGACGTCATCGTACAAGCCGATTATAATAAGTATAGATATAGATAGATGTGCTTTGGGTTCAGTTAGAAGGATTTCCACAGGTGGTGTATAACTGTGACGTCACAACTAACTTACACTTTTTGAAGGGTTAGGAATTCTTTTTAAAGATTGAGTTTTTTATTACCTTTAAGAAAACAATTAGTATTTTTTGATTACAGAATTGATATAAAAATATGAAAACCCTCAATTTGTACCTGTTCTCTTTTAGAAATTAAAAGCATGTTAATACAAACTATCCTCTGTAAATTTTTGCCATATTATTTTCCCCCCTACATATTCACCTAAAGAAAAAGCAGAGTGTTTTCTAATACAATGCTCCTATCAATAAAAAAATTATTAAAATTTAAAAAATAACATAAAATAAAATAAACTGGATAATATAGTTTTAGGAAAAAGGAGTATTTATACTTACAACTGGCCATTCTCAACGAGCATATTTGTCGATCTAATGGATATAGTTTGAGGTTCATTGGACAAGAAAGTGTTAATGAAATTCTGCAAAAATAAAAAGCCAATAAATAAAAAATAGATGATTAAATTCTATATATAAAAATTAAACGCAATTACCGAATACTATAAAGTACTGATCCGTGAGGGAAGATTCGGATGTAGACATTTGGCATAATAATATTGTGGAAATGACCTTCTTTCTCGTTGCTGAAGAACAAATCAGGCATCCAGACTCGATTCGATTCAGTCAGGGTCAAGTATTTGATTTTGCCTAAGAAACAACAACAACAACAACAATTAGATTAATAAATTGTATTGATTAATAACATGTAATTTGTAACAAGAGTTACCTTTAAAAGTTAACTTTAAATATTAATTAAATTTTGTTCACTCGAATAAGTTACCTTTTTATTTATTTATTTATTACCTTAGTTTACGCCATGAGTAGGCGTATCTACTAAAATAGTCCGCAACACCATCGCATTTACATCAGCCGGTTCTAGAGCTTGCCTAATGAATTTTGAAAGTTTAAATACAAATTTGGTTCATATTCCATAAAATACTCATTATGAACTGGAAGAACTATGTCAATTTTAACCTTTATGATATATATTAACTAATTAATTTATTCTAATTAGGTTGCCATGGCAACAAGTCGAAGTCATTTAATTGAAAATTGATAGATACATATGAAAGTATATTTGTTTATTGACATTGTTAATTAAAATATAATTTAAATTTAGACTAAAAAAGATCTGTAAACGCTGACATCTCAATTTAAACATAATATCGTCGCTGATCTTACAAAACCTCGTAATTCCTATTCATTGTTTGCCAGAAAACAAGAAAAAACATTTTAAACACGAATACATACAAATACAATGCAATATTTATTATTAGCGCGAAATTAAATTGGAATAGAATAATAAGGTTTCAATAGACAGATGCGCCGTGAAAAGTTGGTCGGTATAAACGTATAAGGTCAGGTGGGGTAACTGAGCCAGCTTCTTTTGTTTTTCCAAGGATAGTACTCCATATTTTTGGCTATAACTAAGCTTTCTCACAATTTATATATCTCGTGACTATATTAATTGAAAGATGAAATTTTCTTCAAATAATCATGATACTTTCAACTTTAGATTATTCAAAATTTTGGAATTATCTTAAGTTGAATGTAAAGTTTTGCGGTTGGCCCAGTTAAACGCGTTGTGGGGTAATTGGACCAGCCCAGCCTATTTGCTGTTTTTTTAATTTTTAACATCTTTTGAGCAGTTGGACATGTTCCCCTATCCCTCAAGGCCCTGGCCGTAGGTAGAATTAGTCTCATTTGTATATGGATTAAAAATAATCAAAGATGTAAGCGATTCGGGGTAATTGGGCCCTGACTAGGCTGGCCCAGTTGCACCAAGACCTCTATTTTTTTTATTCTAAGTTTAAACGCCAAGTATAATTTTTCAAATCGATTTTTATTACAGAAAATACAAAAAAAGTATCATAAATCAAACAACTAAACAAAATATTTTCATTTTACCCATTGAAATAAAGTTAAATAAAATTTAGAGAACGGGGTGTTGGTTTATAGTCTCTGTATATATATTTTATACTTTATATATATCTCCTTGTGAAACACCACCAACTCCAACCTAATTTAAAGTTAAATAAGTTCCTTATGCTTAAGAAAGCCTTAATTAAGTACTTACTCAAGTCGCAATATTTTCAAGGAACTGGGTAAGGCAACTAGGTAAGAAGTAAGCACATAACTAGGTAAATAAGTAAATAAGTAATCAACTTAACTAAGTACTTAAGTATAAAATAAACTTAAAGAAATTTCACTAATTCAGGAACACTGAAAATTTCTCACCAATATGAAAAAGTGAATTGCGCTAAAAAAATGCGGTAAAATTAAAAAGCTCTGGGGTTACAGGAACCCTGGCCCAGTTGCCTCCGGCCCCAGTTACCCCACCTGACCTTAATACGTATTTGACCAAAAATCGGACTTACGAGGTTTTGTAAGATCAGCGACGATATGTTGTTTACATTTAATTTAGTGTGTTTAAACCTTTGTTTGAATGATTGTTAAGCGAACTATATTAGTACGATACACCTCCTCGAACAATAACAACCCAATATGCACCTGGAATTAATGGTTTGATCTGTGTACAGAAGCTACGCTGTAAACTAAGCCAATATGAATTAAAATAATCTAATCTACAGCCACTCTCTGTAAGAAATAATTTCGAATAATAACGGATGAAAAAAGAAGCATTTGTCAAGCAAATAATCAAAATATACTCCCTAAGATGTTTAAGGTAGACTTTTTGCTTCTATTTTACTTACCAATGGTTAACTGAAAGTAATCTTTTGAATCCATTAAGACCATTTTTACTTTCCTTGCTATAATAAGTATTCAGATTTCTAGAGTACAATAAACACCTTTATCAGCTATTGGTGTATGTGTGTAGCGATTTCTTAAAAAGGGTAAATCGCGTAGAAACATTTATTTTCTATAAAGCGCTTTTTTAAATAGGAAAATTTCGTACAAATCAATCTAAGGGTAATCTAATGATATTTTCTGAAGACCCTCCCCCCATTTCGTCCCCCAATAAAAATAATAATAGTCTATTTTTTTATTATAGGTTCAACTTTCAATTTTTTTTTTAATATTATAATTTTAATATTTTAACCCCCGCGCTTCTTAATTTTTGGTTTGATTTCAACTAAAATCTAATCAATTCTTAATCTCAATGCACAAATACTACATGTGAAATTTATTTTTGATATTCAAACTAGTTTTTAATCTAGAGCGTACAAAAAATTTGGTAAGGTACTAAACCAGACATTTTGCCAAAATCACTAATATTTCGTAAAATATAATTTTTCGATGTTTTTAATCATTAGGGCTTTTTTCTAGAAATTTATTTTTGATATTCAAACTAGTTTTTAATCTAGAGCGTACAAAAAATTTGGTAAGGTACTAAAACAGACATTTTGCCAAAATCAATAACATTTCGTAAAATATAATTTTTCGATGTTTAATCATTAGGGCTTTTTTGTAAACCAGCCGTTTTGAGATATTTTAAAACAACGAAGCAAACCCCCCCCCCACTTTTTTCATGCACGATTACAATACTTGACCATACCCTATATGGTAAAGTAAAAATACGAGATACAGAATTTAAACTGCTGCGATATAATTTGTTGATTTCAAAAGCCTCGATGAGAAAGCTTAGAGAATTTTAAGATTTAAGTTAGTTTGGGATCCGCAGATGTGAACTTGAGATTTATTTGGAGTCAAATTGAAAATGGCTGAATGTAATGAATATAGCTATTTGTAATTAAATGCAAATACTGATAAATCAAAGACGAGATAAGTTCCTGGTTGCAGTTGAACTGGAAGTGGAAACGATTTATTAATGTAGGTTCCATTCCCAGGAGAGGATTCATTTCTTCTTTTTATTGAACGGGGGGAAAGAATAACGTATCGGCTAAAATCAATCGTTGGTACACACCCCCTACCCTTAAACTAGGCCCCGATTCACCCCCTTCGATTTATTTGTTTAGACGGTGGCAAGATCAGTCTGATGAGAGAAAAAGCGACAGTTGTCATAGCAACAGGGAACGCCACCCCCACCCCCACCCCCTACTTCCACCCCCAGTTTCACCCTGCCCTCTCAACTCGCCACTTTCTTTACAGAGCCGGAAATTTCCAACAGACTCTTTTTTTCCTCTTCTCTACTTTTATAAATTTGATGTTTATTTATTGGATTTCAACATCTGTTCTCAAATTGAATCGAACAAGAAACCATCATGTTCATTTTTTATATTTCTATGTTATATATTTCAAAGAAAAAATAAAGTATTTCAAAAGAGAAGAAGATTTGTTATTCAGGATTGGCCTTACAAATTCATCAATCATCAGTATGGATAAAAATCTTTTCAGTTTAGTTCTGATATTAATACAATATGTTGCATGTACCAGCTGAGGATCCCGCCTTTGGCTGGCATTTTGCTGGGGGATACGCCTCCAGGACTCCGTAGGGCGATTTAAAATAATAATTTAAAGATTTTAAGGATATGTGAGTTCATTACAATTCAAAAAAATGATGTTGTTATTCGAAAAGTTCGATTAGATTTGCTCATGGGTTCAACTCTTGAGGGGGCGATCCGTCTGATATATAAACAATAATATCGTTAATATCTTAGATAATCGGCATTTTGAGATTTTAATATAAAATTTTTGAATTTTTTTTCAAAAGTCTAAGAATCTTGAAGAAAATAATAATTTAAATTTCCTAATTTTAATAATTTTATGTCACAAACTATTAGTGGATTTTAAAATAAAAAAATCACGTCGGCGTCGTCGCTCAAGGCGATTATAATAAGCTTAGATAGATATATAGAAATAGATATCTCTCAAAGATATATCATTTGCATTTCTATTTAGATTAGGTTTAGAATTTTCCATTTTGGAGAAATCGCTATAACATACAAACTAATAACTGAAAATGGTCTTATTTGGGTCTTGGGACCAGGGAACGTTTCAGTAAAATCGAATGTTTTGAGCACTATTATATATTTTAATTTTTGTTAATTGAAAGACAAAAAATGGCCTTATTGGGGGGCAATGAATAAGACATTAAAAAATGTATCATCTGGTTGAGTTATCCCAAATTTTTTCACTGGATATTTTTAGCAAGTGAAAGTAATTACTTATTTTTTAATAAAATCAATAAAAATTTCCTTGCAAAGAACATGCATGCAACTTTTTGGCAACAAAAGAAGTAAAGTCCCAATTAATACCTTGTGTTTAACAAATCTATTCCAATGCAATTTAAGCTACAAGTAAGTCTAGTGCTGATAAGTACCTTTATACCTTTAAGAGGATATTTTTTACTTACTTTCTATCATCGTTTTGCTTATATAATAAAATTGAGTTTAAAATTATTTCAATACAGAATATTTATCATGAATGAGATAAATGACTTGTGGTCAAGACCCCATGAAGATTAGTACATTTAGGGAACAAATAGAGAAAATGGTTTCGAAGGCTGTTAGGGACTCCTCGGGTACGTATATTTATTTTATACAAAACAATTTATAACATATGGAGCTGATTAACATTTTATTCATGCCTATCACCATAAGATAATGAGAAAAAAAAATACTTCGGAAAACCAGCAAAAATAGAATTTTTTTTTATTTTCTTCATTTATCAGGATCAGAAGATCTCAATTTATACCGTAGTGAAGTTCAGGGTAAGTCATTCAAAACCATAGTTCAAATAAAGGAATGAAGCTGTTGAAATTTTATTTATTTTTGTGATTAATTTTATTAAGAGTTGAAATTTTAGTAAAATCACACATAATTATGTAATTATAATTATTTATTTGATTAGGAATTAATAATGTAGTTTATTCTATTATTTATTTGTATTCAATAAACAATTGTAATTAACACTAGAACGCCCGAAGCCGTCAATTTGACGGTTTTCACATTTCATTTCTCTTTCATTTCGTTACTATTTAAGTTAGAACTTTGAAACTCGCTGACTTTTAATCATTTTTGAATAGATTTCTAATAAAAAAAAAATAGCACCCTATGAGTTTTTATTTAGGAGAAAATTATGGATTTACCAAGAACGCCCAAAAGCCGTCAATTTGACGGTAACTCTTTTTTACCCCAATTTTTATATTTAAAATTAATTTTTCAACTACGGATAATTCCCATTCTTTTTTTTTTTGAACATTTGCATCCTTTTTGACACTCGGATTATTTTTTGTTCTGGCTTTTTTTTTAATTTACAATCTTCCTTGAAAAACTTATAGTAAAATATCTCTCTAGTGTAAATCAAAGCAGAAGTAGAAAACAGTGTCAAATTCTAAAAAAAAATTCAAAAAAAAATAGAACTGAAAATATATGTAAAATATATAAAAAAATTTGTTTGAGACAAATGTAGTGGAAAAGTACTAAATATATGTATCAATTGCAACGAAAAATAATAATAAATATGGTGTACATATAATATAGAAACTGGTTTTGTTAATGATAATACTCCATAAATATAGCATGTTAATTTTTCATTTTATATCATAATGGTTATTAAAATGTAAAATATATAATATATAAAATTGATAATAGAAATTATATTTTATATTAGAAAAAATAAAAAAAAATATTAAATAAAAGGAAACAGAATGATTTTATTTAGTTTGAGTGTTGAAAAATGCAAGTCGTCAAATTGACGGCATCCGGGCGTTCTAGGGGATCTGAAAGTCCGGTCGTTCTAGTGTTAATTATGTGTAATTTTACTAAAATTTCAACTCTTATCAATAAAGGAACTTTAAATTAGAGGTATTAATTATTTACAATTTAAATATTACAAAAGCTTTCTAAATTTTATCTCTGAAAATGTTTAATTAGATCTAGCGACAAATTAGCAATAAAAATAATTAATAATTTTTAAGGAATTTGGTGTTGGTACTTGGTGAAACATTTTTTAAAATTATTGGACAAAAAATACCTGGCAGGTTTCACATTAAGATATAAAAATAAAACGAATTTATTTTTAGAGAATCTTTAATTAGATTAAAGATTCTCTAAAAATAAATTCGTTTTATTTTTTTATATCTTAATGTGAAACCTACCAAGTATTTTTATCCAATAATTTTAAAAATAATTAAAAATGCCAAGCGAATAATAAGTAATTAAATCATCTTAAATGTTGCCTGCGGGTGCCCTATAGTAAATAAAGTCCCTAATTTATATATTTACAATACAATATTTTATTTTACCGTTAAATGTTCAATTTTCCAACTCACCTCCAAAATCATTAAATTTGAGCCGTTCATCGAGCCATTCCTCTCGGAATGTTAGCTGTACACTGTATTCCTGAAACGGAGAACAAATTTCTTAATTCAATATATTCAGACATATTTATATCTTTAAATAATAATAGAGAAAAGATAAAAAAAAATTTAAATTTTTTATAAATTAATATCAATCAAAGCGAATTGAAAATAAAAAAAAAAAATGATTTGAAATCTAAAAGAAATTTAAATTTAAATTTTTTTTTTGGAAAAAATATTCGAAAAAATAAATTTAATTGATATCATTTGAAAAAGAGAGTTTGAAATGAAGGCGTGATTAATTAATCGAAAGTTTAAATTAATTAAAAAAAAGCAAATAAATTTAAAATCGATCAAGTTTTAAGTATATAAAATTTAAAAACATACCAAGTGGGAAAGAGAAAACAAAATACCTTCAAAGTCAAACATTTTTGTTGAGGAAGCGATGAATAAATTGATCAGTTAAAAAACAAAAACAAAGCGTAGAAAACCAAAATTAATGCAATGACAAGAATGCCAAGCCACGCAAACAGCCAAATACCAAATACCAATTTGACAACAATGCCATACCAATACGTACCTTTTCGAAAACAGCGATGACCAAAACTTATGTATATATTATTATTACTAAAGATTTATAATCACTAGTGAAATTATATACAAAGCTTAAAAACAAACTCATTCAAACATTGTGAGACCAAGATTGTTCTAGATTTGTTTCAGCATTAGGAAATTAGCAAGCAAATTTGGTTATTTATTCCCTTTTAAGTTTTTTATAAAAATATTAAGAAAAAATTACTTCCGGTCTAGGTAATTTGTACATAAGCTCTTCAACAGCTCACCTCATTAAATAACTATTAGAAATGAAGTGAGTGAAACGTTGGATATTTTTCAAAACCTAACCACTCTGTATAACGGATTCATTTATGGAGCCGTAGCCCGTGATCAAAAAGCTAGTCCACATGTCTGGTCTGAACCACTTGGGTTGTGTTTTATATCTAATTAATTTTATAAGGGGTTAGCTGTAATTAGAAGGATCGCTCCTTTTGCTTTATGTTAGCGCAGGTTCAGAATTACTCTATATAAAATAAACACTCGAAATCCAAATTGACTATTTTTCTTAGTTACTTTGGGTTTTCAGCATCCAACAATTATATACAAAATGCTATTTATGGGCGACCATACTATATATGTAATATATAGAATGCGTTTTTAAATTAGATAACTTTGCCAAAGAAATACAAATATTTTTTTTTTCTAAAGAAGGAAGTACAAAGTGCTGTACTATTTTGAAATCTCTACTAAATGGGCCAATTTTTTTAAATAACTTGACTTAATAAACTTGTTTACTATACTTTTTTTACATTATAGATAATTCAAAGTTAGATGATCAAAAATTTTTAAAACATAAGTCCAGCAAAAATATTTTTTTCTCCAAAAGTATAGTAGGTACTTATATGGTTTTATTTTGAATTCTAGTCAAAAGGAGGATTATTTAGGATTCCGTACCAAAAATTAGAATAATAAAATATGTAAATTTGTAGCCACAGCATCTCATTATTTAGGGCAGGGTAGAGATTTTCACCATTTTCAAATAAATGACTATAAGTCGAAAACTATGAGACTTTTATTAAAAATTTGTGTAGGCTCTGGATTTTATTAAATAACCCCTATTCACGGTTTATCGTTGTGATACGGAACACCCCGTATATACCATTATTGATTATAAAACACAATCTACAAGTTTTTTGATCTAAAACCTGATTGTCTTCACATCTTCTTAACTTTCAACCAATTCAAACAATATAATATAATATAACGCTTTAATAATTATATTTATGATCGTTTTTAACTAAGGTGAGCAGCTCAAGAGCTCTTCACAATTACAACCGGAATTTTTTAAACTATTTTTTTTTCAACGTTTTTCAAATTAAAAACATAATTTGAATACGATAAAAAATAAACGTACTAATTCTCTTCTTCTAGGCTTGAGCATTAAAAATAAAAGATCAATCCAAGTCTCGCATCCATGCAAAGAGAGAGCAAAGTGTTAACCAAAGCGGCAGAAACCAGAAGAACTTACTTGAAGTTGGGCAGACCTAAAAGTGGAGCAACATGAAGGCAAGCGTGTTAGTCAAAAGGTCCTATGTACAAGGGTTCAAGTTGTGGGCGGACAACAAAAGGAGTTTTGTTGAGATTCGCTGTGAAAGGATATAGCGTTTTGGAAATAAAAAATAAAATAAAAAATTAATAAAAAATAAAAAAATTATTTTTTGACACGAATCAAAGTTTTATGGCTAGCAATTCAAATTGATTAAAAACTATTATACAGAGCTCTAGATTTAGTGTGCTCTAGCTATGTTATTATTGAAAGGCCAAAATCTGTTAAATAAACAGATAAGTAGGATTTTGAGAGAAATGCAGTGGTGAAAACAAAAAAATAATTGAGCTTTAGCTTTTAAAGTTATTTTCAAAAATATTTTTTATTAATTATTATATAACTTTCAGAAATATATATATATTCAAAACTCAATTTTGTTTTATTTCTTTTTTTTGTGAAACCTACCTCGCATCTTGCTCAAGGTTTATTATTAAACTTTTCAGCCTCTATGGTGACCAAAAGAAGATGTGGAAAAGCAGAAAGGAGACTAATGAGTTAATGGACGATATTATCGAAAATCTACCTGAACGAACACCTTGGCTACAAATTGGAGTAGGCTATGCTGACGACGCGGTCCTAATGGCGGAGTGCGAAGAGGACCTTCAAATTCTATGAAAATTCCTATCGGCTTAACATGCAAGTCTCTACCACCAAGACAAAAAAATGCATGGCGATTGCAAAAGCTTCCCTAAGGCCCGGTTGTATGTCGCAAAGTAAATGCTTTTACCACCAACCAAAGGTAGATGGTAAATGGAGGGCTGAGATGGCCAATCAGAAGGCAGGAACTTTCAGTGGCTGTCATCTGATTGGCCATCTCAGCCCTCCATTCCGTCTACCTTTGGTTAGTGTGTAAGCATTCACTTTGCGACCATGTCTTCCAGCCTGAAGATCATCAACAACAGTTCAATAGAACAAGACCCAAGCTTAAACTATTTGGGAGTTCAGATCACTAGCAAACGAAACTTTAAGGAAGAAGTAAAATCGCAAGTAATCAAAGGAGCAAAACTTTCGGACTGTTTATCCAATCTAGTTTGGAAAAATAAGTTTATGTTTGCCGAAAGTAAAATTCGGATATATAAGACCTGTGTACGTCCGATAATAACATATGGGGCAGAGACAACCGTTACAAAGCAGCTTCTCCGGACAACTGAGATGAGAGTTGTAAGAACTATCCAATCGAAGACCCTGCGTGATAAAATCCGCAGCGAACACCTTAGGCAAATAATCGGTCTTTAGGTCATAGTCGATTGGGTTCATGTAAGAAGAAGATGTTGGGCTGCCCATGTAGAATAGAATGCAAGACGACCGTCTCCCGGAAAATATTGGCAAAAACTCTCCCGAGGGGGTCAGAAGCCGTGGAAGACCGAAGAAAAGATAGAAATAGAGTTATGACCCTGATGACTGAATATCTGTTGGAGAAACAGGTGTTCGCACCTATATAGTAGAATAATAAGAAGAAGTGATAACTTTTCGAGGGTATATTCTCAAGATATGGCTCTCATTTTTTCTTTTCTACAAACACAGGTTATATTACTTAAAAGAAAAAAAAAATATTGTCAATAGGGAAGTTTCGACTACTTTACATTAGTGACATCATCAGCCTTAAAACAATCTTAAAAATGTTTAAATCAAACTAAATCCCAATATTATGTACTATTACGAATATTTCACCTGGACTCCGGAGTCGGTTTTAAAATAATAATCTAAATTTCCGAATTTTAATTCATTTTATTTATAATGAACTTATTTAAAATTAAAGAAATCACGCCTGCCTGATATCTCAAACCGATTATAATAAGTATACTAGATAAATAGATAGATGGTCATAAAAATAAATTCAAAAAAACATAAAAATTTAAAGTATTGCGTTTTTTAACGGGCAATGTATAATATATTTTTTAAATATTTAGAAATTCGATGCTCAAGTGTTTTCTGAATTCACCACCACATCAAAAAAAATCCTAGTTTTTGCCTGTTTATTCAACTTCAAAGATCCATTAATGAACAAAGTTATTCACACCCAATTTAAAACATTTTGTAAAAGTACTTGTTAATAATATAGAAGTATCTTTTAAAATTAATTCAAAATAAGTGATAAAAAATTCATTTCATAATCTACATATTTTAAAATTCATTTAATATTCAATTTTAGGTATTTATACAAACGACCTAATATAAATATATATCAAATGCATACTTATAAAAAATAACTAGATCTAGATTTATAAACCAAAAATAATTTACTCACAAGGCTCAAAAATTTATAAATCACGAATTCACTTGAACATAAGATTAAATATAATTTGTTAATGATAATTTTCATAAGAATTTACAATTTGTTGGTATTTACAATTGGAAAGGTGATGGGCTATAAAACCTAAATTTCTATTACATTATGCACCGTTTAGGTTTTTAATTTTTGATCCAGTTACAATTGAAATCTTGTATATTACTATTATTATTTGGTATGCTCAAGAGTCAAAAGGCAAGCTCATTCGAAAATTTTCATTTTTTGCTTATCCTGTCTAGAAATCTTCGAAATGTAGAAAAAATAATTTTCAAATATGTTTTTTTTTAATTTTGTTAACATGTTTATCTGTCTGTATATATGCGTGTCTAGATTAAGATAGGCACGAAAACCCAATAATTAAACATCGTAGAAAGTTAGTTCTATTGCCAAAATATTTTTATTTTAAAGAATAATAAGTCATATGCGCATTCTAGCTTCCAAAGTAAAAAAATCAGAAGAAATGCAATCGCCGAATGTGAAGCTATTGATTGGCAACAGATAATGAACTAAAATTCGGCAGAACGTTTAAATTACTAAAACAGAACTGCACCCAGTTTCAGCTGTCTATCTTGAATTGTTCACTGACAAAAATGTGTAATATCATCACTAAAATTTTCGAAAGTCTAGAAAAAGTTTTTGTTTTTTCCTTCGGATATCGATTTTTTTTTTTAGAATTTGAATCGGAATCATCACAAAAGACAACAGGTGTTTTTAGGCGAAATTAACCTAAATGACAAAATTATGAAAAAAATGAATTTTTATTTTCGGTATAATTATATATATACCTATAAGTAATTCGTGTCAAATTGTATTTTAAAGAAATTTTCGTAGTCAAATGAATGGATAAAAGAAGAAATAAAGTTGAAGATGAAAAGTGAAGAGAGTGTTTCAGAAAAAAGAAAGAAAAAGAGTTTGGAAGAAGAAGAAGAGCGACCAAGAAAGGAAGATGACGAAGGAAATGCAGAAGAGAACTCTCCCCGGGACCCTAGGGGGGGGGGGGGACTTACCAACACCAACCAAGTCAGCTACAATTCGGAGGTGAGATAGAGAAAGAGAAAGTAAGGCTCAAGTGACGTAGATTCAAGGGTTAATAGTAAAAATTAGAAACATGGATTAAAAAAGTTTTCTTAGAAAATAAAAATTAATTTAAATAATAAGAAAAAAATATTTTCATGTATTTTGCTTTTGTGTTTTTTCAAAAATAAAACAAAAACTGTATATTTATACTGGAAAAATACATTGAAAAGGAAAAATATTTTATGAAGAAAAAATAATATCTAAGTGAAATTAAATTTTGGGGTCTAAGGATCCATTCATAAAATAAGTTCGCAACCAGGGGGGTCTAAGGAAAGGTGACGTTCGCACTTAATCAATTTTATTTTATTTCTTTACTTGTCAGCAACAAATCGCTTATAGGTGGAGAGGGTCTGGCTTTTGTGACGTTATATTTGTTGTGGGGTCCCAGAAAATGTGACCCAGCGTTCAAAAATGCAAAATTTTTCGTGACGAATTTTATGAATGGCCCCTAATTACTAATGCAAGTAATTTTAAACTCAAAAAGTGATCCTTTATTATTATTATTATTATTATTTATTCTTTTTGGACAACTGAACTAAAAGAAAATTACAGAAATATAGGTATCTAGGTATATGGTATATTAGTGTGGAGGTGTTAAAAATAGAAATATACAGTTTTTTTTATTCCCCCTCCCCTAAAATCGGATTAAAATACAAAAAAAATGAACTCTGTAACATTATGCCCGATTTTGATAGTAATAACCCATGCCACCGAAGGGTCGGAATTTAAATGTCATTTAATACAGGAAATCGTACTTTTTAAGAATTTTGAATATAACATTTTTATTTTCCAATATTTGGTATGAAAATGTGAACCTTAACTATATGTTTTGGGGTCGCTGGACACGAATCTAATGTTGAAAATAATTTGACTTTTGACAACTGTCATTTTTTTTAAATTACGTTTCTCGATGAAAAATTATGTTTTTTAAGATCTTAAAGACCATAGTGATTATCCAATTTTAATGAAACTACTCGAAATTCTAAAGAAAATAAGACTACAAATACAATGAATGGTATATGAGATGTTATATGAGCGGAAAGAAACTATTTAAATAGCAAGGCGTTTTGATATGAAGTGTACCAAGTTTTGTGTAAATATTTACAAATGAGATTCTTCCAAATAAATACAATCACAATAGAAGTGAGGCTGGTTAATGAATTGACACCGTCAAACCTTTCGCTTATTGTTCTTAACAACAAATTAAAACAATATTGTAGAAAATGGCTAGTCATTATTGAAATAAAATTTTGTTATTTGAGTTGATGTTCGATAAAAAAAAAAAAAAAAAAATGAATCGTGTTTCGTTTGCTTAGAAAATTAATTATTTAGCTCAATTGGATTATGGATTGATGACGACGAGAGGTTGTTAAAGTTAGAAAAACCTATCGAAATCACTATATATGTGTATAATAATAAAAAGAAAAAAATATTTATTGATTATTTTATAATTAAAAAAATAAAAAATAATATTATAAACGTTTATTTTAAATCCAAACGTTTTGGGAGAAATTCTCCATTTATCAATGGGAATTTAATACTTGGTTAAAGCAATTTTTGTTTTAATTTTTATAATTTTCTCATTAATATATTAAAGAATAATTAACATATTAACGAGAATTGTTTTGATCGCGCTTTTTAAACAAGATATACCTATATCGCGAGACTACTGCTGGTTGAAGCTATTGGAGTCTGCTGAGTCTTAAGTCTGAACCAAGAGAGAATTAAAAATATATGATCCATTTAGCTATAATCCAACGTCATTTTGCTTTTAGCCCGCATGACGTTTTTTATATCAAACACTGATATGGACCACCAAATGAATTTGAAATCTGAGATGTTATATATCCAATCTCCCAGTCCAGCGCGCTAGATCTGTTAACACGTATGTTAGGTGTTTGCTATTAATTAATCATAAGTTTTCTTTATTTGATTCGATCGTGAATCGAATGCAGATGATTTTTGTCAAATATTAAGTGAAAATAATTTGTTTTCTTTTTTCGAATTAAAATTTTATTGATAAAGGGAGAAATTCTCCCGAAACGTTTGAATTTAAAATAAACGTATTTAATATTGTGGATAGAATTGGAGAAATAGGCTTTAGCCGCATTTAATTCCAATTTTAATATACTTTTGTATAATCATCTTTCTTATGAAAGAATAGATATTAGTAACTATCAGGGAAAGGTGAGTAAGCTTGTAGTTATTTCTCATCTATTTAGAAAACAATCGAAAATAGTTGTGAAATAGCTACTAAATTGCAGCTATTTTTGGGACACCCTATATATAAAAAAATGTATGTAAAGAATCACTTTAGGGCGTAATTTTTTATTGATAAAGATTCAATTTTTGAATAAAAATATTTTTACGCGTATATATCTCAGATGTGGTTTTGCCTCGGAGATCAAGCCACATTTTAGGCATTCGTGTTCAATTCCTGAAGAGAAATACAACCTTTCTTACATTTAATAAAAATAATCCATAACACTTTGGATTTAGTACTTGACAATATCTGGTGATGTTCTTTAGACATTCTATATATATATATTTGATTCCACATATAAATACATATACCTATAAATTAAGTTGAACCCCCCTCCCCTCCTCCCCAACCGAGGAAAATTACTAGAAAAGTCACGGCTCATTTTGGTAAATGTAATATAAACTTCCATAAAGTGAGGTGTTATATGAAATAATCAATAAGAATATACATTAATGTGGCATAGGTTATTGATAAAATAATTATACACATACTAAATATTTAAATTACGTTAGATAAATAGTAATAAAAATAAATAAATAAATATTATATTAGAAAAAAATTGGTTAGCAATTGATTAAATTGCAAACATACATAAAAAGTGTTAATTAGAAAATCATTAAACAAATGGTAGTAAGAAAAAAAAATTAATTTAGATATAAGATTATTGTTTATTTATGGGGAGGGTTTTTGGGGGAAAAAATTATTCACAATACGAATTAATAGTGCCAAGTCACAAGCTGATCTCTCGAGTTGTGCTCTCTCGTTTCAATAGATAAATAATTAAACTAAATTATAGACAATTGGAAATAAATAAATAAATAAACTGTTGGCTACCATTGAAATGAGAATAAATAGAAGGGTATGCATATAGAAATAACCGAGGGGTGAACCGCGACCTAAAATCATGTACCTACACCTATTTCCACTTCCAATTTCATTTCCAAGTAGAAGACAATAGATGACAATAGATTATCTAATGAATTCCAAAGTAATTCCAAATAATTCCAAAGATGGTGTACGCCTAATTCCAATCGCGGTTCAACCCTCGGAAATAACCATAGAACTTAATAAATAAAAATAAAAATAAAATATATTATATTCTTTAAGAGTATATACACTCATGGACAAAATTAGCAGAACGTCGAAAAAAAAGCCTGAAAAATAGGCTTATTTTATATATACAGAGGGGTCTCATTTTTGGTAAGTGTAGCTTAAAGTCCAACTTAAAGATATCACTGTAGGTTTTACTTAGAGAAAGTGGTGTAGGTTTTAGGTGAAACATGATATTAATTAATAAAGTAAAGGGTGTGCAGTTTCACAGTGAATGAAATAAAACTCAAAGAGGTTTATACAAACTCAATATATTTCGGATTATTAGTCCATCATCAGGAGTTTACAAGTTAAAACTAAAAAACTGTTTTTGGTTTTAACTTGTAAACTCCTGATGTTGGACTAATAATCCGAAATATATTGAGTCTGTATAAACCTCTTTGAGTTGTATTTCATTCACTGTGAAACTACACACCCTTTACTTTATTAATCACTGTAGGTGTTCGAAATGGTCACCATTAACATCCACATACAAACGATGCCGCCGAACTGCAGCATGAACTACCCAGGCAACACACAATATCCTCAGAATATTCTAAGAAGATTTAAATGTCCTTAGAATATCCTTAGAATATTCTTAGGATATTGTGGTTACCTGGGTACTGACTGCAACGTGTTCAGTTGGATATTTGCACAAGAATGTACGATGGATTCTCGAAGTTCATCCAATGTGGGTGGCTTTTGTCAATAAACGACGTCCTTTAGTGTTCCCCACAGGTAAAAGTCCAGCGGAGTTAAGTCTGGGGAACGTGGTGGATACTCCACAGCACCTCTACGGCCTATCCATCTTCCTGGTAGATTTTCGTCGAGATACGCCGACACGATTTTGGTAGTGGGCTGGGGCACCATCTTGTTGAAAGTAAAATCTTCCATCTCCATACAAGTCTCGGATGGCAGGTAAAATGGATGTCTGAAGCTTCTGAAGGTACACCTCACCGGAAACTGTGCCGTCAAAGAAGAATGGCCCAATCAAATTTGTCTCGAATGCGACGAAACGTTAAACGTGTCGGTGGCTCTGTTTGATACACATTTCGCCATTGCCGTTGAACCTCATTAATATTTTCGTACTTAAAATACCACTTCAAAACTGACTTCCTTTGATCTAATGTAAGCCTTACCACCAGCCATGTTTAATCGAGTAACTATGTGCAACTAAGAACAAACCCTGACTATCTGGCGACTGTCATCTGACAAAACAAAACAACGCAATACAACGCTTGTGTGTCGCCACGATTGCCGGAATTACAAACTATTACACTACCAAAGATAAGACAACTCCGTCAATTAGTTTGCAAGTTATGGACTTTTAAACGGATACATTTTTTTTGGACCCCTCTGTATATATATTTTTAGTCATTTATTTTTTATGTAATTTTTATAATTTTGAAGTAATTTTGACATTAATTAACAAATTGCAAAATTTTAAAATAACCTAAAATTAAATATATATATATATATTTTAAAAGAGACAGAATTCAATCAATCTTTTTCGGAGAAATTCTAAGATTTTAGTAGAAATATTATTAAATTGCGATATCAGAGGGGATTCAGGAATCCCCTCTGATATCGCAATTTAATAATATTTCTACTAAAATCTTAGAATTTCTCCGAAAAAATTGATTGAATTCTGTCTCTTTTAAAATACATCTAGGTTAATCTGAACACAAGCTGATTTTTTGAAAAAACTACCAACTATTTTCAAAAAAGATGCTCAAAACTTTAATTATATATATATATATATATATATATATATATATATATATATATATATATAAAATAAGCCTATTTTTCAGGCTTTTTTCGACGTTCCGCCAATTTTGTCCATGAGTGTCCATGTTAGTCCATCCATTATATACTCTTAAAGAATATAATATATTTTATTTTATTAAGCTCTATGGAGAATCTTCTCAAAGAAGAATAGTGTTTTTTTTCTTTAGAATCTTAATATATTATTTTTGTTTTATCTAGGTGTTTTATTCTAATATTCTTCTCCCAGTTCAATGGAAGCAAATGTTTACTTCCATGACTGAGAGGTTTTTTACGGAGTGAGCTTGTTTAGCTTCGCGTCCAACCTCTTTTAGTCGCCTTTTACGACAAGCAGAGGATACTATGGACCTATTCTACCCCTGGTCCATAGGGGTCTCAGAGTGAAGTACTTTTTGTACAATAATTAGCAGTTTTATTGGCAGAAAGTCGCGAAAAAAAAAATACTAATAGATAACACTGCATGTCCACTGTGTATCATTAAAACTAATAAATTTCTCATTTCTTATATTTTCAGATTTAATTAATAGATGAAGTTTTTATTTTAAATCAATAAATTTACTTTTGTTCTTATTTTTTTCTTTTGCTAAAGCTTTGGTAGGTGAGATTGATGATGATGATCAAGCCTCAAGAATTTTCAAGCTTAAAATTTTTCTGTATGTCTTAAACTTAGTATCCGTTTAAAAAAACTAAAACGAAACACTATTTGTGTCACAGCAATGTCTGTCTGTCTGTTTGCGAATTCGATGTAGCTCAACTAAATAAGTTACTAGCTATATTTACCATATATAGGTTTTCTGAAATCAAAACCATATATAGGTTTTCTGAAATAAAAAATTAAATTAAAATTTTAATAGATGTTTATTTTGGGAAGGGCCGAATTTTTTGTATAGGTCAAAATAAATCAACTCATGGGAGCAACACACGACTTTCACATTAGATTCTCCCTTGGATAACAACCCTCCATATTAAAACACCTTTTCTAATTCTTCCATAATTAATAAAATTACCCTTTGAATATTTTATTATTTTATTATACAATTTCAATATGACACGACTACGTAAATTTACCTACAATTATTATCACCGAAAATAAATGGAATCAGATTGTATTTTGTTAAACTTGAAGAATCAATTATAATTATTAATAGATAGAATAAAGATAGATTAACAGATTTAAATAGATTAAAAAAAAGCAATGAATTATTTCTAATAATTATTATTTCTATACATATGGTAGTATTTTCTGTCATTAACTTTCGATCCAAATTTAATGACCTCAACATAAAAATCAATTTTTATTTCCGGCTGAATAGAAAATTATGAATTCTTTGATGCTATTAGGTTTATTCAATAAGTAAAGAAATTATCAATAATATCTACTTTCAATTTGATGAATGGAAAAATTCCATGTTTGCTAAAACGATCACTTTATTGTTAATTTGAAAATTGCATGAAACCTTAAGCTGTGTATAAAATATGTCTCTTTTTCAGCAAATTGGCCATCGTGTTTATCTGAAGCTTAAGGCTGCTGAGGCATTAAATTCAAAAAAAAGAAAGAAAAAAACGATGAAATTTTTATTTGCTTGGCTTCGGATACTAGATAAGTCTATTTAGCCAGTTTCTAATAGGTTTCTTCGGGAGAAATGTTCCTTTTGACTTTTTTTATTTTACAGATGATGGTATTTGTGTAATTCCATGAATTTAGTGTTACGAACCCAGGGCTGAAGTTTTTCCTATCACTACCCTCAATCCCAGTTGTAATTTGCGCCTTTGATCTGGTCGATAACAGATACTTTATCTCAACGATCTCTTTAGAGAGTTGGACGAAACAAAAATAAATAACTTGACATTAATTTTTAATGTAGTGAGATAAAAGGTAGCAGATAAATTTTATGGGCTTTATTGAATGCTGCTGGTGTTTTTGTCTTTTTCTATTTTATTTTGTCGACTCTAAAAAAAAGGATAGGTATCCCAAGATAAAACAATATATAATAATAGCTCTGTTCGTGGAAGATGTTCTGAACATGTTGGGGATCTTTTTCTGTGGTGTTATCAACGGAAAAAATGAACTTTCTTAAATATTTAGATTTTTTTTTAATTTTTTGAGAAATTTTATTTTTACCTTTGACATCATCCCAAAAATGATCTCGAACATGTTCGGAAGGTCTACTCTAATATATAGTTAACCAGCTGCGAAGTTCACTTTTTATGAATTACACCGATTACTTGATACCTCAGGAGTCTATGTTCCAAATTTCAAGTCAATCGGTTAAACCAGTTAATCTAGAGTTCGGTGAACATAGAGATATAGAATGCTTAAACTGTTATATTGATAAAAAAATACCCAACATTTCATCTGTGATCGTGTTCAAGTATTATCAGTTACTTGAATGCTTCCATTCATGGTATCTATCTGATATTTAAAAACGAATACAAGCTAAGTGAATTAAATATCATGTATTTCTTTCTTATAATGCAAGTTTGTGATTTATTAATGAACATATTTAGTATTATATAAAATGAGGATTTAATCAAAAAAGTTCTAATAAACAATCTATCGACAAAAGCTTTGAGCAAATTTAATTAAATTGATTTTCTATGAAAATAATGAAAAATAATTAATTAATTATGGTCAGTGTCCTTTGTATACGTACATGAAATCAACACATGTGAGATCCTATCGGAAGCTATATAATTTATTATAAAACAACTATAATTTTATCTATAGATAGAATCGATAGATAGAATATCTTCAATTGAAATTCGAGTTATATAGTTGGATTCTTTGCTCTGAAATAAGTAGTAAATAAATTGGATACAACCTGAGGCATGAGAATTTAAAAACTATCGAGGATAATTTCATATATTATATCTTTGAGCTCGTTTATTAATTGGCATAAATGCAATACATATTCAAATAAGGCCATATATCCAGTCTATATTTTAATTTAAATATTATGTAGTTGGGTGGAAAGATAGTCATCTATAGTAAAATTTTCAGATAATTTAAATGAAAGTCTAAAGTTTTTGAATATAGGAGTCGAATTAATTAAAAAATACGGTACAATATTTTTTTATTTTCAAATTGTATATTCTTTCCGTTCCCTGCCTGTCTAAATCCAAAAGATAAAATTAAAATCAATAATGTATTTATAAAGGATTAATATTATGATAAATCACTGGCGATTATAAAAATTAATTTGCAAAATAATCTGGTTAATAAATCTTTAATAAAACATTGGAAATTTAATTTCATTAATTTAATTTAATTTAATATGAAAAATTATAGTACTTGTGCTATTTTTGAAAAAAAAATCTCTAAATTTGACATTTGTGGGTGAATTGATTATCAAAAGTGGAATTTCAACCCAATCATCTAGATTAGAAATTTTATAAGACACATAATTTTGAACTCATTTTCAAGAGTTGTGTAAAGTATTTCTAGAAGCAAGTGAGAATTCCAAAATATGATGTCAAAAAGTTCTGAATTCTGATGAAAATACCCCATCAAAAATGACTAATCTAGGATGTTTTTGCTGAAAGTTCTCTTATGATAAATATTCAAATTTGCAAAAAAATATTTTAAGAAGTAATAAACTATAATATTAATTATAATAAAAATAATTTTTAAGAAAAAAATAAAACCGACTTCAAAAAAATTAAATGCAACAAATAAAATACACTAAAAGGTATAAAACAATTATTATCTTATTTAGTTACAACTAAACTATGAAATATTAAGATGAAATTACTTTTTTAAGTCGGTGCCAAACAAACTATACCTATAAGCGAGCGTACCCGCCTAACGTACTAAGTAAGATCCGTCGAGTGCGATTCATAAAATGTATACTAGTATGTTTGGCACCGACTTCAAAAAGTAATTTCATCTTAATATTTCGTAGTTTAGTTGTAACTAAATAAGATAATAATTATTTTATACCTTTTAGTGTATTTTTATATTTGTTGCATTTAATTTTTTGAAGTCGGTTTTATTTTTTTCTTAAAAATTATTTTTATTTTTCTCTTTTTAGTGATATTATTAATAGTGATCATATCATTATAACTTCACCAAATTAATATGACACCATCCCTAAGATAACCCCTTTCGAATAAAAAAAGAATCATCGGAATCGGTTAATAAACAAAGAAGTTAGGCCTGAACAAACCTAACAAAAAAGGTCTAATACCTATAAAAAAAATGGGACCAATCGGAAGGTAGACTGAACTCAATGCAAATTTTTTTTAAAAATCGGTTCACAATTGGCGGAGATATGAGGTAACATAGACACACAAAAAAAAAAAAAAAAAAAATTCAGTCGAATAGAGAACCTCCTCCTTTTTTGAAGTCGGTTAATTATTAGACAAAATTGTTTAAATTACGTAGATGCGTATGTAATTTATTTGTTTTTATTTAATTTAAATTTAAGGCACTTGTTAGCTAAATTATCTAATAATGATATTTGTTGAATTCCAGTGCGCACTGAGAAATGGTGACGTCAGCACTCCATAGTTTTCGAACTATGATGTATTGGATTTCTAACGCAACCGATATTTTGTGAGCACTGAGTGAAAAAATAGAGCACTAAATCGCTCAACGCTATAAAATATGATCCATTTTTATATAATATTATACTGCGGTGCAAAAAAATCGAGCCACCGTCAAAAACTTTATTAAATAGTAGATCATTTTTAATTTTTTCACAAGAAACCATACATTATTGAAATTATTGCTTATTGAAAGTGTAGGTACTTGACCCTTGTCATTGACATAGCTCTTGATTAATTAGTCACACAATTTGAACTGCTTGAACTTCAGAAATATCCATTTTGTATATTTTATCTTTCTATCAATGATGGGTTAATTCAAAATGATTCATTTTATTGATATTTCAAATTTGATCTTTTATTAAAACTTGATTTAAATTTAAAGTGATATTGAGAAATTATGATAATTTTTAATTGTATCTTTTAATTTAATTTTACTTATTTTTTTTTTTTGTAAAATTCAAAAACTATCAAGAAAATTTATTGAAAATGTTAGTTTAAGATTTAATAGAACAAATTATATGGTTATTTGTAACAATTTTAAAAAAAATTGGTATTTAATAAAGTTTTTATTGAAGGAGACAGACAATAAAAGAGTGTGTCTTCTGCTTAATTATACATTTTATTTATTTATAACTTTCAATTTAAAATTTTTATTGGTGGATCGTTTTTTGCAACCCAGATATTCCATTTCGGAAATTTATTTAAATGTAATCTGATATTAATGAAAGAGAGAGATATTTTAGTACACTTAAAAAATAATGATGTTCGGTTTGGAATATAATTAGATAATACAAAAAGCAAAAATAAAATCGAATCTAAAGAGATGAGAAGTGTAAAGTAGAGTGATGAAGAAAGAGAGATAAAGAAAAAGATATAGAAAGTAAGAAAGAGAGAGATAGAAAGAGATAGAGAGTATTTTGGAAAAAGATGAGAGATGATAATATTTTGTCGCGCAAGCACCGTGGGTTGGTGGGGTGGAGAGTGAGCACAACTGATCGGAAGCTTTTGTATTCTACGACAAAAAAAGAAATGTGTTGCTATATACACGTTGGTTGATTGGCTGGCATGAGAGAGCTCTACTTGATATGATATCAGACACGGTGACACAAGAAAAAAGAGTGGCTTGTATATTCAAATCGAGTACGATATTGCATTTTCGCCAAGTTGGTTAACAGAAATCAAATCAACCCCTCCGTTTATTGATTTTTGGAATTTTGACAAACTCTTATTATGTGAGAAATGTTTATCAACGCACGTTTTTCTAGCGTCACACTTTTTGCGTCACGTAACAACTTCAGACTTCGGTCGGTAAACCTGCAGATTCTGACAATAAGAAAGAAAATATTTTTTGTTGAGTAATATGAGTAAACGAAACGTCTTTAGTGGCGATATCCTTAGAAAATTTAAGACTAAAGAAACAAATTTTATTGAAAGTTATGTATCGTAATGAAATGGGCAACTTGCACTTAATTTTCTTTTTTGCTAATAATGACACTTTAATGGAGGTCAGGTTGGCCCAGTGGGTTAGAGTCCTTACAAAAGTTTGACCGGGTATATATTCTGACCCCTAGACCCATTTACACACACATGTTAAAAAATAAAAAATATTCACATAAGTATCTGACTAAATGGGCATTGAGGTTGAAAAAAATACTCTTTATATCTCATTATTCGTGTCCATGATTAATAATTAAGGAGGTCCTTTAGCTCCAGTTGAGTCAAAAGAAGTTTAGTATCTAATATTTAATAAAATAAAATAAAATACAAATGAAAAATAATAGAATTAAAAAATAAATAGTATGAAAGCCGTAAATGTTTGAAATAAAAACAATTATGAAAACAATAATTAAATACAAAAGTTAGTTTGGTTTATTCAAATCAGCTGATAATATCTTTTATATGATTTGGCAATGATTTGTATTTCTACTGTTTATGTTTACTCCATTTGAATGCAGGTTAATAGAAAATTTTATGTGATTTTTTAAAGTAAATATCTCAGTAAATTCGTTGGTCAATGATATATTTTATTGCAAAAAAAGAAACCTGCATGTTTCAAAAAGCTAATTTTTAGTTTTTTTTTAACTTTATCTAATCAACTAATAGTAGTATAATTCAAGAGAAAGTGTCAAGATCTTAATTTTCCATAAGACTCTGAGAAAATGTTTACATTTTAAAAAAATTTATTTTCAAAAATTTGCTCGCTAATGTTTGATTGAAACTTCACCAAAGCATAGTTTGAGATTTAAACTATTATACAAAATTAAGTTATAGTTATAATCTAATATATTTTATTTAACATTGGCGGCGAAAGGACCTCCCTTAAAGGGATCGTAGGGAGTTGGACTTGACTTTAAATTAAATAGAAAGTTTTTATTTAAATAGGCCAAACGTTTCGTTGCTGGTTCGCAACTTCTTCAGATTCTCATTTATTAAAATTATCTGTCTGGGGTTTTGACTAAGAGAAAAACCACAGACAGATAAGTTTAATAAATGAGCCACTGAAGAAGTTGTGAACCAGCAACGAAACGTTTGGCCTATTTAAATAAAAACTTTATATTTAATTTAAAGTCAAGTCCAACTCCCTACGATCCCTTTAATAATCCTTTATATTTAAATTAGCTGCAACCCACAGTGTGTTTTAAATAAATTCCATGCAAGTAGTCCATTCGATTTTTTTTTTGTTTTTAAGTAGTAGAATAGTAGAGTAATACCTAAAAGTCAGGTTTCGTTTTCATATCATATTAATGGGATATTTCATGGTTTGAATTGATGATACTCTTGGAGATGAGGGAGTCTTCTTGGTAGAGATATCTCAGCGAAAAGGATGATTATAGAGGGGGTTACACCGAGAAATATTAGGGTATTAGGTTACGGAGGATGCAGAACATTATACGAATTATTCAATATTAGAGACCTTTAAAGATTATTATTTTATTTATTTATTTTAAATATTATTATTAAACGTATTACGCTTGATGTATGACGTTTATATGCGCCGCAAAAAGTACGACGATCGCTAGAAAAACGCATCTTAATTTCTTGACTTGGCGTCCAAATGAGACTCAATTTGTTTATACATCTTTAATGAAGGAATTTTCAAAAATCACATAAATATTTTTTTCCATTTGATTTTTTTATTTTATAGTATGGTTTTAAAATTGGCCAAAGTTATTTATTTATTTATTTTATTAATTTGTTTTTTTTTATTATTTACAGATAAGTTTTGAAAAGTCCTTATTAAATTTTCACTCGACGTCGAACAACACATATATTACAATTACGAAGATGTTAATTCATGATTATTTACAATTTACATACATATTATTTATTATGTATATATATATATAATTTATTTATAATAGAGAGATATAGAAAGAGTGTGAGTGTAAACGATGCGATTTTCATTTGGTTAGTTTGATTAAAGGGATCTAGGATGATGGAGTGAGCAAACTCACCATTTTATAATCGTCTATTTTGCTGATGGACCGAAGGAAGATGTTGACTTTTACAATGGTGGGTGCGTCCGCTAATGCAGGGAGGACAAAACACAGCATTATTCCGTTGCCAGGTCTCTCAATCGTGATTTAGGACTCAAAACAGATAGGAAATTGGATGGCAGGAATAGTACAAAGTGAACTACGTGGTGGATAACATTTTATAAGGATGTGATGGGGAAAAAAACAAATAATCAAAATAATTAAATAAAATGATGATCGAATTTTTATAAAAATTTCTAAAAAAATTAATAAAATAAATAATAAAAATAAATCGTATGATAAAACGAATTTAATAACCTTAAGTTTTGTGATAATTTAAATCAGGAGTGTCAATAATATTAGAAGAAATTTTCTCTTCGGAGAGAGACTGATTGGTAGAAATTTTAATTGAGAAGTGAGCCCAAGGATTATTACTAAATAAAAAAATTCATTCTTAAAAAATTCTATTGATGATTTTGTTGAGAAAGGACAAATTTCGAGGACTGCTTTGTAGAAGAGAGAAGGGAGACATATCTTGTATTTCTCCTCAATGACCCCCTTTTAAATCCTGAAGAAGGAGGAAAATCCTACGAAACGTGGGATTTTGAGATGCAAAAGATGAATATCCAATAAATGTACTTTATTCGAAATAATTTTTTCACTATCCTTGGGCTGCCTTTCCATCACTTATCAATTAAAGTGTCAATAATTTTCTGAGTTTTTCATTACATAAAACTACTCGGATCAATTAATGTTTCGGTCTTCTCATGGTTTTATTTAATTTTTATTGTATTTTTTGTATCTCCACGAGAACAATGACCATTTAGTCAGATCCTAAATGATAATATATTTTATTGATACAATTTGATGACTGTATATGTATATAATTAAGTAATGGAGAGGGACTCAGCCAATGGGCAGCCTCTGCTGAACAAAAAACTCCCAATTATAGAAAACCTGCCTGCGGACAATTTATTTATAAAATTAATTGTGTCGCTAATACTGTAAGATATAATTTTGTAATTAACAAGTTTGGATTTTTTGTAAAAAATTTTTATTGTAATTTTACATGTGTGCTCTATCGCTTTTTTCAGCTCTTAGGAACTGATGATGGCATTATTTAATTAAAGCCGAAACGTTTTCTATAATTGGGAGTTTTTCATTCAGCAGAGGCCACCCATTGGCCGAATCCCTCTCCATTACTTAATTAGATAATATATTTTATTTTATTTTTTAGAGAAAGTACAAACAAAAAAGATTTTTAGACCACCCTTTGCTATGGGATCCCACGCATTTTGTAGTTCCACCACTGCATAAACGTAATTCAGATTTTCTAAGCAGAGTTCACCTTTGAAATCTTTCAACCCTAATTCACACTCCTATTGTCTATACTTTTCAATTAATTATAGGTATCAATGGCGTGGGGGTCGATGGATGCTGTGGATACGGTGCACCCCTTAAATTAAGTATTTTCATACCGTGTCATATATGTCATACATAGAAAATATGCTGAATGTGCGGAAAATAGGAAAATGGGGTATGAACTTGAGTATTCTAAAATTTTAGAAACTATCGATTTTGAAAATTTAATATTTACCAAACTTTATAAAGTTAGCAAATTTAAAGAATATGAAAATAATTTTCCACATTTCTTGTTTAGCTATCTATCATATGAAAAATACTTTGATTTTATCAGGTTAAAAAGTGAATTAATTTACATGTACACGACACTTGACTTTCATTTAAAATCTATAAATTGAATAAAAAACTAATCGTGAAAGATGAACAAAAATATATTTTGGCAGAAATAAAAGAATAAAGGGTTCTTTTTTGGACAGCATCCCCTGTTTGAAAAGTCACCGCCCACCACTGCTAGGTATTTCTTCTTTTAATTAAATCTATATTAAAAATATTAAAATAATCTAGTCTTATTGGAGACCACCTTGAAGCTTACTTAACCTTTCTGTAAATATTTCCCTTCCTCATTCCTCTATTTGATTTCTGATTGCCGATAATAAATTAAAAAAAAATCAAATAATTTGAGATTTATAATTTTTATTTTATTTTATTGTTTAATATAATTGGAAATATTAATAATAATAATATGTTTTTTTTGCAACGAAATTTTCTCTGGAGAGAGACGGACTGGTAGAAATTTTAATTGAAAGCAATGGAAGGCAGCCCAGGGGTAGGGAGGAAAGAAAAAATTAACACATAAAATAAGGTGTAATTTATTGGAATCCTTCCTCCTTTTCTTTCAGACCGACGTTTCGGAGGATTTTTCCCTCCTTCTTCAAGGTTTCAAAGGGTCAATGAATGAAACAAATACCCTGAAGAAGGAGGGAAAAATCCTCCGAAACGTCGGTTTGAAAGGAAAGGAGGAAGGATTCCAATAAATTACACCTTATTTTATATGTGTTAATTTTTTCTTTCTTCACTACGGGCTGCCTTCCATTACTTTCAATTATAATAATATGTATTGATAAATATAGTAAATCTTTTCAAAAATTATTTTTATTTTGATTATTCAATTGAATGTATAACAAAAATAATTATATTGGATGGAGTATTAAAAAAAGCACACTTAAGTATAAACTAATAAAGCTTTTTGAAGTGGGTGTTAATCTATATTTTGTGTAAGTACTTTAGTGGATAATATTATTATAAATAAAGTGCATTATCCTACGATAAACTACGTTTAGATTAATATTATTAGAACTAGCCAGTAATACATTAATATCTTTCTCTAATGAATATGATGGGCCTCTAAGCAGAAAATGAAATTCTTAATAGCCTGATATTTAAAATAAACGAAAATTTATGAGCGCAAATATGGAGCTATTTATTCTCATAAACGGTGATATTTTAGATTATAAAACTTAAAATTGGAAATATTTACTGTATCCTAGGAAAAGAGGATAATAATTATAATGATAATTACTCATAATAATGCAAAATGTAGGTAATAAGTAAAATTAATTTTTTTAATAATGAAATATCTTTTAATTATTTTTATCACTTTGCATTATTTAAAATAAAAATATTTAATTATCACAAGCTAAATAATCATGATTTTCCTCTTCTTTCTTGGATAAAAGATTTAAATTTTACTTAGACTGGAAACATAGTGGAGCGAAGAGCAAAACCCAAGCAGAGGGGTGAAAAAATTTGCTTGAATTGTCTACTAACCTCATTTCTAACGAGACAACCTCACGCCCTCACAGTATAATTCATTCAGTTTTTTCTACCCTCTTTACTTGCTGCTTAGTACTTCGTCCCTTAATGTTTTCAGCCAAATAGATGTTGTTCCATTTTGACGTAACACATTCCTACATCCTTTTCCATAAAAAAAACTTTCAAGATAACTTTTAATATTTGTTATTTAATTGTTAGTAAATTGGTTGATTTTTATATTTGTAGAATTTTTCAATTAAAGATCAACGAAATTCGTTGTAAACGTACTATCTTTTGGTAATATAATAAATTGAATTGTTAGTGACTAATTGAGTAATCATGTGCAGAACTTTATAAAAGTAGAGCCAAGCGTAGTAGTTTATCCCATGGTTACCTGGTAGCTCGACAACCGTGGGATTAACTACTTCGATCCACTATACAATGAACGAAGAGATTGAAAAAAATAAAACGAATGGATTTCTTATTCAGTAACTTAATGACGATGTCCGCTTGTGTTTTCTTAGATCTGCAAAAATTACTGATACCTATTTTCGAACAAGACATAGAAAATAAAACAAAACAACAAAAATAGATGAGAGTTTTTTCAATAACAAACGAAACAATGATGTATGAATAATATAGATAGAATAAAGAATAAAATAGAGAACAAAAACAACAAAAAAATAAGTGTATCCAGAGCAGTCCCCTATACGGTACAGGGTTTCTCCCGGATTGATTTGAGTGTAGGAAAAACTTTTTTTAAAATTGATTTTATGAAAAAAATGTATTCTTCTTAAAAACACATGTTTATTGTGAAAACTGTATTTTATGTTTAATGCACAAGATGGTCCGTAATCTAATTAAACTTGAAATCACTTAATAGTAAAATTATGTTTATCTTTATTAAATTATAAGACATAATAATGAATAAAGCAGTTACAAATAATAAAAATTACTTTTTGATTTTGAGATTATTTGAATGTAGTTAGCTTATAGTGTCAATTTACTTAATGTTCTGTCTTATTAATAAAAATAAACATTTTACATTAATAAGACTTGATTTGAGAATTTTTTAAAATTAATTATTAAATAACTTTTCGAGGATATATTCTCAAGAAATAGATCTCATTTTTTCTTTTGTAAAAACATAACACAAGTTATACTATTTTTTATTGTCAATAGGGACGTTTCGACCACTTTATATTAGTGTCATTATCAGCCTTAAAACAATCTTGAAAATATTTAAATCAAATTGAATCCAAATTTTATTTCATGTTATTTTTTTCTTCATACTATTAATAAAATTTAGATTCAATCTGATTTAAATATTTCCAAGAATGTTCCAAGGCTTGTGATGACACTAATATAAGTGAAGGAGACAATAAAAGAGTGAGTCTTCTGCTGGAATTATAAATTTTATTTATTTATAACGAGACTATAGTTTCAGGCTTTGCCCCTTCATCAGTCTATTACAATGTATTCACAGGAATTAATTTATGAATGAAAGTTTTACATTTTTCATGTGTTAAGGTTATAAATTACATAGAGTGGGCAAGTTAAGAATTGACAATTCTTAACTTGCCCACTCTATGCAATTTACAACCCTAACACATGAAAAATGTAAAACTTTCATTCATAAATCAATTCCTGTGAATACACTGCAATAGACTGATGAAGAGGGCAAAGCCCTCGAAACTACAGTCTCGTTATAAATAAATAAAATTTATAATTCCAGCAGAAGACACACTCTTCCATTGTCTCCTTCAATATATAAAAATTCTGCTACTCTCGGCAAAAACTTTCAATCTAATATAAAGTGTTCGAAACGTCCCTATTGACAATAAAAACAATATAACTTGCGATATGTTTTTACAAAAGAAAATAATGAGAGCTAGCCGACTAGAAATTTTATTGTAAGGCCTTCTGTGAACCCACTGGGTTTCTCAGTTGGGACTCTTCATTGGGCTGTAAGGCTAACCCTACTTGGAATCCAACTGGGCAAACGCAATAGGGTCGCAGTTGGGCAATACCAATTGAAACCCAATTGGGAAATTCCAATTAAAACTCAGTTAGAACAATTCAAATATATTTCTTTCCTGGAAAAGTTATTTAATAATTAATAAACAATTTACTTTTAAGCATTTTCCGAACTAATTACTTTTGGGGCTAATTACACGTAGATTTTCTCTAAGAGGAAATATAGTTATCAGAATACGCAGGTATTTTTAAGAAGAATAGCAGTTTATTAATTTAAAAAAAAAAATCCTATATATCGAAACTAATCCGGGAGAAAAACCCTGTATGGTATCTATCTTTTAGAACTGAAATTCCAAATAAAAATAACGAAAAACAAGAATATAGATAGAGTGTGTGTGAGAGAAGTAGAGAATAGAAAAGTGAAGTGAAGATGTTTAAAGGGATGAGAGGATAGAGAATATCTACCTACTGCTGGGGATCCTCTTCGGGTCGACTTGTCTAGCGGGTGAAACTGGGCTGCAATACAACAACAGGACTCGTTCGGTGATTGAGGAATGTTCGGGCACTACAAGGGTAGTTGTGGGGGTTGGGTGGGTCAGAAGGGCACTAGGATGATATAGGGTCAGGAGCCATGCTGCGTGGCGGCTTCGGCTGGGCTACCTCTTTGCACACTCTCTACAAATATACATCGCTCGCTATCCATCGCCGGACATCAAGATTAATGAAACAACGGATAATAATATAATATAAGAAATAATAATAATATAGAGATAGAGATATAGAGAAAGAGATATGTATATAGAGATATATATGAACTTGAGGGGTGTGTCGGCATCGGCTAAGCAGCACTTACCATAGTTACGTCATCAATTTTCGAGATACTTCTTACAAAAATGTTGACACGCACTATAGCTGGGCCATCTGGCATGTGAGGAAAGAGAAACAAACGTACATGTTGTTAATAGCGAAATAAAAGGCAAGATGTTTGTACATCGCGTTTTGGGGGGTTGAAAAGGGGCTCATCAGTTTGTAGAAAAAATTCGCGACGATTAGATCGAACTAAAAGTAAAAAACGAAAAAGATGAAAATAAATAATGGCGATGGTTAGATAGATAAAGAATGTCGTAAAAGGTGCAAATATATAGCCTTCGATCATCATTCCAGCCAAGCTGCTAAAGGTTAATCAAAAAAGAGGCAGTGATCTGTTTATTATTGATTAAAAAAAAAAATAAGTAAATAAGATTACGTTTTTGTAACTTTTGTCTACGCAATCACGCATGACTATTTGTGTTATCTATGCACCAAGCAGGCGGTCATTTCGAGCGCCCCTTCAAAGATAAAAAAAGAATTCAAAACTCACTAAAAATAAATGATAAAAAAAATCGAAAGATTTCAAAAAACGAATCCCTGCGACTACTTTTGATATAATGCAAGGCATTCCAAAAAATTAATTCTGTATCTGTTGGTTATAATATATATATAACGGGGCGAATGGAATACTAAACAGAACAACTGAAGAAAGTCAAACCAGGAGAAAGCATTCAATTTGAAAAATTTTCAATACTTTTGGAAATTGGTAGAAATAATTAGAAAAATATCATTCGTTAGGTAATATTACAAATTCATTCATTATTCCTTTTTCTTTCTTTTTTCAACAAATTTCGATTGGATATAAATTGTCATTCAAAGAGACTATTCACTTAGAATTTAGTTTTAAAAGTTGTTTTAGAAATTTATTTTAAATTTTCTATATTAAAAAAATCTAACCTTAATATTATTAGCATTAATTTCTTAATTCAATGCTGAAAACATTCTAGAGGTGATAATTTAACAGAAAAAGGCTTTAAATATCTTTATATGCCGTGGTCACAATGAAACACGTCATTTCGTTTAATGCCAATAAATTTCAGAGAAATAATATTGCAATATGACACTAATATTACAATGATACTATTTCAATAATTAAGAAACATTCCCGCCATATTCCACCATTATTATTTTCCAATTTAATAAAATATTCCAATAGTATCGTATTTCAGAGAATATTTATTTATTTCAAAAAAAATATTATAATTGTAAAATAATAATAGTGGAATAGTGGAGAGAATATTTCTCAGCCATTAAAATAGTATCATTGTAATATTAGTGTGTAATATTGCAAAATTATTACTCTGAAATTCATTGGCATTACACGATGTTTGACCATGTGACCACTACATATATTAAGGCAAACGTACACGCGACGACACACTTTTTAACGCCCCTAAAATACCTCATTGATTACCATTTTCTTTAGATTTCCCTTACCGTATGTTATTAATAAATAAATATTAAGATAATAATATATAGTTTCAAGGTAGAAATTATTACTTAAGTTTTTAAAACAATATATAAGATAGCTAATTTTGTCATGAAAAATATAATTAAAACCAGCTGCGAAGCCCGCCTGAACACCCTAGTGGCTTTTAAAATAATAATTTAAATTTGGTAATTTTAATAAATTTTATTTGTCATGAACTATACTGGCTTTTAAAATTAAAAAATAATCGTCGCTCAAGCTGATTATTATAAGTATAGATACACACCGTATTGTTTTCGAGATAATAAATATTTAATGAAATTAATTAAAACAGGGTTTTATGAATGACACACGATTCCCAACAAAATACCACATAATACTGATAAGTATGAATATTAAATAAATACAGCTTTTTAAACACAAAAGATTTTCAATATTTTGAATGAGAATTTGTAAAATGTACTTGCTATAAAAGAAATAATAAAGCAATTACATTTTACAGCCTTTCATAAATAAAAGAGAATTTCGCCAGAAACTTTTGAATTATTAAAAAACGTGAATAAAATTGATTTCAAAAAAAATTGTATTGATTTAATTTAATAAAAACAATCAATAATTTATTTCAAAATACTTATATAACAAATACCTTGAAGAATGAAAAAAACCTACAACATTATAAAATACAATATAAACCTAATAAGTTCGAATTGTTTGTATATTTTGGGGAGTGTTTGATGCCTCTTAAAAGACAGCTGCAAAGCCCGCACTCGGCAGGAAATTAAAAAATTTTATAAGTAATTTATAAACATCAGCGCCTGATTCTGCAACCTTCAGCACAGAATGTGCTATTTGAATGCATGACCTAACATTTCCAGGCGCCGACAGGCAAGCAGAAAAAATCTCCAAATTAGAGCCCAAAATCCAAGTGGCTTGGATTGAAAATAAAAACATTTTGCCGACAAAACGAAAATTCTACGATGCTACGACACTGGTATAAAATAATTTATAAGAACCCCCTCTCCTTGGTACGCTACTAGTATTGTCAAGATTGAGAATAGGCCAAAATGTTTTTTTTTAATTGTGGAATATAATAGTAAATTATAATTAATAAAATAATCATTTGCGAAAGAACCTCCCCCCTCTATACTAAATTTTGGGCTCATTATCATTTAATAATATCTCTCCTTTTAAATATGGGTACTCTTCTAGGGCAAATAGCTTTCTAGTATTTTTGTTTGAAAATTTTCGATTTTAAATTATTTTTGATTTCACCCATATTTATTTAAAATCAAAGCACTCAGACCAATCAGAGAGATCACGCCGTCGTCGTTGTTAAGCGCTTTATAATAAGCATAGATAGATATATAGGTGTGTAATAAAAATTGTGTATTTTAAAAATAAAGATGCGGGCAGCCATATTGAAATTTATTCATTTATGACACAAATAGATTTCTTATATATTTTTTTTCTTCATCCTAAGTCTCAATTTCTACCATGATTATAATATATTACCATTTACTAATAATGTATATTATTAAAAAGGTTAACGTAAAAACAAATTTCTCGAGGCCAGTGTATTTTTTCCTCAACAAATTAAACAGAAAATTATAAATCTACATTTTAAAATAAGGGTGGAAAATTTTTTATTAAGCTTCCTATATATTATAAACTTGCTGAAATCGACCTCCAACCGGTACTCGAATGAGATGACCAGTTCGAAGGTTTAATTTAAATTTCAAAGAAGAAATCTCTACAGCATTATGAAAATATGTTCAAGATGTTTCTATAGAGAATATAACCAACATCTAATTATATTTAAAATCATTTTTGTATTATATATTCTTCAGCACGGACCTCCAAAAGAAAGAAAAGAAATCGTTGCTCCATCCAACCGCAAATGAATAAATAGAAATCAATAAATTAATATTGAAAAATCAAAATTATTTTGATTTTTTTGATTACATTTTTTTATCTTTCTAGGGTTTGCAAACTTGCAATTAAAATAATTAGAATCAATGCTTTGAAAAAAATATCAATATTACATCTCTAGTTTTAGAGAGAGACATTTTCATTTAAATAAGTATAAAAATAAACTAAAAAAAAAAAAAAAAAAAAATGAAATATGAAATTTTAACAAAATTTAAAATCTTAATTTCAAATTAATCGAATTTTCTTTTCTTCTCCTGTATTTAATAATATTTTTAAAATAATCATCATCATCATTATCTATAATATAATTTATATTATAGAGCAAACAGTGTCAGAGTTGTACTTTGTGAGGCTTCTGTGGTTCAATGGAATATCAGGATTTATTCGGAATAGACACCCATGAGGAAATTAAAAAATTAATTAAAATTAGCCATTAGCATGAAAATACACATTGTAAATTAAATTGTTATTAACAGATCATCGATATGTCTTAAGTTACACTAACAAAGAATACCTAGTTCAGAATTTTGGGGGTGAATATTACTAGAATTTTTAAATTTTAATTAATTAACTGATTTCACGATGGGTGGTCTATCCTTGAACAGACTTCCAAATTTAAATAGTTTTGATGTACCTTATCTTATAATAAGGATTTTCTATAATAGTATATATGGTATGTTCTCTCACTTCACTATTTTATATCTATGAAGCCTCTTTGTAGCAATTCTCTACTTTTTAAATAGTATTTGGACCAATCAGGGTGAATTTTAAGATTATAATATGTATAGTCCAGCTTGTCAATATTCCTTTTAGGCACGCAAATAAAGTGATAAATTAGATAGATTAATTATTGCGTATTAAGTGTAATATTGTTTTGTAACAATGAGAATCCTGAAATGTAAAGCTCAAAGTGGGGGACAGCACCTAACGTTATTTTTTAACAGTTGGAAATTCTATTTAATTAATCTGTTATTCTAACGACTTTCAATTATAAATTTTCAGCATTTTTTGCAAATTGTGTTTAAAATTATTACAGCTAACGAATGTCAAACATAAAAAATATCATGTGTTAGTATAGTTCAAGATTATTAGAGTAGACAGGTTGTCTCTTAAATCTTGTGAATATAGTAGTGGCTTCTTTCGATTATGGATTTACCAAAAGGAGGAAATATTAGACACTTCATCAGTGTATTAGTTTTTAAATAGATTATCAGATCACATCATCATCCTCTTTGATCAACACGTGGTGTCATTCTTACAAGCAGCTTATTAGCTTGAATTATGAGATGCGCCTGTCTACTCTACTAAACTTAAGTTTTTGTTTCACTGGCACCCCTAACGACTAAAAGAGGCGCGCCGGATATCCATTTTAAAAATTAATTTTATTTTTTTTTATTTTTTTTAAATTTTCATTAAAAACAAAAATGATTGAATCTGAATGAGTCTCTTCAAGTTTAAGTCATAATATAAAAAAAAAAATAAAAAAATAAAACTAAAAATTTCTCAAAAAAAATCAAGGAATAATGAATAATTTTCTTTAGACTAAATAATATAATGATTAAATATGAAAAATCAATCTCTAGTGGAAGAACGGATATGAAATATCATTTTTCTGTCGTGCTCGGTGGGCTCTAAAAGGTTCTCAATCAACAAATACAGATTTCAATGCATTGTTTCGATGTGATCAGGGATCGTTGAGTGAAACCCGCTAGGTACATACCGCTCTTCTTTGCAAGTTAGGAGATAAGACTGGACCAGAGTGTATATGTGAGGCAATCAAAGAACCAGAGTGGAAAATATCTCACTTCGGTAGCTATTTTTCAATTCACATAAATTTTGCACTCTTTAATAAGTAATTATAATCAAATGTGTCAATTTCCGAAATAAAAATACAAATTCAAAGACTAGAAACATATTATCTTGGAAAAATCCCAGCGAATTTGAAGATTTTTTTTGTAAATTAATTAATTTATAGCATATACGACTTGAGACACTCATACTGCACAAGGATAAAGTACGCATGCGCATTTTAAAATTTCTATTGTGAAAGTTAATCTACGGAAGTGTGGTTTGTCCAAATTTATAGTCAAGCAAGGTGTTGCTTATAAATACTATACAAAATTCGAATGCACAGTTTAAAATGTATTTTACCAGTTAAAATGCGCACGCGTGAGGTTCGCCCAAGTGAATTGATATCAATATTTATAATCAATCACAGTTTAGGCCTATAAATACACCCATGAGTCGAAAACGCAAAAGATTCTAGGTGGGTTTTTCATAATTTAAAACACACCAAGAATTGTAAGCTACTAAATTTTACGCGAAACCAAAATCATACTAACTATATCATTGATATTTTCTGTGCCTAAAGCTGATAAAAAATGTTTCGTTGCTAATAGAAATGAAACGATAATTTATGTGAATTGATGGTAACCGAAGCGCTAAACAAACTTAAATAAAAAAATAGCATATTTTTGGCTGATTGTTTTCTAGAATATAGCTATCTCGAATGTGTGGTGCATTGCAGCTGCCGGCGCGCCTTTAAACCAAACCAAATAACCAAAAAAAAAAAAAAAATGGGTCAAAACCAAAAAGAAAACCCCGTGGGCGCGCACTTACCATCTTGATGTCACTGATGGTAGCAATGCTTCGCACAAACAGATTTATGCGGACGATAGCTGGCCCATCTATAGACACGGACGACACAACAGCCTGTTTTACTGCCCTTTTCCTCACGTCCAAATTCTATTCGCCCGAAGCTCTCTTAAGCTACTACTCTCCCTCGAGGCCACAAGAATAATAGCGAGTGAGATGTCCTTTCGTTCCAATAAGCCCCCCCAAACAAACATTTCAGGACTCTATTTACACTCCACAGTATTGTTTCATTTTGAACCCCAGGAGTTAACTCACGCAGGACGTTATTATTCCGGCGGCCTTCACTATCATCCTCATCCTCATCCTCGATTTTATCCTTAAGTAAGTGGTTGGAATAAGGCGGGAGTTGGTTGCGAAATCCGTGAGGATAGCGGATTAAACCATTGAGAGATCGAGAGAATGAAAGGAGATGAAATGAAGCAAAACAAGATCAAGATGTTAAATGGATTTGAGCTAGTGATGTAACGAATAGTAGGATTTGAAGCAATCGAGAATGCAAATACTGGCTTATTTATTTATTATTCACTTCGTAATGAAACATTTTATTATAACAAACAATTAGGAAGATAAATTATTTATTTAGTGCCGGGAGAGAGCAGAGTTGTTGGTGATGTTATTAAGAGAAAATTAACTAACAAAAACATAAACTTAAGCATTGAAATTATAAATAAACTAAACCGGAGTAACATTTCTTGTGCTCCCATAAAATCAAAGATGGTGGTCTATCTTAGGGCCAGCTGCAAAAACATAAGATCACTCTATGGTATGGGTGATTCTGGACTTAGCTCACGAAATGTTATGAAATAATATATTGCATAAAAAAAATATATGATGAATTCAAACTCTGAAATCGATGGTTTAAAACTTGATCCTCGCATGAGGCAGTATTTTTGACATTAGAAAAACATTTCGTAAGTTGAAGTTTCAAATCAAAATAATTAAAAACAAATCGTGCATTTCAATGTATTAGTATAATTCATATAAGTACAGATAGTTTTTAATATTTTAAGCTTATATTTTTTTAAATTAAGAAAAAAACAATTATTTAATTTCTCTATAGGTTATAATATGATTGTTTTTATAAAAATAACTAAAATGCAAGGGACTTCGCGTTGCCAACATATTTTGAGAATATCTGAGCTTACTCGATCATTATTTTGTTTTATGCAAATCATATTGCTTTGACCCAATGATTGACTTTCAATCCAAATTCAAGTGAGCCACTCTCAATCCAGTATATAGTTTAAATCAGGCTTGTCCAACCCGTGGCCCGCGGGCCGCATGAGGCCCAAGATGGCTATCAATGTGGCTCGATGAAAAATCGCAAACTTACAAACTTAATGAGATTGCGACTAAGAATACTAGTGATATTATTAAAAATACAATAATTTTAACTTGCTACTAATTTATGAGTAATTAATTTTTAAATTTAACACCTTTTTAGCAATGAGGTATTCATAAAATGATTTTTAAATAATTGTATTTATTCAACCAACTATTTTCAAGTATGAAGCTCACAAAAAATAGATCCAAAATATTTGAAGAACACCTTGAGAATTCGTTTCAACCAAATATCGGCGGATTAATTTCTCAAAAACATTGACAAACATCGGACTAAATTTATGCTGACTTATCTTTTATTTTTATAATAAAAAAATTAATAAATTAATAAAGCTTAGTTTACTTAAATATGTTAACTAAATTATATTAGTATATGTTCTAAGTTTTTTGCTCATCAGCTATTATTAGCGTTACTGTATTTTATGTGTAGTCCAAAACAACAAGTGAGTGTGCCCAGGGGAGCTAAAAGGTTGGACAACCCTGGTTTAAATAGTAAACGGTGAGTGTTTTAGAATAGGAAATTAAAATAAAAAAGAGAAATTTTTTTCACGACTAGGATGTGCTTTCGGACTAAAGCAGCTATAGTAATAAATAATGAACTTGATTATAAATGTATAGCCTTTCGGAGAGAACATCGTCTTTGTTTTTCTATTATAAAGTAGTACAAGAAATGTTAGTTACTCTAATTTTTTAAATTTTTTTTTTAGAAATTCATTTATTTTTAAGTTTATGCTATGTATTATTACTTAATATTTTTTGTAAGAGGCTACTTTTGTTAGTTAAATTTTTAAATGACTAAAAATCTCACCGAAATTTACAAATTATATTTTTACAAAGATAAAGACTAAATAGTTTCGTAAAAGAAATTTTAATTATGATTTAATGAAACTGATTTATTTTCTATTATAATAATGGTTGATATTCAAGAAAATTTGGAAATCATAAATGTTTAAATATTACAATAATGTTATTTGTTTTTTAATTATTTATTTTTACTGTTTTTTTCTGGTATATAATATTCGTAAAATTTTCAAAAAAAAAGTGTGAATATTCGTTACATCACTAATTTACAAACACCAAATTTCGAGCTTTTATTGAATCGACAGACTCTCAAAACCCTCGAGAGAAATAATAATAACCAGCTGAGTGAAAAGAAAATTGATTAGCTTGAGTTTTTTTTTATTATTTTAAATTTCGTTAAAATTTCATTTATTTTTTGACTAAAGAAGTTTAAGAAAAATAAAAATCAATTAAGTAATCAAATTGTAAATGTTTTCATGTGCATTTACTCTATGTTATAAAATATATTACTTGCATTAAAAATAATAAATAAATAGAAATTAAAAAAACTAAAGAAAATTGATATCATTTTCTATTAGGTACTTAGTGCAAATATTATAAGTGAAAGATTAAGAAAGTTGGTAGTACAACAAACCGATTACAAAGATCAACAATTATTGTTAATTTTCAAAATAAATTCATTTATAAATATTTTTAAATGAGTTATTTATATATTATTCAAAATTGTCGAATATTCAATATTGGTTAAGTTGTTGATCTTGGTTCAAACACCCCTGCAAATTTGTAAGGCAGATGTCCGTCCCAGTGTATTGAGAAACCCATTTGCAAAAAACCATTCGAAAGAAAAAAAGGTAAAAATTCACAAAAAGTATATTTTTTAATTAAATACTGTATTCAACTTAATGCACACGCACCCCACTCAGATGTACTGACCATGCGAAGTTTGGAATTTCCCTGCAGAAATGTTAAATGCGCATGCTCAGTACGCCCAAATTCATTAAGTCGAATATGTATATGTCATTAGTTGGTATTTAACTGATACAAAACAATTAACCGAAAGGAGCTAATCCACCATAATATCGTATTTTTTAAACATTTCAATCATGACTAATCCAAAAAAAAAAAACAAAACACCCTTTTGTCAAATCTTTATCAACCCCTCTGATATTTATTAAAGTTTACTTTTAGCTTTTTGAATATATAAACACCTTATAAAATTTTATGTTAGACAAAAAGATCAGCCAGGGCTTTCCTATATTTGGAGGGAGACTTTAAAGTTGTTGTCAATGTGCCAGGAAAAATTCGCTTTTCTATCTTGATTATTATTTAAGATTTATACCATATGACCATAAAATTTTTAACAACATCAATAGTGTGATTAAATAATAAATTTGATATTTATTAACTCTAATCCAAGGGGTAGAAAAAAAAAAAAAAAAAAAACTCTAATTAGGTTGCCATGGCAACAACAATGTATTTATTATTATTGATATAGATAATAAACAAAAATCTTCTTCGTTCTAATTAATTAATGTGTACTTCATAATTTATATATAAATATATATATATATATATATATATATATATATATATATATATATATATATATATATATATATATATAAATATATAAAATAAATACAATTTATTTTTTTGCAACGAAATTTTCTCTGGAGAGAGACGGACTGGTAGAAATTTTAATTGAATGCAATGGAAGGCAGCCCAGAGGTAGTGAGGAAAGAAAAAATTAACACATATCAAATAAGGTGTAATTTATTGGAATCCTTCCTCCTTTCCTTTCAAACCGACGTTTCGGAGGATTTTCCCTCCTTCTTCAGGGTTTCAAAGGGTCAATGAATGAAACAAATAAAATGTTTCCTTCTTCTCTCCACAGTAGTGTTCAAAAACTTTCTTCATTTTTAACAAAGGCATAGAAAAACAATTTTTTTCCTCTAATTAAGAAAAGGAGGGAAAAAAATTGTTTTTCTATGCCTTTGTTAAAAATGAAGAAAGTTTTGAACACTACTGTGGAGAAGAAGGAAACATTTTATTTGTTTCATTCATTGACCCTTTGAAACCCTGAAGAAGGAGGAAAAATCCTCCGAAACGTCGGTTTGAAAGGAAAGGAGGAAGGATTCCAATAAATTACACCTTATTTGATATGTGTTAATTTTTTCTTTCCTCACTACCTCCGGGCTGCCCTCCATCACATTCAATTACAATTTATTTTGTTGTTTAAAAATAAAAATTTAAAAATTTTAATATTAATTGATAATTAAATTAACAATAGTGAATAAGTATAATAATTTATGAAAAATGTTTCAAAATCAAATAAATTATAAAATATTCCAAAATCGATGGCTTGGTCAGTGAGAGGTCAGTTTGGTCTTTTAATCCCATTTTAAAATGTACCTATATAGAAATTTTAAAATGAACTAAACGGGGGCTAAAATTATCTTTTATTTTCAAATGGCAAAACACCCATTCTTATTTACTTTGTGGCAATCCGAAGACTAGACATTTGAATATGCTCAATGCCATTCAAAAGTTTCCTAATACGTTGTTGAGAGGTATCCGAACAACGATGAATGATTGTTTTCTTAAATCATTGTACTCTGGGTGTGTTTGATTTTTAAGTATGCAGGGTGGCCACTCAAACAGAATTTTCAAATTCCCGGTTATTTCCCTGTATTCCCGGTCGGCAGTAGCCAGGCCCGTCGAGGGGGGTCATCACAATAATTTCTATACTTTTGATGTGTTAAATCTAAGGTGTCATAAAACAAAATTAATAAATAAATACATTCATAAATATTTTTTGAATTGAAATTAATTATTTTGTTTAATTTACAAATTTTGTATCAAGGAAAAGTGCGCTAAATTTCTTATGCACACAGACGTCTCTTAACCCGCCCTGTGTGACCTAAAAAAGTCTTACCTTTTATTATATAGTACTGAAAGCCACCTGTAAAGATATCTTTCTTACGAGGCCTTTATGAAAGAAGGTGATATATTGTGATTAAAAATTCGGCCCTAGACAATTACAGTATACGACTAGACGGGGGGAGGGGGGATTTCCCCACAGCCCCTTCTGTGTATTTATTAACTATTAATTCCTATGAAATTTCGATTCTAATACAATATTCCACCCACAGCAGCTATGCTGACTCCTTTCTCCCGCTAAATATACCTAAATCTCATGTTGGGTTAATTTAATGCAGATTCTAATTATTTCACACATCTCTGGTCATTCGTGCAGCCGAGACTCACCCAGGGTTGTAGTAATACGGACTAAGTAAGTAAGTCTCTCTGGTCATTTCAACAAATAAATCTTTGTATTTATGACAGATATTATGTAATTATATTAGGTTCGATTGTTAATAATCTTAGAGATTTCAAACCGAGCCTCTATTTGATGAAACCAGAGCGATGCGTCTAAGCCCCAGAAGGGAGGTAATTTTACGCTAATATGAGAAATTGAGGGTACTTGCCACTTCAATTCGTTCAACTTCTTTTTTTTAATTCTTCCGTTTGATGGTCAACAATTTTAGTTTATTATTTTATTAATAAAATAGAATGGTAATGATTACAATTTATAAGGTAAATTGATCATAAATTCGTTTAATGAAAAATATAATAAAACAGGGAAACAGAATCTATTTACCAAACAAAGAATCTAAAATTATAAACAAAGCAAAGAGATTAAATAAAAGAAATTAATTAACATCTTAGACCATGAAATATATAGACACGCCCTGGTGTCGATTTGGTGAGGCCAACATCAACTAGAGAATGTGACGTCATCTGTAGGTAGGAACACCCAGAAATAGCATGGCCACTATAGGAATTATAATACATTGAGATAAATTTATCGTAGTTTAGATTATTTATTTTGTATTCCAATAATCGCAAATTAATATTAAATTAATATAACCAAAATATTTATGCAAGAACGTGACGTCATCTGTAGGCGATGTTGGCCTCACTTCACTCTGTGTGGAGAGTAGCAGAGGGCGTGTCTATATATTTCATGGTCTAAGATTAACATATTAAAATGTCTAGTCTTCGGAATACCACATCTTTTTTAAAGACAAATGCCGATGCTCGCAAAATAACTGGATAATTTTTAATATTTTATTCATTCAAATGCATTCTTATGCATTTTATTATATAATAGAATCGTCTATATTGACCTTACGTCATTAGTTCTGGTCTATGCAATAACATTTTTAACTTTTTAGTGTTTTCTAAAAAAAAAATCCTTATTCAATAATTTTAATAATGCTGTCGATTATAATATTAAAATTTTTAAATTTGAATTTTTTTCGCATGGTCTATTTATAAAAATTATTTTTAAATCATTGACTTTTAAAACCTTTTTTTTTTGAAATTTAGATGATTTGAATTTAAATTCTACCTTTTTTCCTTTCGAAATCGCCCGTCATGTTGGGGATGGTTATTTCTTTGTTTTGTGTGTCTTCATTAAAACAGCTACAGCAACTAGATCAACTACCATTTTAGTATTTAATTCATGATGAAAAAAAAATTCAAAGCCGTGTATTTTGAAACGTTTAGCCTTAGGGGTGTGTGATATTCAAAATATAAAAAAAGTAAATAATTAAAAAAAATGTATATTTTTATAGCATTTCTTTAAGAAACAGAGATTATGGATTATTTTAAGATGAAAATTAATTTAAACAAAGTGAAATATATATATATATACAAGTAAAATATATACAATATGTACATAGAAATTAAAAAATAATAATAAAAAAAATAATTTGAGAAAATTAAATGAGTTAATGCATGCATGAGATGAATCCAGAATTAAAAAGTTCAAAATGAAGGTGATGGTAGATAAAAATAAAATTTTTAATCTCGAATTTTGAATTGATAAATTTATTTGTATTTTTAAGGTTAATAGTATCTATTCACTGATCAAAGGTGTTAGACCAGGGATGGCCAATTTATGGTTCATACGCCAAACGTGGGACATTTAATCAATTATTTTTTACTCCACTTGTCCCTATTTACCAATATCGACTTTGCTGTAAGAAGGTAGAAAAGGCTTTGACTTGTATGGCTCATCTGAACTCGTAAATATGTAAAAAAATTGGCGCATGGTATTTAAGAGGTTGTCCACCATTGTGTTAGGCAAACTCCCAATTAATTTTAAACTTTCAGAGATAACACTTACTAGCAAAATCTAAGGTTTTTGTGGATTTTATTGGATTAATACATATTTTAATGTTTTTACTAAAAATTTTGATTTGCGCATGTGTTTATTTACTCAAGTAGAGCTGTAATCAAAGATTACTTATAATATTAACCTTAGAATGATGATTATTTTATTCTTAATTTTTAGAAACTTTTAGCACCTTTCTCAAAATATTAATAATTAAGGGAACGTTCAAGTATCATGTAACATTTTTTTGCCAATATTTTGGCCCCATCTACCTTATCAAAACGCACTGTAAAATTTGTGCGACCTCCTGCCCATCAAGGCTTGTTACGTAGCATAATGGATTTTTTTTAGAAATTTTGATTAATTATTCTTCAATTACCATACGTTGCAGTGCGTTTTATATCTATATTTATAATAATCGGTTGCGCGACGACGCCGAAGTGATTTTTTTTAATTTTAAAACCCACTAATAAAATTTATAAAATTAGGATTTGAAGTTTTTTAACTAAACAAAAAATGGTGCTTTCCTCTTTTTATTTATAAAAATAATCAATTTTGATGTGAAAATTGGAGCCATTGGAAGACAGAAGTCAGTTGTTTTATGTCATATGTTTCCTCTAAGTAAAATAAAATATAAGTAAGAAAATCACTCAACAACAACTGAGTCCCGTCTTTCAATGCTTCCAATTTTCACACCAAAATTGAGTATTATTTTTATAAAATTATTATTTACAAACCCAATACGGAGAGTCCAGGTCTGGCATATAACTGGACAGCGAGATGCCCACCGAAGGCGGGCTTTGCAGCTGATATTAGTATATTAAGATTACATTGTGAATTCAAAAAACTAATTTAATTTTAGAAAAGCAATTTGAGCCACGAAAGTTAAATAATGTAATCAATAATTTCTTATATAAATTCTACATATTTAGAAAATTATTTTATTATTTTTTTCGAAAAGGGAAAATGAATTGAGCACCCGAGGGGATTCGAATGCATGTCTCTCTCCTTTAGCCGAAGAGCGTCTTTTACCAACTAGGCCACGGATGGTCCCGACAGGAATGGTCTTTAGGTCGAAAGTCATTTTTCCTTTTCGCGGCTTTTTCTATTTAATTAGCTATGTTTTAGAGTTTAGACAAATTATTTTTAGAACTTTGAATAATTAAAGACAATAACTTATATTAAAACTCATAATAGTCATAATGGTAAGTAACAATATATTAATACCTTCCTCATCAACGTAACACACTAATAACACTTAATTTAACCCCTCCCTTGGGTATAAATGTTACGTGATACTTGAACGTTCCCTAATTAAAATTTCGTTTTTAGTAGGGACCCCTAAAAGTTCGGCTTGTTCTAGCCTTTGTGGCCAATTCGGTTGCATATCATTCAGGCAAATCCACTAGGAATAAAATGAACATAAAAAAAATGCATAACATCACTAATAAATTTGTGGTCTATAAAATGGTTTACCATAACATATATGCCACATTATCAAATTTAATCAATTTAAATGTAAATTTATTTATTATAACGTTTCGTCTTATTTTTGCATAATGTAATTAAAATTTTCGTAAAATTAATATGTATTTAGACAGAATATGAGTGAATCTCTGATCAGTGAATAAAGTATTGATTTATCTACCGTTCCTTCTTAAAGAAAGAAAAGTACACAGAATTGTGAGAAGATGACAAGAGACAATCTTTTTTGTTTAATTTCGAGGCAATATATTTACACAGGACAAATTTGAAGAGTAATTTCTCTGTAAAGAAATTACCAAAAAATTACTACGAAAAAAAAAAAAAATACAAATACTAATATGCAATGGTGAATTTTAATTTCTAAATTTGTTTATTTTCATCAAGTTCAACTATTTGATTAAATAAATAAAAAAATAGAAAAAAATATGTTTTTAAAAATTGAAGCGAGATACCTGGGATGTTTTAAAATTAAATCGGATAACATAACATAAAAAAGCTATAATATCAGATATATTATTTTGGAAGTGTCTATTAATTACCTAAAAAAGATTTTTGAATGTTTTGATCTTTTCTTTAAAGGCGTAGTAGGTATTTGATGTTTCTTGGTTTCTGCGCAATTGTAAACATCGTAATTTCGGTGACTTATATTTTATTTATTATTTTTTTTATTTTATTTATTTTTATATTTTTGTAAATTGAAAAAATTTTAAAGAAGACAAAAATGCTTTTAAATCTTTAAGAAGTGGTTTTCCAATGGTTATTTTGATGTAAAAACATCTTTCTGACAGCTATAAGGAAAATAACTAAAAATTTAAGGGAAACCCGTCCCAAAGACATTCTGCAAACACTGCAGGATACTTGTCAAGAACTGTCCGTTTCAACACTCAGTACGGCAGTAAGCGTAACGCTTTGGCGTTATTTTCCAAACGAATTCAAAAACATTTTTTTCGATGTACACATCCAATTCTCATTATTTTTTTCTAAAAATACATACAGCTAATTGTAATGGAATTATATGCCTTCTTTAAGCGTATTCATAAACATATTATTAGGTATGTGACGTTGAGCAAAAACACTCAAAACACTGTGTAGCCTTTGAAGATATTGTAATGAAGAAGGTTTCAAATAAACCGATAGCTATTGGGAAACTTAAATTTTTGATAATCTGGTGGTCTAAATTGAAACTAGCCACCGTAGGGAATAAAATTAATCCACACTTCTACCAAAGTTCCCATAAGAAACTGAGAATTCTGATACGCTCTATCTGGTGGTCTAAATTGAAACTAGACACTGTAGGGAAAAAAATTAATCCACACTTCTACCAAAGTTCCCATGGGAAACTGAGAATTCTGATACGCTCTATCTGGTGGACTAAATTGAAACTAGCCACTGTAGGGAAAAAAATTAATCCACACTTCTGCCAAAGTTTCCATGGGAAACTGAGAATTCTGATACGCTCTATCTGGTGGTCTAAATTGAAACTAGTTATAGTAGGGTAAAAAAATTAAGTCCCTAACAAGGTTCCAACTAGAGTGATATGAATATATTTGTTGATCGCGCTTCATCCCTGATAATATGATTATAAATTAGAGCTTATTTATATAAAAACACGAATGGAATTTCTCTTCTCTAATTTAAAAATTCGAAAAATCGCTGTGACTTTGTCATACTTCTTAAGCTCTTAGGTAATTAATAAACACTTCCTTTTAAGAGTACACTTTTATAAAAATATTATTTAATGAGAATTTTTTAAATATATATTGATTGAAAATCTTTAAAGATTTTATAGCATAATAAAATATAAATATTTATTTATTTTATTTATTTATATTTTTTAATTTAGTTATATTATTATTTTTTATTTTTTCAAATTGGAATAACAAGATTAATATTAGTATTTTTCTTGAAGACATATTGATTGGATTTTTTAAGAGATCGTTTCAAAGAGTCGAATTTTTATGGAGACTATTCAATATAAAAGAGATTTAATTCAACTCGCTATTATATTTTAACCAGTATCGATATTATTGTTTAATGAGTTAGCATCGAGTTTTCTTTTATGGATATTGACAAAAAAAGAACTCGTGTACCATTCTGGGTCACTGATTTCAAATCATAGTTCAATAAAATGAGAAAAAAGAAAACATTTTTAAGTGACCAAGGGGCCTTCCGTTTTTTTTAAAGGTCAAACACAAATATAAAAGAGAGAAGCAATGAAAAGCAGTAAAGCACACAAACCCAGAAACCTGTTAACGCGCCCCCCCCTGGCCCCCTTTTACTTAAATCATTTCTATTCTCTCTTTCTTTCGATTCTCAATCACATTTTTATTTTTTTTATTATCATTATTTTCTTTTTTCTTAAGAAAAACTCAAGGGTGGAAGAATTCTGAATTTAAATTCAAGGGAGGGAATATTTTTTTCCTTTTTTTTTTTCGTTAGAAGAATTAACTTCTACTCCAGGGATAATGGAAATCGATAATTGCTGAAAACGATCTCTAGCACGTGGGAGACAAAAAAAAACTGGTTATAATATAACACGATCCATTTTAATGAATCTTTTTTAAAGCACTAAAATATTAATAAATTATTATTAATAATGATTTTATGTAGGAAATAAAAAATAGATACACTATGAATGTTCCAAGATTCGATGTCCATTGCTTAAGGATGGTTTGATGAGGTTATTTAAAAAGTCTAAAATGATAAATTAACATTTTTTGAAACTCATTCGTTACCCAGTTGTAGACATTATGATTTGCAACTTTTACGCACACATTTTCAACTACCGGCTCCCAAAGAACCACTGAACAATTATTTTCTGTTCTCAGGCTACTATATTATTTTTCCACTTTCCAATCTCAATCAGTGACTGGATTTGCTCAGAAATACCTGAATATGGACAGTGAGAATTGCAACTCTCTAGCTTTGCTAGAAAAGCAACGACAATATTGTTTATTGGGCCGCGCAGGACCCCCTCCTGGGGGGCCTCCTCTTACAGACATAAAAATACACTCCCGTCCAAAAAAAAAACGTAACTCTTAGATTAAAAAAAAAAGTAATGAAATGTATCATTGATGCAATGAAATTGAATTAACTTTTGATATGATATATTTTTAACCTTTCTTAATAAGTGTTTAATGCTTGTTGATGTCGTACCAAGGATATCTGTAGCTGCTTCGATCCTCGATTAACGCAACGGCTTTGGCAGAATCTGTAATGCTAAGCGGCATAATTTAGATGTGTTTAGTCGAAAGATAATGGATTTCAAGGATATTATCAAAAGAAAAACAGGTATTGAAAGATTATAATTAGGATATTAGATTTCATCAAAAATCGATAAATATCAAATTATCCGCTTTTGTTTCATTTAAATTTTAATTTTTAAATAAAATGTTTTAAATTTATGTTACATTTATTAAGAAAGGTTAAAAATATATCATATTAAAAGTTTATTCAATTTCATTTAATTAAAAATACATTTTATTCGTTATTAAAAAAAATCTAAGTGTTACGTTTTTTTGGCCGGAAGTATAGTTACAAGTTTGGTTAGAATATATACAAGTAGCATTTTATATCAATAAAACAAAGATAAAATTTCATAGAGCGGTTCATTAAATGACTCGGGATAAATCCCTTGTCAAAGATGCAGGTACACTATTGGAAAACTGAGAATTACGATATGCAGATTGTTTTTTTTGCCTCAGATAATAATCTATTATAATTAACCCGAAGGTTTGAGTATCTTTTTTTGAAAATAAGATGGAATTTTTCAAAAATACAACTCACGGTATAAACCAAATATATCAAGATAAGAATTTATACTTAAGGTCTCTAATCTAATATTTTAATAGAATAATTTTATATTGCATATCAGATGGTCTCGTCCCCTCAGTAGTTGAACCCGAGTACTAAGACGCTTGCCGGGCACGTTAGTTAAAATCTATTATATTTAGCCATTATAGATCAATTTAATAATTTAATTATTTATAATAATTTTAGTTTTTCAAATTAGTAAAACATATAAAAGAGTATTAGATATAGAAAACTTTTTTTTAAATACATTTTCTTTGTTAATTATGGACGTTATAAGTTTTTCATTGGAGACAGAGTGATATATGGTATTTATAGATATCTGTAAGAAGAAAATTGTTTCAATACAATTAAGTCTAAATTCGATTTAAGTAGATACATGGACCAAGTTAAAAATACAATGTAAAATATAATAGTAAAAGCTATCTATTAGCAAATCAATTTTTTGTAATACAAAATAATATTTTATACTTAGACATAATACGATATGTTCATGAAAATGACAAAAAATATTTAATTTACTTTATGGCTGTATATCAAATACTTATAACTAAAACCACGTCCGAAAATATTGTTTATTATGTAAATAGTATATCAAAAATTTATATTCACTGATATAACCTTCATTCGAAAGGCTGAGGGGTCTAAATCTTAGACAATGAAATATATAGACACGCCCTGGTGTCGATTTGGTGAGTCCAACATCAACTAGAGAATGTGACGTCATCTGTAGGTAGGAACACCCAAAAATAGCATGGCCACTATAGGAATTATTATACATTGAGATAAATTTATCGTAGTTTAGATTATTTATTTTGGATTCCAATAATCGCAAATTAATATTAAATTAATAGTACCAAAATATTTATGCAAGAACGTGACGTCATCTGTAGGCGATGTTAGCCTCACTTCACTCTGTGTGGAGAGTAGCAGAGGGCGTGTCTATATATTTCATGGTCTAAGGTCTAAATAGACGAGCGAAATTGCATTTTTAACAAATAAAATAAAAACTATAAACGAAATCAGGTTTAAGGTGTTTATTCGGCTGTATCAGACAGACTCCGTTAAAGAGATGTCATCCCTGGTTCTTTTCAAGGATTGTTTTTATAGAATGAACATTGATTGCCCAAAAAGATTATTTCACTTTTATTAATAGTACTGTATTATATAATTATGTTCTTTAATTTAATTTAAATTCATACTAAAAAGCATAGCTAGCCCTATGGTTTCATTTTTTAAATAAATAAATATTACACTGATTGAAATACTTAGAATAGAATTATTTATCACTGGCTCTTGGGTATTTAATAGAAGAGTTTTTTAACCCCCACCAATGTTGTTAGATATATGAATATTTAATTTATTCGATATGTAGCTTCATAAGTAAGTAAATGGGCGTTAAGGAAACAAACTAAAATGTTCATAAGTGTCTAGCGACTGAGTTCTGGAGTAATGTTTATATAGCATATAGACTTATTACATCATCACTTCACCTTTAAGAAATGGGTATTGAGTCTTTGGACACCCTGTATGTACAAATTAGAAAAAAATTCAAATTATTTACATTAATATATTGTTTTGGACGATTATTCTAAAAATATATGTTAAAAATATACATATTAACAATAGAGATAGAGGCTATTTTTTATTATCATTATTATTGTTATATTAGTGCTTTATATATATATATATATATATTATTATAAGAAGAGAGTGGAAAATAATTTTTAAAGTATCGAAATTGAAATTAGTTTTAAAACACTTGAAAAATGATAATTTATATAAGTATATAATACGCAATGATATAGAATTTTTGTTATATAAAATATTTATTTGTAATAAAAAAAGAGATAAATTAAAATTTCATCTGAAAGGGTTGTTTTGTTAAATCTTTACATAATTCAAGTACTTAGTTAATGAGAGATTTTTCCTTGAAAGATTTGATTGTGAATGCAATTATCTTCTCTCTTTTGATGTGACAAGGCAAACATTCTAAAGGGCTTAAGTAAAGTACTATATATACAATCGCTAAGTCAATATTTTTGCTATTAAAATTAAATTAAATGAGCCATTTTTGCGCCGCATTTCAAAGGTCTTTTTGTAGATAATTTTTAATGTTTTTTCCTTCAAAACATAAAAATATCTGCCACTGCGACCACACACACTGGATTGTTTCTAAAGTTCTATAACTTCTTCTAGAATGCAAGAGTCAAATAAAGCATCTTCTATAATTCTTTAAAAAATAAATAAGAAATAAATAAATATACGATATCGTATATAAAATTTGTGGAAATAAAATTTTACCTAGACAAATGAGCCATCAAATCAAGCAAACTAAGAATTATCAAAATAAATGCGTTGATCATTAAAATGTTTAAAATTTTTGACGGTTTATTAATTTAACTATTTATTAATTAATTAATAATTAAACAAACATATAAATAGTGGCGGATTTACGCTTAGGCCCGTGAGGCCCGTGCCTAGGGCGGAAAAATTTTAGAGGCTGCAAAATTTAAAGACGGATTAAAATTTAAAAAATCAATTTGTTTTATTTTTGCTGTGATTATATGAACAAATTTCAGTAAAGTATTTAAAATAATTATTAAATTGTTAAACAAAAACTTTCTTAAGGATATTTTTTAAACACACACCATATTAATATTTCTAAAACTGAATTGTTTTTATAATATTAGTAGATTATAGAAAAAATTAACCTTCGTTTGTAATTTAATAACAAAAATATTATTGCTAAAATATTAATTTTCTAATTCTTATTTTTTATTTATATTGAGATTAATCTCACTCTATGTAGGGCACCCCGAAATTTCTTATTTATTTTTTTTCAAATTTGAATGAAAATGAGGTAAATAATTTACAGATATTGAAAATCTTTTTGGTAATAGTTTACAAGTACGAATCCACCTATTTTTGCCATTAAAAATTTAAGATTTTACGTTTTTTATTCATATTTAATTTGTCGAATCAATAAGGAATATCAAAGGATATTAAAAAAAAAAATAATTTGAAAATAAAAAAACGCGAAAAAGTACCTTTACAGAATATAACAGGTAAAAAGATGATTAACAATTTCTATGACACTGATTATTTATTAGTTATAAAAGCAACACAAATATTTACAAATGGGGTTATTTTTCCTACTTTATTTCCACTAAAGCTATTGTTTTTATAATAAAAAAATTTCAGTAATATTATCCAAAATTTCTAAAAGTACATAAATTGATTATCAGGATATAAAATTGATGTTACCGTGCTAGCTAAAGCAAGAAAAAAAAGTTTATGTGATATGTGATAGTCGTAAACAATTTATTTATTGTTTAATTTTAAGAAATTGATTATTATATCTAAATTAATAAACCTCAAAATAAAATATTTTTAATATTCGTAAATTAGATGTTTGATTATACAATAATAATTACTACTATAAAGCAAAGATAACTCCATATCGGACGAGGCCTAGGGCACTCTCGAATCTAAATCCGCCACTGCATATAGAATATCATAAACAATAATTTCAATCACAGCATCCATAAATTATGAATGAGCTATCACTATGAACTCTAAAACAAAAGATGCTAATCTGCCTTTAATGTGACAGCTGGTTTTCATTGATCACACATATATTTATTATAGTTATCGAAACATTGTATATTTAATCAATAGCTCTTAAATAATATATATTATATACAGTGCTCAAATATAATATTTATTTTTATATCTCTCCTAAAAATTAAATTTTTGAACCACTCGAAAAATGATGAAGTGATACAAAGGGTCCCCCCTTACCTCTCATTTTCGGATTTTTTAAAGAAATAAAGTTTTACTTTTAAAGAAATTTTAATATATTCTAATAGTATATAATATACAGAGCTCGAATATAATATTTATTTTTATATCTCTCCTAAAAATTAAATTTTGGAACCACTAGAAAAAATGATGAAGTGATCATAAGAGTCCCCCCTTACCTCTCATTTTCAGATTATTTTAAGAAAATAAATTTTTACAAATTCAAATTTAGGGAACGAAGAAAATATTATTTTCATTACAGACAAAAGGATCAGCCGGGGGTCGAACCCGGGATCCCTGCATATGTACTGCAATGCTTTGTCATAAGAGGTTCACCTCCTATATCCACTAAGCTACTGATCCCCGAACCCAAACTAATACCTTTTGTCTATATGAATTATGGAATTTCTTTTTTAATCCTCTCCTCGTTCATTTTTCGCAGCGTAGGCCTTGATTCATTAATTAAGCAATTAATTATTCCAGCGCCTCCCAATCGATCGCAGACCCCAAAGATCGAAAATAATTTTCTCTTCACCCGGGGCGGAATAATTCATTGTTTAATTAATGAATCAAGGCCTACGCTGCGAAAAATGAACGAGGAGAGGATTAAAAAAGAAATTCGATAATTCATATAGACAAAAGGGTTTGGGTTCGGGGATCAGTCCCTTAGTGGATATAGGAGGTAAACCTCTTATGACAAAGCATTGCAGTACATATGCAAAGATCCCGGTTCGAGCCCCGGCTGATCCTTTTGTCTGTAATAAAAATAATCTTTTCTTCGTTCCCTAAATTTGAATTTGTTATTAGTTGTCTTTACAAGGCCTCGTTGTGGTCGCACCCTCGGGTGAAGAGAAAATTATTTTCGATCTTTGGGGTCTGCGATCGATTGGGAGGCGCTGGAATAATTAATTGTTTAATAAATTTTTACTTTTAAAGAAATTTTAATTTATTCTGATGTTAGGTATATATTTAATAATTAAAATTGTGTTTTTCTCAATAAATTTGACATATTACTATATCATTCTTTAAAAACAATAATTAGTAACACTCAAAGTTCCGAATATGACACGACATGAAGAATAGAAAATTAAACAGATTTGTTTCTTTTCTTTCGAGATCGCAATCATTCCGGAAGTTACACGAGTCTATTCCACTTTGAAAACATGATTCCCTATCAAGAGCACGCGATCTTTTAAACCGGTGATCTAGTTAAGTACTACCCTTAATTTATACCAATTAAGTCGTCAAAAGATTACTAACAGGATGAAAACAAATTATTCAAAAAGAGAAAAAGGTAAAAGAGAATTAGGACATTTTAGTCAAGGGTTGCTAAATTGCCCTTTGAGATAATTAATTGAAAAATTAAATCAAGCAAATTATTATTCATTGCAGAAAAATATTCCTTTATAAATATGACAACCTTTCAAATATGATTTTTTTATTTTAATTTTTCTCTCTTGAAAAATAGTAATTAAACTGTTACATATTAACTGATTAATGCATTCCAATTAGGTTGCCATGGAAACAAGAATGTATTTATTTATCCTTTTGCGTAATTGTCCTGTCTTGACTTTTTATTGCATGTTCTTTTGTACAAAGCTGACAAATATCTATTTCATTTCGATTTTGGATAATTGACCACCTTTCTTTGATAATTCAATTGATGTTGCTAATTTAAGAGCATCAAATACATGGGGCATATTAGAGAGGTAGCTTTTAAAATTCAATATATTAAATTGAAAGTTTTTTGCCGAGAGTAGCAGAATTTTTATAAATTGAAGGAGACAATAAAAGAGTGTGTCTTCTGATGGAATTATAAATTTTTAATTTATTTATAACGAGACTATAGTTTCGAGAGCCTTGCCCTCTTCTTCAGTATTTTACAATTGACATACACATACAATGAGACATTAATTCCTGTGAATCAATTGTAATAGACTGATAAAGAGGGCAAAGCTCTCGAAACTATAGCCTCGTTATAAATAAAATGTATAATTCCAGCAGAAGACACACTCTTTTATTGTCTCCTTCAATGAGATATATTATAAATAAATTATGAAGTACATACTAGTATGAACAGTTTATTTCGAAAATTGCGCAAATCCAATTTTGAAAAAAGTGTCAACGCCAACTTTAGTTAGACGTAGATGTCATCTTTTCATATTTATAAAATGACAGTCAATGGAGTAAAATATCCTCATGAATTCATCAATATAATAATACGATCCATATATGAGTTAGAACAAAGAACATGTTTATTTATTTTCTATATAAATAATAATAAATACATTGTTGTTGCCATGGCAACCCAACTAAAATGAATGAATTAGTTAATATTTATCATAAACAAACTCGAAAATTTTGGTTAAATTTTTATTTTACTGTTCATTTCAATTTCGAGCTTCGTTCTCGCTGTAAATAAAACCAAAGTAATTTACTTAAATCTAATTTATAGATAGGGGGAAGGGGGGATGGTGTAATCCTAAAATATTTTATTTATTTTCCATCTCTCTTCTCTTTAATGAAATGCCTTAATCAGCCACTCTCAATTAGGAAAAAAAATTTAATTTAATCTCAAAAAGAATTACTTTATTTATTAGAATTATTATTTGTAATAATCGTAAATATTTATGGCAAAATATTTTTTAGAATAAACTTATTTAATGACTATGAAAAATAAAATTAAAAAATAATAAATTATGAAGATCTTATACTAAACAGACATTGAACTATAATTTTATTTTCATGGTTATTTGATTATTTGGTTATAAGAGAGGGTCATATTTAGGTTTTGACCAGATTTCTTTAACAACTTATGGCAAATGGCGGTAGGTATGGCTAATGCGTCGTTTGCTCCTGCTATCGGTTTTTTTAAATGACTATTTGTCTTTTGATGGAATCCTATGGTCATTTGATCATGATATTTGTTAATGAGCATAATTTGTTTTTGTTTTTGTTTGTTATTGATTAATTTCGTTTAATTTTGTGTTTGTTTTGATGTTTGTTAACTTGTTGTAATTAGATTTTGTATTGATGATTGTTTGACCTAACCAGCGCCTAACCAGCGAGGATTTGTGCCTCTAAGCGGGTCAGGAATAAATTCATGTATTTATTTATTTACATGTTTATTTATTTATTTTTGTTCAATTTAGCCCAAACAAATCTAGTTTTCGTAAAAAAAAAGTATAGTAAATAGTGCTTTCTGAACTTATTTGAGTCCCCGCCGTAAAAAGTGGCAACGATACACTCAGTCCCCAAAGTTATTTATTATTTCTTTTAAATTATTATCTATTTATTTAATTTACTGAATTTATTTGGTCATACTGATTGTTTTCTACTATAAATCGACTTGAATTTTTATTTATTTTTTTATTCAACATTTAGAACCCTTCTCCAGGCTCGATTGTTAGTTATTGATTGAAAAATAAAAAGCCATAAATGGAATATTTATTGAAATCGAATGAGTTCAATATTTTTCAGATTAAAATTTATCAATTTCAATCATTTAAAGTTTTCTCATTAACTAACTTTTGGACCACCCAGTATTTATATAAATATATATTCTAATAAAATCAGTCTATGATTTATTTTATATTTTTTTAAAAGAAAACCCCCTAGTAAAGATGTCACCATCAATGATCAACTTTTCAACAAGCATATTATAAATTATTTAGGATTCATTAAACTGTAAAACGAACGATTCAATTTAATACTTTATTATTATTTTTTTTAATTTCAATTTGTCTAGCCTTGAAATGCTATTCTAGATAAAATATTTCAATTCATAATTGTTCAGACAACATAGATGACAGTTTAAAAAATGTAAGCGTGGGTGGATAAAAAAAAAACTTTTGCGAATAATTTGCCGGTTGACTCGAATCCAACTCCGGCTTTGAGAGTGGCTGACAAGTGGGGGATGCAGGGGGAGGGTGCAGGGAAGGGGTCCAGGGACCCCGTCGCTGGAGACCCACCTGTGCCGTTGAGCCCCGAGGGTCGAATGCGCGCGTCGTACCTTCCAGGTCCCAGGATCTGGTCCAGCACTTGTTTCTCCTTCTCCCGGAAGTTGACTTTCGGCTGACTGCAACTGGAACACAACATACCACTACCCAATCATGCTTACTCCAATGAAAATCATTACTAAAATTAAAAGGGTTTTTTTTGCTGAAAGCAGCAGAGTTTGTGAAATAAAAATGAATCAAAGAGAGTGTCCTTCGGTTTTAAATAACTGATTTAAAGTAGTTCTTTCGCGACAATCCACATAAAAAGTTTTAGCCTCGCAACCACTCTATACATATGAACGGTGCTAAAATTTTAGGTTATGTTTTTTAACGTGACTGTACTTCTCATACTACTATATCCTCTTTATGAATGGATCGTTTCCAAGCAATTGTTCTTATATCCCCTCCTCTAAAAACAATCGCCCAAACATGTTTTTATTTTATTTTCTATCAAAACTACTAAGTAAATAATTTCAATTTTTTTTTTTTAAGTTAGTTCTGATATATTATTCTAACAAATATTAGTTTTTCATTAAAATGGTGAAAGGCCTTCAATGAAAGAAAAGAAAATAATGATCATTTTCCCACCCTTTCCCAATCTACCATATGTAAAAAATTTCATTTTTAATTGCAATTATTTCATGTTTGGTGTGGTAAAACGTCTTCAAATTTTAACAGTGTGTTTGTTATGATATTAATGACTTATATTCCAAGATTCGAAGACTTCTTGAATTTTTGCATTTGTGAAAGAACTACCCTAACATAATTTTCTAACTTTGTTATATTAGAGCCACGAATTTGATTAAGAGGCAAAGTAGTAGGATTTTTTGGGCTGATTTCCGTTGTGAAAACGGAAAAATAATTGAAAAAATATATACAAGCTTATATATTTTGTAAAAATAACGCCCAAATATGTTTTATTAGACTTTGATACATAATTAAATTATGAATAAAAAATATGGGTTATTTGACACAGAAGTGAAATAAATGTAATAATTTAGATAAATTATTTTTGTTTAATTTCTATATAATACACTGTAGAATACTGTACTATATATTCTATATATTCACTATTAAATATGAATTAATTAAGTTTTGGAACAATTTAAAAAAAATTATAATAGGTACATGGAAGGTACTATATATTATAAGAACAATTTCACAGATTTAAATTTTTTTTAAATCAAATTTAAATAGGTTGAGCAAATGGAGAAATGGATTTTATTTTACTTTACCATACAGAGTATGTTCAAGTAATGTAATCGTGCAAGAAAAAAGTGTTTTTGTTTACTTCGTTTTTATCTAAATATCTCAAAAACGGCTCAGAATATTCAGATTAAAAAAAATTGAAAAAAACCATGGCGTTTTGGTCTACAAAAAAGCCCTAATGAATGAACATCAAAAAAATTATATTTTACAAGATATTAATTATTTTGTCAAAATGTCTGTTTCCAAATTTTGTGTACGCTCTAGCTCAAAAACTAGTGTGAATATCAAAACGAAATTTCACAAGTAGATTTGGTGCATTGAGATTAAGAGCTCATTAGATAGTAATGAAGCTGTTAAAGCTTTTATTTTTGTGATTAATTTGATTAAATTTTGAATTTTTATTTAAATCACACATGATCAATTTATAATTATTTATTGAAACAAATAATCACAATATAAATACCACGTTTAGATCGACTTATTCTACGATCGTTCTCAAGTATGAGCGCCCACTCCGTTTATAGGTTAACATTTGTTTCAATAAATAATTATAAATTAATCATGTGTGATTTAAATAAAAATTCAAACTTTAAGGTGATTAGATTTTGGTTAAATAAAGAGAGGGGATGGGGGTTAAAAAATTAAAATTATAAGATTTTCAAATTAAAAAAAAAAAAATGAGATATACTATAAAATTAACCTATAATAAAATAGAGTTAATATTTTTTCTGGTGTTAATATTGGGAGTGGGGGTTTAAAAAAATAGAACTATCAATAAAAGTCCTAACCTTTAATCAATTTGTACGAAATAGCTCATATGCAACCTATATGTATGGCCACATAAAATGTGAAATTGATAGTGGCGAAATAGAAGGGGAGGGGGGGGGGTTTCGAAAATCTAAGAAAGCTGATATTTCTAATAAAATACTCTCCTAATTAAAAGGAGGTATTATTAATTGCTAATGGCCTCAAAATTAAGAGTTGGGTTCTTCGTAGATAATTTGATGTTTTATTAGTTACAGACATAACTTTTTCAAAAGTTATGTCTGTAACTAATAAAAAAGTTTTTTTTTAAATTTACTTTAAAAAAAATAAATAGTTTTTTAAATCTTTGTTGCAATATTAAATTTTTCTTCAACGATAATGTAGTTAGAACTATTGAGAATGAATGACACTCAAAAATCTTACAAAAAGGGCCGCCAACACTTGTTTTTTTGCTAGTTTAGTTCTTTTATTGTTTGGCAAGCTATGTTGGCTAACCTGAATTTTTTTTTCGTTTTTCCTGAATTTTTCAATTTTCTGGGCAACTTTTCCAATTTTTTTTTACGTATTAACATGAATTGGACTATTAAGAACATTTAAAAAAACAATTAGCCAAATCGGTCCAGGCATTTGAAAGATCTGCGCTTACGAAGAAACAGAAATTCATTTTTATTATTTAGATTAATCATAAGGTCTATGTTAAAGTCATGTGAATGACCACATCAGGTTATTTTTAAATAAAAAAAAAATAAAAAACATAATTTCAAGCCGATGTTCAAAATCGCTGCACTCGTTCTTAACATATTTGAATGAATCTTATTTAAACACTTCGAGTTGATTTCAAAATTTTTGTAATGATAAAGGGAATAGTAGATACTAAATGATGATATTTCAATTACTTCATTAATTATGATTTATTATGAGGTATTATATAACTTTTTTGTTTAGAATCGAATTGTTTCTCAATGTGTAATAAAACATAACATTCAGGATATTGAATAAAAAAAAATATTTTTTGAAAATAATTCAAAAAATACTCAATTTATTTTTCTGTTTTCACAATTGTAATAAGCCCCTACTACTATGGTACTCAGCTTAGGTGCACAAAGTTAACATTGTTACGCGCCTGAGTGAGAAGAGAAAGTATTCACACTAAGCTATTTTCATCAAATTTGACAGTTTTTCTTCCTTATGTGAAATCATCGTTTTTGAGAAAATTAAAAAAAAAAAAAAAAACGAAAAATCTTCCCTATAAATATCGAATTCCGTTGTTTCGATTTTAACCAAAAGATTTCTTCTAGCCTATATCGAGATTAGTTTCGAATCTCGTAGCTCTGAGATTTACGGTTGCGAAAGGCAGGGGGGTCATATATATGTACTCACGGACCAATGGAATTTTGGTCTATTTTTAGACTCTGGGGACCACAATATCCGGTTTTTTGTTCGAAATCCGGTTTCAAACTATATTATATATTAAGGGCATTGATTCCTTCCATCTAGAAGTGACAAAGTGAAATTAACTTATTTCACCTTGGAGATAAAAACTCTCAAAGGGCAATGGAATACTTCACATTATATTTCACTCAAAGATAATAATAATTTTAGAAATTAATTCAATTTTAATATTTTTAAAAATTTTAGGTGGGATTTTCAAATCCCTGCTATGGTTAAGACCATAGGAATTTATATTTATTTGATGTCAAAATAAAAAAAAAAAATTTTAGTCTCAAAAAAATATTAATATGTTTCAAAAATAAATATATATCACACGGTGTAGTTAAAAAAATTATTCACATTTTCTAGAATTAAAAAAAAAAATAATAATAATATCAAGCACGCGTCTTGAACTTGAGAAGTCGGCGTCGCCCAGTCAATTAATTAATTAGGCAGAGACCTCTACCCCCTCGGACAAACGTCCCTTGATGAAAATCATTAAAAAATTGGCTTTAAGAATGTCACCAAGCAAATGGCCACCAGGCTAATAGAAGGTAAAATCTTATATACATTTTTTAATCAAAATTCCGTTAAAATATGATAAATTTGAATTCAAACATGTCCATTGTTGCAATTCAAACTTATAAATTGATATTTTATTCATTTTATTGTTTAATCGATATGTTTATTAGTTGAGGATTGTCAAGCGAATTTAATCAAAAAAAAATTTCTCTCTTATTTTAAAATCAATTTCGATTCTATTTTATTTAAAATCTGCCAAAAATTCTATTGTTTAAAATTCTGATTGGGATTTTAATGTAATTCCTGAATAAATTTTTATGAACTGATTGAAAATTGCATCAGAGGTGCAGTTTGCATCCAATACAAGAATGGAATATATATATGAGTTCCAAATTTTTATTATTAAGAAGTCAAAGAACTTACTTAGGGAGCAGGGGAAACTCCCAATGGAAAACGAGCCGGTTTTGCTACACTCAGATCTAGCGTAACGTGGTTATATGTATCCAGGCTGCGAAGCAGCCTGGATACATATAATATATAAGACTCTTATATAATAATCTTCTCAAAGAAAAATAATTCTTTTTTTCTCTTTAGAATCTTAAGGTATTATTTTTGTTTTATATACTGGCAGGTGTCTTATTATAATATTCTTCTCCCTGTTAAATGGAAGCAAATGTTTGCTTCCATGACTGGGAGGTTTTTTTACGGAGTGAGCTTGTTGGCCTCATGTCCAACCCCTTTTAGTCGCCTTTTACGACAAGCAGAGGATACTATGGACCTATTCTACCCCCGGTCCATAGGGGTCTCAGAGTGAAGTAGGTACTTTTTGTACAATTAGCAGTTTTATTGGTAGAAAGTCTCGAAATTAAAAAAAAAAAAAAAAAATTAAAATTGTGATAACTCCAAAATGCGAAGCAGCCGGTAAACATCTAATTTATTTGAAATCAAAAATTAAATTAAAATTTTAGTTTATTTTGGGAAGGTTCGAATTTTTTGGGCAGCTCTAAATAAATCAACTGGTGTGGGGACCACACGACTTTCACATTAGTTTCTTCCTTATTTGAAATCATTCCACCAATTTTCTTCATTCAAATTACTTCAATTTGGGTTTTACAAGCTGTTTTGAGAAAACCGGAAAAAAGAGGAAATTGCAAAATACTAAAAATCTTCAAGTAAACATGTTTATTTATTAATTTATTTATGTATGCCATATATGTATGTGTGCTTATAGTAAGCAGATGACACATTCTTGGATATATTCTTGTAAAGCATCTCTATAAATCGTTTGGAATGCTTGGTTCTAAGAGGTTTCTCCCTTTCTTTGAGCAAATGAAATGCAGAAACGGATTTAATATGCATTCCACTTAACAGATGATAAAACATTGTTTTTATGGAAATGACCCGCAGCTGGGGATGATAATCTGTTGGAATTTAATTGGAAGGCATTATTTCTTAAACCGAGAGATGGAAATCTCTTATTTGTTTGCCCCAATTTCCATTTATCTGCTTGATTATAAATACAAATATATATGAAAATTAGTCAAATGATTTGTTTTAGAAAGTTTTCTCGGTTTAGACCATCTATTATTGAGCAAACTGCAAATAGAAAACTATTATTAATGGGAATTCTAAACACAATATTAGTTTGAATGAAAGTTATAATTTGCACTGAAAAATGCTGGTTTCCTCTATGTTTTATTTATAAAAATAATCACGAAGACATGACTCCGTTGTTCTTGAGTGATTTTCTTACTTCTATTTTATTTTACTTAGAGGAAACAAAACAAAAATAAAAAATCGTCAAATATAAATATATTGTGTGATATGGTTTTTATTTGCTGCTTTTTTGCTTTAGTGGACAGGGATCCAACTGTTTCGCCCTTTTATTACAAAAATAAAGGAATGGGGGGGGGGGGCTTTCTGAGCAACTGTATGGAGCATGAAACAACAGTAATTTGACCTGAACATTCAAAAAACAATATGCAACAGAAGACAAAAACAAAATTCAGTAATAATTATATCATCTGAATGACAAAAATCAAACTCTAGAGATTTGAATGCAAATGGTACGGATGGTATATAATTATAATTAACAATATCTTTTTTAAAAAATACTATATTTTTTATGATAATGATAAGAGAAGGAGTTACACCAAAAAGGTGCAACCCCTAAAGGCCTGGGTTGGCCCCTCCATCGTGAAAAGAAGAAGAAAGAATTTTATGGGTTGGGCGGGGGTCGAAGGTATCTGTGGATACGGGTCTTAAATAGCTGATGGTTATAAGTCGCGGGAAAGATGGTGGCAGGGAGCGAGTTCCAGTCTCAGGAGGTCATAGAGATAAAAGAGTTGGCGAAAGCGCTTGTTCGACTTTTATCCAATTTATATACATATATGTTTTATATGTATTTTTCTGTATAAGTAAATTATATTATATTATTGATCGATTTGCAATAGATGGCAAAAAATGTACATTGTTAATCATACACTGCTGTGCACATAAATCGAACCATCAATAAAAACTTTATTAAATAATAAATCATTCTTAATTCTTTACAAGTAACCAAACATTATTGAAATTATTGCTTATTGAAAGGTACTTGCCACTTGTCGTTGACTTAGCCTTGATTAATTAGACACACACAATTTGAACTGCTTGAACTTCAGAAATATCCATTTTGTATAATTTATCTTTTCTATCAATGATGCTTAATTCAAAATGATTCATTTTAATGATATTTCAAATGGAATTTGATCTATTATTAAAACTTTATTTAAATGTAAAGCGATATTGAGAAAGTATACATTTGTAATTTCAAATAAAATATATTTTTTCAATTCATTAGGACCAACCGTCTGATCTCAAATATAGTAAAATTTCTATAATTTTCAATATTTCAAATTTTTTCGTTTTTCGACAATTTTTTTTTTTTGAAATATTTGAAATAAGGTAAAACCCCCAGTAGTGGACCATTTAAGAACAATTTTTCTTTGTTTTCAGTGTATAATTTTCATTTTTACCTGAAACTGCTGTTTAAAGGTTTATATTATTTGGTGATATTTCTTAATTAAAAACTTATATGATAAACTTTTATAAAATTACAGTTTACTTAATTTTTTATAAAATTCAAAAATTATCAATATTAGTTTAAGAGTTAATTGAAAATGTTAGTTTAAGAATTAATAGAACAAATTATGTGGCTAATTGTAAAATTTTGATAAACAATTTGCTATTTAATAAAGTTTTTATTGGTGGCTTGATTTTTTTGAACCGCGGTGTATATATATATATACCATCAGTACCATTTACATTCAAATCTCTAGAATTTGGTTTTTGTCATCAAGATGATATAATTATTTATTAAAATAAAATGAGAATCGTTTCAGCACAGTATACTTGTCAATTTTTCTTTATGAACTTATCTAAATATATTTAGATTTTTCGAAAATGTTTATTAATACAAAAATACCAAAATAAAATGAAAGAGTAAATAAGTAGAATACATAGGTCATCTTGTAACTTGTCGACCAAGTCCAGAGACGTAGCTAATCCATACCAAGAATGGGTAAGATTACGGACCCGAGTAACGGTGAAGTGAAATTTTAAAATTTTTGCTTATGCCATAGTATAAGCCTAGTGTCATGTGATGACGTCATGATGACATAAATGCTCTCGAAAGGAATTCTCCAACAGGAAATTCCTAAATGTCTACGTCAAAGCTATACAATCAGACCTTTGTATTTTACTAACCTTAATAAATGAGACAAATCGATCTCACTTTGAATTCAGTTACGAATAGATCATGCAACAATAGAGTATAGACGTCATCGTGCATATAGAATTTCTCTTACACACACCCCCGCTTGTAATCTTGCAATACATCGAAACTCTTTCATTGTCGTCATTTATTGATTAATATAATTTTCTTGACTTATATAAGCTGTTTCTGAGTAAACTATAAGTTAAGTTAAAAGCTATTTATATAATAACTTAAGATTTAATTAAAATAAACTCTCAGGTTTAATTTATTTATTTCATCCTTGTTAAGTTTTTGACCAGGTTTCCTTAACAACTTATGACAAATGCCGGGATGGCTAATGCGTCGCTTGCTCCTGGTATCGGGTTTTTGCGCGGAATTTTTAAATTACTTTATTGTCTTTTGATAGAAATCTATGGTCATGTTATTTGTTAATGAGCATACATTTCTATTTTTTTTTTTACTTGTTTATTATTTGTTAAATTGTTTGTATTGATGTTTGTTAATGTATTGTAGCTAGATTGTATTGGTGTTTGGAGGACCTAGCCACCGAGGACTTGTGCCTCTAAGCAGGTCGAGGAATAAAGATTTATTTATAGTCACGTCAATAAGGAAATTTTTCGGATCCTGAAGAAACATTTATTTACTAGTCTTTAGTAAACTTTAATGTGAATTATTATTATTTCATGAAAGTCTCTTAAAATGTGTTTATTTTATTTCAATGTGATCAAATAAAACATTTAGAATTTATTTTTAAAATTGTTTCGGATAAGGCATTCTCCCTTGCTCAAGCCGCAAGGATGCCTAAAACAAGTCTGGACTGATTATTTTTTTTTTAATGCAATCGAATGCAAGAAGGGGTGTGTACCAGTAAAGATGCAGCCCCTATGGATCTCGAAAGACCCTTGCATTACCGAAGAGAAGGGAAAGTTGATTAAGTGAGAGGGTGTAGACGTAGGTGTCTATGCACTCCGGTTTTGAAGGTTTGAAGATTATAAGTGCTGGGAAAGATGGAGGCTGGGAGAGAGTTCCAGTTCCTTGAAGTCATGGGGATATATGTATTGGCGAATGAAGTGGTCCGGCACTTTTCGAATTTGACCGCGAAAGAGTGTTGGGAGTCGGCAAAACGCGTGCTACGTGCAAAGCATGCTTTGGGGGGAATTATTGATTAGAAATTGATTAGAAATTATTGTTAATTTATGTTATTCTAGGGACATTCATATGACTTTGTTCTAATATAAAATGATACTCGTTAGAATAATAAATGCTATCACTAAAATTCAACCTAAATACAGGGTGTAATCTTTAATGCGTGGAGATAATTCAGGGGGTGGTTATATGGGTCAAAATAAAGAAAAATGTTCAGATAAACATATGTCCGGAAACGATTATTTTACTAGCTATCCACAGGGTCGTATTTCTAAATAAGTTGCAGCCTAGAGAGGTAAATTTTCAGGGACGGCAGTTTGGCAATTTATTCAAAAGTTAAAATGATGTATTTCAGACATTAGTAATATTTTCAGTACGAATTTAAGAATACATTTTACTTAAACATATGTTTTAGTCCTTCTACATAGCCTACTTTCTAAAACTATAACATAATACAAATTCACAGCATGTTAAGCAAATATTAACTATAGAGGGGGCGGCAAATTGAATTTAGCCTATATGCGGCATGCTCTTAAATCCTGCCCTGGCTATTTACTAAATAATGTATATCTCTGAAACGGTTTGACCGATTGAGTTGATCGAATTATTTCTTTAGACAAATTTGCCTGAGAAAATTGTTCATAGGGGTAGTTAGTTCACCGATGCCTTCTCCTGCATTTGATAAAATGCCTGGAATTTTTTACAGAGGGAAAATTGTTCTCTTGTAAAACAAAATTTTAATCTTTTTTTTATGAATGTTTCATTTTTAAATTTTGTACAACGTTTCGTCTCTTTCAGGACTTTATTATAAACTGATTTATTTTTATTGTTATTTCAACGATTAATGTTTTGAATAATTGAGTTCTTGATAAAGTCCTGAAAGGGACGAAACGTTGTACAAAAATTAAAAATGAAACATTAATAATAATATATTTTATTTAATCAAAATTTTAAATTGAAAGTTTTTTTGCAGAGAGTAGCAGAATTTTTATATATTGAAATAGACAATAAAAGAGTGTGTCTACTTCACAGGAATTAATTTATGAATTCATAAATTAATTCCTGTGAATCAATTGTAAGAGACTGATGAAGAGGGCAAAGCCCACAAAACTATAGTCTCGTTATAAATAAATAAAATTTATAATTTCAGCAGTAGACACACTCTTTTATTGGCTCCTTCAATCAAAATTTTAATTTAGAAATTATAGACGATCGCTCAAGCCACTATGCACAAATTATATATGAAATTAAAAAAATAAAATAAACTACACGTATTTTATACCTATAATATCTCATCCAGAGAAATACTTGTTTAATATTCTTTTTTTTTTCATTTTTTTTATTGATTATGCAAATCTCTAAAATGTAACATTTTTTTTTAAATATCTATATTGCGAATTTATGATCGGCATTTGAATATGTAAGTAGTTATTAGAGAGCACGATCATAAAAACACTTCGTATGACTAAGTGATAGATATTTCATTCGCTAGAACGATTTGAAAAAAAAAACTTTGCGTGAATCTCTCTTATCCCTCCACAATCAAACAAATTGATCCAGTTTTTATTCAAGCTTTCAATCTCAGAAGGAATAAACTCATTGATGATGTATAATTATATTTTCTAAAGTCAAAAAGTGTGTTAAAACTTAAATCGAATGATTATTTTTGAGCAGATCTAATTTTTACTAGGGGCAAATTATTTTTCATCATGTGTTTGAGATATTGCGGCAAAGATCTATCAAAGATTAACCTAGAATTAAACTGATTTCTTTAAATATTAATTTACCTTAAAATGCTAGTGTAGAAGGGGTCAAATTATTAATTTTTACACGATTTTTGTACCTAATTTAATTCCTAATCCAATGAACAGAAAATTATGAAAAATGATCTAAATACTTCCGCTTTCCTCTTATCATATTAACAATTAAGAAAAAATTTGATATCTCAAGTATTTTGAAAGATCTAAGGCATCTGTAACCTCACAAAGCAAGTCCAATTCGAACTTGACCGATTTTTTATCTCTACTCTGTCTGAATTTCCTGATAGGACGTTAGGTACAAAAGATGTTTTCTAGTCATCTTAAGGAGAATAAGAGCTGAATAAGATATCATTTAGAGCAAATGGAAAAAATTGAAGAGAAAAGCCTTTATGACTGGCTCCACATAAAACATGGATGGATGATTACTAAAGATATAAAGATTTGAGATATGGGAATTTTAGAGAATTGAAAAATTTAACATAGGATAAAGTTGAGTCGAGATGGATGGTTGCGTCAGAACCGTCTTAGGACTGTATACTCGATAATGATGATAACACTGCTCGACAAAAATTAAACAAAAATTTGTATCCGCAAACCTAACAATGGGTTCAAGTAGTTTTACACGCTGATTATCAAGCGCTTTCCCGATTTTGTACAACAGGTCAAAGTTTTGAGATATTATCGCTCAAAATGACGAAAAATGCCATTTTGACCTATTTTCGAGTCCCATTTAATATTAAACATCAATATTTGAAATCAAAATACTTTGTTGACGTAATAGATAACAGCTTTCTCTTTGATTTTCAAATTACCACTTGTTTTTAGCTCAATTAGGACTCGAGTAATAACTAAAACACCTATATCTTATGTTTATATCTATGTTTATTATCCTTTATAATCACGTAGTTTTAGTTTTTATTTATAACTCTAGTCTAATTGAGCTAAAAACAAGTGGTAATTTGAAAATCAAAGAGGAAGCTGTTCTCTATTTACGTCAACAAAATATTGCTGTTTAATATTCAATGGGACTAAAATCGTGGCTTTTTCGTGTTTACCAATAATATCTCAAAACTCTGAAGTGTTGTAAAAAATCGGGAAATTGCATGATAATCATAGTATATAAATAGAGTTATTTACTGGAACCCATTGCTAGGTTTACGGAAAATTTTTTGTTGACCAGTGTAATTAGGACGATATTCCAAAACTTACAGTAATAAACGCCTGTTGATGCAACCCGTACACAGGGAAGTCTACTCCAAATCTCTCAAGCGCAGTCGAATCTTTTTGATGTAACTTTTTATATTTAATATATTATAAATAAATTATGAAATATTTAAATATATTAGTTAGACCGAAAAACATGTTTGTTTATTTTCTATCTCACTAATAATAAATACATTGTTGTTGCCATGGCAACCTAATTAGAATCAATTAGTTAATATATATATGTTTCAATTTAAAAAAATTCCTCCAAAATGTATTTCTAACTAGCTGCAAGGCCCGCATTCGGCGGCCCTCTTGCTAGCCAGGGGCACGCCCCCTGGACCCCCAACCCACGATCCACACCCTCACTCCCCGAAACCAACCCAGCACCCGCCACCCCAGTACCATGCCCAACGTCCGCCCCCACACCACCACCCCAACACTCCATCCGCACCCCAACTCATGAACCCCCCCCCGCACCATGGACCCGTGCCCATTATGTATACAATATTTGGTTGAGTTTGGTCCAAGAGAAAGAATTTTCATTTTTTGACCCCCCCCCCAATTTCGGATGGTTAGTTTTTGCATTTCTAGCTCTCTAGAGGGCCAGAGATTATGTATAGAAAATTTGGTTGAGTTTGCTCCAAGGACAAGAATTTACATTTTTTCACCCCCCCCCTTTTGGGTGGTTTTTGGGGGAAATTTTTTTAACAAAAGTTGTCAGAAATCATATCCCCTACAACTTTGTTTATCATAAATTTTCCGTAGGGTTAATATTTTAGGAGTTATTTGATCATTTTCAATCGTGTGCTTCCCCAAATCCCCTTCTGGGGTCAAAATATCAAAACGTTATATAGCTAAAAACGTAAGTTAGAAGACATCTGATGTAAATCTGAAATTTCATAATAATCCCTTCAGCCGTTTTTATGTGAATTGTGAGCAACTTTTCGGAAACGACTGAAACAGACAGACAGACAGGAATTTTGTTGAGGGTGCTTTTGTTCATAACTTTGCTTGAAACGTGTGCAACCAAAATTTGGCGTGATTTGGAGCAATGTACAGACATAACCTTAATTATATTTATATATATATATATATATATATAGATTAGTATAAGGTGACTAGATTTTAACATTGGTGAAGGGGGTATTTGTATCAATCACCCTTCGAAGAGTGGGTTCAAAAAGTAATTTTTTTCGAGATATTCAAACGAAAATATATAATTCAAACCATTTATATAATATACTATTTAAAATAAGTTTAGTTTTTTGAAAATTAATATTTTTACCCCCCCTTTAAATTCTCAATCAAGTTGATTAGGTTCCCCCCTTTGTATCAACTACTCTTCGAAGCGAGGGTTAATATATTATATTAATTAATTAGGAATTTTTTGTTTGTTTTTTAATTAACAGGTGTCTAAATTATAACAAAACAGGTGTGTTTACAAATAAAGTGGTTTAAGTGGCTTTTTTTTATATAACTTGGAAACAAATCTTATTTAATTTTATGTTTTTATTTCAGATCCTATACGATTATTTTTTTCCTATTTATTTTTTTATGATGTTTATCAATATGAACGAATGTGGGCAAATTGGTGTACCAGTAAGCAAATATACACATAATATATATATGTGGACTATTAGAAAGCTAGAAATGCAAAAACTGGGTGCGCGGTGGGTTGGATGTGGGAGGTGCAGGAGGTGGGGTGCAGTTGTGGGGGATCCGGGGGTGGGAAGGCGCGGTTGGGGTGGGGCGGAGTGGGGGTGGGCATTGGTGGGGGAGAGGTGTGTGGTTTCGGGAAGGGGGGGGGGGTCAGGGGTTACCGTGCATCGCTCGGTGGTTCCAGCTACTTCTAATTATAGGAATGACTCAAAAAATTTCAAACAAATTTTCAACCATGCTTTGATTTGTTTTAAAAGTCAAAAAAATTTATTTTTGGCCACACAATTTTTCGTATTTGTGCAGTAATCTATGTGTGTAATAACCGTGATAACATATAGAATAATGCTCATTCCCTTTAATATAAAATATTTTATTGAATATAATACAAACATTTTTAGCTTGTTTCGAATAACCATAATAAATAAATATTTCAAGTCAGGTAAAAAAGATAGAGTGAAAAAAAAACTTTGTTGTTTGGGGCGAAAAAAATGTTGTAGCTTTTCCAAATGATAAATTAAAGATGGTATAAATTAATGGGCAATTTTTTTGATAGCCTTAATAAAGGATTAGTTAAAAAAATACCAAAGGACATCGATCATAATACGCTTTAAGCAGCAGACAAAAAAAACCATGCGGTTCGGTTTTTTTTTATTATTTGCCTGAGACGGCTTCATAGATTCTCATGATGAATGACGTTTAATTAAAAAACGGTTTATATTATTTTTCTTTCGGGCTCTTTCAAAAGAACAATACGAAACAATTACTTTTCATCGCGGGGTTATATCATACTCTCTAATGATTAATTTTATAAATCAATAACAATTTTCAATAGAGAGCGGGAGCCGGTTGAAAGAATGGCGTGTCAAGCCGTAGAAATCCCTCACATTAAAACTTAAAACAATTGGCGAAAATCACAATCGAGGTGAAATCTATTCAAAATAGTTATATAGAATTGACGAAGTAGCGCAAATTCAATGTGAATACGCAATTAAATTAATTAATAACGGATTCGGCAAAGCCCTCATCCACATATACCTTCAACTCCGACTCAATCCCTAAAATATATTCTTTTCACGATACAAGGGTCCATCGTGGACTACAGAGGTTGTACCTTTTTGGTGCAACTTCTTCTTGTATCAATATCATTTAAAATAGCAATAACAATAATAATACAGCGATTGCACAAAACTATTTTTTTTTTTTTATTGTTTGAAGAGAATTTTTACAATCAGTCAATAAAATTATGACTATAAGTAAAATTTATAAAATTTCTACATTCACGCAACACAATTATATCCCATTCACACAATTGAGAGGTTATTCTTCCAGTGAAGGATCCCTCAATTAAATTTATTAGTCCAGCTGTATGTGGCAGAACGTTCTTCCATGTCCAAAATGTGGTATTTTTAGTCTCCTTAGAGTTAAACTGTTGTCCAAAAGAGTGATGGCTGATGAATTCGAATGATCTTCCAATTTTTTCGATATGTTTTTTATACTGATCAAGGATGACTTTTCTGACCGATGGAACGATAAGGTCGTTGTGTATGCTAGCATTGGTGACATACCATGGAGCGTTGACGAGTATTTCTTAGTATTTTGGATTGAGTCCTCTGTATTATACTAATGTTTGACTCGCTGGCAATTCCCCAGATTTGACAAGAATATGTCCAGTTTATTTGACGCTGAGACAGGATCGGGATTTGTAATCATCATAGCGGTATCATCTGCATACGTTGCGATGAATATATCTTCTGAAGTTGGTATGTCGGCAGTATATAGAGAATATAGAAATGGCCCGAGAATACTGCCCTGAGGAACTCCTGATCTAATGGGATGATATAGTGAAAATTCATTTTCGATCTTTACCTGGAACCATCTGTCTTCCAAGTAAGATTTTAGTATCCAATAGAAATGGTCAGGGAAGATTTTTTTATCTTGTAGAGAAGTCCCTGGTGCCAAACCTTATCAAAGGCCTGTTTGATATCAAGAAAAACCCCAGAACATATGCTTTTTTCCTCCATTGCACTTTCTATATTGTTAACTATTCGATGTATCTGTTCAGAGGTTGAGTGTTGAGTGCGAAATCCGTATTGATGATATGGTATTATTTCGTCAAAATCTATACTTGACTTGAGTCTCTTTAATATTAGTTTTTCAAAGAGCTTGGATGTTTGTGGAAGTAAACTAATGGGTCTGTAAGAGGAAACTTCATGTATATTTTTTCCAGGCTTGATTATCATAATTATATGAGCGTGTTTCCATTGAATAGGAAAATATCTAATTCTCAAGATAGCATTAAAAATTGCGGTTAGTAGTACTAATCCTTTTTTTGGAAGTTTTTTTAGTAGTTCGATTGTTATTAAATCATAACCGGGAGACTTTTTTTATTAGGTTCATGTTTGAGGAGTTTTTCGACTTCATTTATTGAAAAGAAAGGTATAGGTGGGGATAATTGAAATGGGGTTTCTAGGAAATTTATTATTTCATTGTTCACTAAATTTGTGCATGTTTGGGGGAACGGATTGAATGTATGTTCCAAATGTTTGGAAAATGTGTTTGCTTTTTCAATATTTGTTCTTGCCCATGTATTTGTATCTGTTTTTAGTGGGGGTGAGAATTGCTTTGGTCTTTTTAAATATTTGGTTGCTTTCCACAAGGAATATTCATTAATACCTTGTGGGGATAGTTTCGATAGGTAATCCTGTAGGGTATCATTTTTATTTTTTGTAATTAAATTTTTTAATATTTTAGAGGCTCTGTTATAGGCCAATTTATCAGGTATATATTGACTTCTTTGCCAAATTTTTCTTAGTCTTCTTTTTAAAGTTATTTTTTCCCTTATTTCAATTGGGTAATTTATTTTAGTAGTTTGATTATCTAATTGAGGTGTAGATAACCTGGCTGCTTCGTGGATGTGGCTATTTAGGTGTTCTATAGCTTTCTCAATATCCTCTTCTGTTTTAAGAGGAATTTTGGTATTTAAATTTTCATCGATGTTTATTTTGAATGATTCCCAGTTTGTTTTTTTATTATATAACGAAGGGGTTTTTTCTTTTTCTTTTATTATTATGTAAGAGCTCAATGTAGCAATCACAGGAGAATGTTCAGAACTAAGGTCTAGACAGTCTTCAACGTTAATGTACGAGTTAGAGATACCTTTAGATATGTAAAAATCACGCCAAGTCAGGTAACCTATTTGGGTCTGAGGGCCAGTAAGTAGGTTTTCCAGTGGATAGGATATTATATCCTTTATTTGTAATAGTTCAACTCAAGCTTGAGTTGTTTACCAAAAAAGAATTTAGTCTTTTTGATTTTAAGTCGATTCTTCTACATTTTCAGTAGAGGTTTCCATTAATAGTCAAAACATCAAAAATGGAATTCAATAAGGTTATTCCTCTAGTATTAGATAAGAATCGACGTTATTTTTGATTTTAAGTCGATTCCTCCATGTCTTCAGCAATGGTTACCAATAATAATCGAAACGTCAAAAACCTAATGTAGAATTGTTATTCCTCAAGTATTAGATGAGAATCAATCGCTATTTTTTGATTTTAAGTCGATTCCTCTATGTCTTCAGCAATGGTTACCAATAAAAACCGAAACGTCAAAAATCCAATATAGAATGATTATTCCTCAAGTACTAGATGAGAATCAATCGCTATTTTTGGTTTAAAGTCGATTTCTCTATGTCTTCAGCAATGGTTACTAATAAAAACCGAAACGTCAAAAATCCAATATAGAATGATTATTCCTCAAGAACTAGATGAGAATCAATCGCTATTTTTGGTTTAAAGTCGATTTCTCTATGTCTTCAGCAATGGTTACTAATAAAAACCGAAACGTCAAAAATCCAATATAGAATGATTATTCCTCAAGTACTAGATGAGAATCAATCGCTATTTTTGGTTTAAAGTCGATTTCTCTATGTCTTCAGCAATGGTTACTAATAAAAACCGAAACGTCAAAAATCAATATAGAATGATTATTCCTCAAGTACTAGATGAGAATCAATCGCTATTTTTGGTTTAAAGTCGATTTCTCTATGTCTTCAGCAATGGTTACTAATAAAAACCGAAACGTCAAAAAATCCAATATAGAATGATTATTCCTCAAGAACTAGATGAGAATCAATCGCTATTTTTGGTTTAAAATCGATTTCTCTATGTCTTCAGCAATGGTTACTAATAAAAACCGAAACGTCAAAAATCCAATATAGAATGATTATTCCTCAAGTACTAGATGAGAATCAATCGCTATTTTTGGTTTAAAATCGATTTCTCTGTCTTCAGCAAAGGTAACGGATAAGAAAACAACGCAGTTGCTATGGTTACTCATAAAAATTCCTCCCAAATTTTTAGCATTTCACAGAGAGAAGCCTATCCATTCTTACTTAAGCAAAGGCTAAATGAGCTATATTAAAACTTTCAAATGAATAAATTTTAAAGAATTTAAAAAATTAAAAAAGTACCATCTTACTCTAGAGTAAAGTACTTTAAAATATAATTTTACTAAAAACTTTATTTAACCTTTTTTGTGGTCCCCAAGGTACTTAATGAGGATATTAAATTTCATCAAAATTGGTTAAGTCATTTTCAAGATATTTAGAAAAAACTAAAAAGTACTGAAATAAAGTACTAATGTTTGTAGGCCGATATGTACCAAAAACTAATCAGCGCTTCATTTTGTTAAACTAATGGTAGGTTTTCAATTTCATTTCAATCGGTGCAACGGTGTGGAAAAAATCGTGGGCCAAAAAAGCGATAACATACATCCATACATACATCCATCCATCCATACATACATACATCCGCACGCACTAAATGAAAAAATCGCACTTTTTGGCCTCTCGACGAGACCCCATGTAATTTTTGGCAAAACCGTCACGTGCTAAAATTCAACCTAATTGAATACTACAATTTGTGACTTTAATTGAGTCCATGGGTTCCGTAGTCTTTACCTGAGGACCCTTTGAAGCCACGCTTGCCCGAGAACGATTACAATACTTTACCCATGCTTTGCATTGGATAAAGTAAAAATCGCACTTTTTGGCCTCTCGACGAGACCCCATGTAATTTTTGGCAAAACCGTCACGTGCTAAAATTCAACCTAATTGAATACTACAATTTGTGACTTTAATTGAGTCCATGGGTTCCGTAGTCTTTACCTGAGGACCCTTTGAAGCCACGCTTGCACCGAGAGCGATTACAATACTTTACCCATGCTTTGCATTGGATAAAGTAAAAATAGAAATCTCTTATAAAACAATTCAGAACACGTTTATTTTAAAAACCAAACTTTTCGGAGAATTTCTTCCTTTTTCAATGGTGAGAATTTTCAAAAAAATTGTTGCTTTCTAAATTTTAGAGAAAACAACTTTTTTTTCTTTTTTTGAAAATTCTTACCAATGAAAATGAGAGAAATTCTTCCGAAACGTTTGGTTTTAAAATAAACGTGTTCTGGATTGTTTTTAAAAGATTTCTATTTTTTAACATATAAATATATCAAATATTTAAAATATATATATATTAGGGTGCGATTGCCTGATGATGGCGGAAACGCGTCGAAAACATGGCAAAAAATATGATGTTAATAAAAATAATTTTTATAAAAAAAAAAATAAAACCGACTTCAAAAAAATTAATTGAAACAAATAAAATAATAATAAGTCAAAAATAAAATAAAATGCACTAAAAATTATAAAATAATTATCTAATTTAGTTACAACTAAACGACGAAATATTTACATGAAATCACTTTTTGAAGTCGGTGCCAAACATATACATTTTATGAATCGCACTTGAAGGATTTTACTTAGTACGACTGGCGGGTACGCTCGCTTATATAATTTGTTTAGCACCGACTTCAAAAAGTGATTTCATGTTAATATTTCATCGTTTAGTTGTAACTAAATTAAATAATTATTTTATAATTTTTAGTGTATTTTATTTTATTTTTGAGTTCTTATTATTTTATTTCTTGCATTTAATTTTTTTGAAGTCGGTTTTATTTTTTTTATAAAAATTATTTTTATTTTTCTCTTTTTAGAGATGTTATTAATAGTGACTTAAGATAATATCTTGCATGCATCTCTGTAAGAGAAAGCATCAGGCGAATAAATCAGAAAATGATAATAAAATTAAATTCATAAATATAGAAATTCTCTAGAAACGTTTGCGGGTTTTAAATGAACGTTTTAAGTTTGATTTTTTTATAAAATATTTTATTTATTATAATTTCGATTATTTTTTCATAAGAATTGGAAATTTACTTTAATTCGTCATTGATCATATCATCACAACTTGACCAAATTAATATAGAACCACCCCTAAGGTATCCTCTTTCCAATTTAAAAAGAATCATCGAAAGGAAGTTATGCATGAACAAACATGGCAAAAAAGGTCCAATACCAATGAAATTTATATTTTTAACAATCGGAAACTAGACTGAACCCAATGCAAAAAAATCATCAAAATCGGTTCACAATTGGCGAAAATATCAGGTAACAGACAAAAAAAATCAGTCGAATTGAGAACCTCCTCCTTTTTTGAAGTCGGTTAAAAATAATATTAATATACGACTTTTAACTAACCCTAATATGGTAATTATCAAGCAAGGCTTGGTCCGCCAGATATCTACTGTATTTCTTATTTATAGTTTTTTAACTTCAAATTCAGAATTTTCCATATCAAAATCAGACTTTTTCAAATCAAATTCAGAATTTCTATAAAACCATGCATATTTTACATATTCAATTATAGCTTTTTACCTGAAAACATTTCCTGGGAGTACAAAATGCCAATCTTGAAAGGTTTTAGTTAATGAGCTGAAAATTGGCAGGCAAATATCTTACAATGCACCAAAATTTATCTTTTTAACTGAAAACGTTTCCTGAGAGTTAAATTAAATTAAATTTTCTTTTTAACTATAACGTTTTTTTATTTTTTCAACTGTTTATTAATAAATTCTGAATTTGATTTGAAAAAGTCTAATTTTAATTTTTAAAATCCTGAATTTGATATGGAAAAGGCTTCTTTTTCTTCGAGTGCTATACCCGAAACGGCTGTCGGCGCTTCTCCACATATACCTGTGCTGAGTGTGTTTAGTTGTTTTACACAGATATACGGGACCTACTTTTTAACGCCGGTTCCGAACGGCTAATTTGGAGAGGTTACTAGGCAATTATACTCTTGGTAGGTTGCCATTACTTTCCAAGAGGAGGCGACTGCAAATATCTATCTGCCGAGACTCGGTCTCGAACCAGCGATCTCCGAGTCAGCGACCCAACACTCTAGCCACTGACCCACAGTTGAAAAGGTTTAAAAGTTAAAAACCTATATATCTAGGTATATAACAAAGAAAAACATACCTATATTTTTTAAATGAAATGGGGGGGGGGTCCTTTTCTCTACTATCTACCCATTGGGTCTTTTTGTGAATTTTGATTAAAAGATTTATAATAAAATGGCTCTAGATTAAAAAGGGCCCTGAACTTTTCTGACTCAAATGATAGTCTATATTTGGTATTATAATCAACATAATGTCAAATAGGCTGATTTATTTGAATAAATTTCCCTAATCCCCTCCAGGAATAATCATTTAATGCTAAAACGGTGTTATTTTTGGTAGTTAAGTACAAAAGAAATCGACACCTAACTCGTTAGAGGAAAAAAAACGGATGGTGATCAAATATTCAACACCTTTTTCCCACCGGCCTCGCCATTAATCTCCGTGATAAACGTTTAATGACTTAATAAAAAAAAAAAAAAAAAAAAAAAGGAGATTAGCTTCCGGAACAGAGCAAAAATCTGACATCCATTTGTCTAATAAATAGTCTAGGAAACGAACAGAATTAAGTCGATCTTTATCTTAGAAGCTTTATTAACAAGTTTCTTCAAATATATCATTTAAAAAACAAGACTTTCCTGAACGCCAGAAATAGAAATAGAATTTTTATAAAAAAAAATATACCTTATCATATTTACATATACTGGGTGAGTTTTTTTATCTTGAGACAGTCTTATAACTCAATAACAGTACATTATATGGAAAAAAGTTTCAAATAAAAGTTTGTTTATATCGAGAGGGAAACTAAACTACGCTATTGTTTGTAGGCCGAGAACAAGCTTTCAAGGGTATTTCGAGGTCAAGTTCTGTTTTTTAAATGGAAACCTATTTGTTTCTGTACATATTCTGAATCTACAAATAAAACTGAACACCTTTTATTAGAAGTATTCGACATCAAATAAAAAGAAAATATTAAATCATTTAGATCTCAAAAAAAATCTTAATGATAATTGAATGTAATGGAATGCAGCCCAGGGGGTAGTGAGGACAGAAAAAAATAACACATATCAAATATTGTGTAATCCTTCCTCCTTTCCTTTAAAACCGACCTTTCGGAGGATTTTTCCCTCCTCCTTCAGGGTTTCAAATGGTCAATGAATGAAACAAATAAAATGTTTCCTTCTTCTCTCCACAGTAGTGTTCAAAACTTTCTTCTTTTTTTAGCAACGGCATAGAAAAAAATATTCATTGACCCTTTGAAACCCTGAAGGAGGAGGGAAAAATCCTCCGAAACGCCGGTTTGAAAGGAAAGGAGGAAGGATTACAGCTTATTTGATATGTGTTAATTTTATCTTTCCTCCTAACCCCTGGGCTGCCTTCCATTACATTCAATTAAAAGTTCTACCAGTCCGTCTATCTCCAGAGAAAATTTCGTTGCAAAAAATCTTAATAATTATTTTTAACAATTATTTAACTTAACTTATGAAGAGAATTTTCTAGGTTAGGTTTCTGTTTTTTGTGAAACCTAACCTAGAAAATTCTCCTCATAAGTTATTTATAATCTTTCACCTAGAACCGACACCAAAATCCTTAAAAATTATTATTTAACTTAATTATAAAATAATAATCATTAAATAATTAATTATTAAATAAATATTTATTAAATCGAAAAGTCACAACAATGAAAATAAATGTTTATAATGATATTAAAACTACATTATACTCAATTATAAGAGATTATTTTCTACTTAATAGAACTACTTAAAATTCTTGAGTTTAAAAAAGATTATTTCTCGTGTCAATCCAGTAGACAGTTATATTATTGTATTACCATAATAAAAATGGAGCATTTTTTGTTGAAGACAGAATTGAATTTGTCTTAATTTATGGTGAATGTGGAAGAAGGGTTATGGGGGGGGGGCTACTATTGAAATGGATGCTGAGCGTTTTCCTGATAGGAATACTCCCTCACAAGCTTCAATTTATCGTGTTGCAAATCTGTTTAAAAAAAAGGAAATGTAAAGGCTACGAATAAACTGAATAAGGCCAAAATAACGAAATTGTAACTGGAATTCATCCAGAAGACTTGCAATACACTCTGGAATGTCTCAGAACAGTGTGGACAAATTATTAATTATTATTTATTTAAAAATTAAATATTTGATCATAATTATTTGATAATTAAGTTAAATGATTGTTAAAAATAATTATTAAGATTTTTTTTGAGATCTAATTGATTTAATATTTTTTTATTTGATGTCGTATAAAAAATAGTTCTAATAAAAGTTGTTCAGTTTTTTTTGTAGAATCAGAATATGTACAGAAACATATAGGTTTCCATTTAAAAAACAGACCTTGACCTCGAAATACCCATGAAAGCTTGTTCTATGTCAACAAACAATAGTGTAGTTTAGTTTCCCTTTGATTTAAATAAACTTTTATTTGAAACTTTTTTTCATATAATGCACTGTTTCTGAGTTATAAGACTGTCTCAAGATAAAAAACTCACCCGGTATATACATAAATTAGAATGCTTTTATTTTTCGATTGGTAAATTTTTTGGGAAGTACAATTTTTTTTTCTATAATTTTCAGTAAATTTTGAACAATTTTTTTTTCTATAATTTTCAGTAAATTTTGAAAAAAAGGCATGTATTTCAAAAATGTTTTTTTTTTAATACTTTTTTCATGAAAAGTCTCAAAATAGCTGGCTATATTTTTGGAAATGGTTGCCTCGAAGTCAATGAATTCGATTATTTTTTTTATTATCAACCTTAATAAGAAATTTATCTATCATCTCTTACTAATTACTATATTGCGAGATGCGGCAGTTAACTAGATACATAATTAGGGTGACAATTTTTTTCGCGGTTCAATTCGGGACATTGACCCCCACCCTATTAACAATTTTTTTTTACTTTATTCAACGCGAAGCATGGGTAAAGTATTGTAATCGGTCTCGCGGGAATTTTTTTTTTTTCGAAAAACTTTTAAATGAAAAACTAAAATGAAACAATTATTAAAGTAAAGGGTGTGTAGTTTCACAGTGAATGAAATAAAACTCAAAGAGGCTTATACAAACTCAATATATTTCGGATTATTAGTCCATCATCAGGAGTTTACAGCTTAAAACCAATAATAATTGAACGAGCCATCACAATTTTTAACATCTAAATCATACATAAATATAAATTTTTTAGAATTAACTTAGAAAATAAAATTACAAATTTAAGTCATGAACACAATAAATTTGTAATTTTATTTTCTAATTTAATTCTATAAATTTTTACCTATATTTATACTTGTAATTAAAGGTTTTTTATTTATATTAATATTCATATTTACCTAGATTTTTATATTTATATTTATATATTTTTATATTTAAAAAAGAAAATTTTTGTAAAATTTTTTTTTTAAATTTTAATTTTATTGATGTTTTTCTTGTCTTATATTGGTATGTATGATTTGAATGTTATATTTTGTTATATTGGTACGTATGATTTAGATGTTAAAAATTGTGATCGCTCGTTCAATTATTATTAGTTTCAATCTGTAAACTCTTGATGATAGACTAATAATCCGAAATATATTGAGTGTGTATAAATCTGTTTGAGTTTTATTTCATTCACTGTGAAACTAAACACCCTTTATTTTATTAATTTATATCATGTTTCACCTAAAACCTACACCACTTTCTCTAAGTAAAATGAAACATGAAAATAGAGTACAAAAATTATTTATATGGTAGTACCTAACTCCTTAAAAGTATAATAATAAATGTGTGGTGACTGTAATATATATACTATGTATATTTGTCTAGATTAATTTGTAACAACGCCTAGAGAATATTTGTCTAGATTAATTTGTAACAACGCTGAGAGAATTTTCTTTAAAAAAATTACCCTCTTGGTTAGAATCGAACCGACGAGCTCTTGAACTAAAGGCATCAGCTCTAGCCATTACACCAATGCAACATTAATATTTATATCTTGACTTCTGTTACTAAAACTATATATTTTTGATTTAGACTTTGTGTCGAGATAATATTGTATTCATTTGAACTCGAATGAAAATGAAAAAACAAAATAGATTTTAAATTAAGAAACATACTATATATATTCATCTAGATTAATTTGTAACAACGCTTATAGAAATTTCTCTAAAAAAATTACCCTCTTGCCTAGAATCGAACCGACGAACTCTTGAACTATGGTCATCAGCTCTAACCACTAGACCAATGTCACATTAATATTTATATCTTGATTTCTTTTACTAAAACTATATATTTTTGATTTAGACTTTGTGTCTAGATAATATTGTATTCATTTGAACTCGAATTAAAATGAAAAAACACCAATAGATTTTAAATTAAGAAACATTAAATATATATTAATTAACGAGGCAAATTTGAAATATAAATCTCAGCTCTGATTTTAAACTGATGGCTCCAATCGATTTTCATTAACCAGGCAAATTTGAAATATATATATTCGAATTTTGAAATGAAAGACTCCAATTCTTTTTAAATTAAGAAACATTAAATATATTGATAATTGTTCCTCCCCCCCCCCCCTCGCCACTCAAAAATTAAAGATGCGAAACTTTTAAGAGACGATGTATTTTTGGTAGTTTACGGGTATACATTTGGAGTGTGGTTTTTTAAGAGGAATAAAATTTTTGGACCGAGACGCTGCCCGCCAGGGCACCAGCTGAAGGCACGCACGAAAAGCTCGTTATCAATATAATAGTTTTGTGATTGTTAAAATATCTTGGGAATTACTAGTTTATTTTTCTATGAAAATCAAAAATCCAGACCACACAGGGGTTGTATATACATTTCAGATTTTTTCAAGGGTGTCAAAATTAAAGTTTTTCGATTTATGTAGGTCTAATCGTATAAGTAAGAGATAATAAAAATAAATAATAAATAAATTTTTAGCTTCTCACCCAAATTGTCTTACTTTACTTAATTATGAAGCTTCACGGCACACAGTTTAGAAACCTCTGAAATAGATGATTTGGTAACGACCTTTGTTCGAAAGCTGTTGATTAAAAAAAATCTAGAAAGTTGAGCTCTTTTGATTAAATTTTCTAGTCCTCATTTTTTCTTAAACTGTTTAAATTTAAGTGGCTTATTATAAATTTAAACTTGGTCTCTGATTAACACTCAAAAGGGAAAATGAGAGTTTCCCCAGAATAAATTATAAACGCCAGTTTTTTTTTTTTAATAAATTCTCTAACTAATGTAAATTAATAGGGCAGAGAGTTTCATTTCCGTTTTGCCGAAATTCATTTCCCATTAGAAAATCTCTCGAAGGGTGATAGAGCTTCAAGTTGCCTTAATTAACAACACAAACACAACAACAACAACATGAGCAACAACAAAAACAGGCCAAATATTTCATTAAACCGAATCGTCTCTCCTGTAGATATATACAACATGTTGTTGTTGTTGAATTTATTTAATTTTAATTTAGATACCACGTTTTGGGTAAGCTGTCTAATTTTATTTTCATTTTCGACAGGAAAAAAAAATATCTATGTATAAATGAAGGGTGTAGAGAAAAACAGCTCAAGAGAAATAGTCATTAAATTATTCGCTGTTATCTGATGAGAAACAGGAAATTAACGGAGGCAACGAATTTGGTGATAATTCTTCAATTTTTTTAATAATGATGATTATCATCATTGCAAATTTGGTACTTCGGGGGTTGGGTTGTTTTCAATTTGGCCTCAAAACAGTTAGATTAGAACAATTTTAATGATAGGATAATTTTTTATAATTTGAAAGTTTTTATTATTATTATTATTTGGGGGTTTAAAGGCACATCGACTGCTAAGGTCATTAGCGCCTAGGATTTCTATTATATTCTCTATTTTTTTTTTTTTTTTGGACTTCCATATATCTAACGATACATAAATGTATAAAAATCCAACGAGAGATAGACTATATAAGAAATAACAATACAATAATGAAGCTGTAAAGGGGCTTCTGATAGATATGTGAAATAAACTATATCGAAAAACAGAAAACTAAAATAAATGTATAAAAAATTCAACAAGAGATAAACTATATAAGAAATAACAATACGACAGTGAAGCTGTAAAGAGGCTTCTATAACAAATATATAATAAATAGAATAGTCAACAGAATAGATAATATCACAGATAGTAAGACTGCCCATAGTTAGGCCATGACTAGAAAGAATAAAATACAAGCTAAATCAAATTAAGGAGTTGGATTCGATTTAAAAAGCCGAACAAATTCTCAAAATTTTCTTGACTTCCTAGTAGATTTAGGATAGTCTTGTTTTTTATTTTAAATTCTGTCCTAGCTAGACTATATACGGGACAATCAATTAGGATGTGGTCCACTGTGACTCTAGAACTGCAAGTAGCACACCATGGGGGATCCTCTCTCCGAATCAAATATCCATGAGAGAAGAAGCAATGCCCTATTCGGAGGCGTGTTATGATAGTCTGCATCCTTCTAGGCATATTAGCATATAGTGGAAGGGGACTAATTTTAGGTTTGACTCTTTTGAGATGAGTATTTTCCCTCTCCCATTCTTTGGTCCAGGTGTTCTTGATTAGGTTTTTGAAAAACCTTGAGGAGTCCTCCAGAAAGGTTTGGGAAAAGTCAACAGACGACTTGTTGGCTCCCATTCTAGCTAAAAGGTCTGAAGCCTCATTTCCTACGATACCCTTATGTCCTGGCACCCACATTAAAAGAATTTCCCATTCGTCCCCCGGCGGTTCCCCATACAGGGATTGAATTCTCTGGACCAAAGGATGGGGAGGATTAAACCCCTGCAAGGCAAGGAGGGCGCTTAGAGAGTCACTAATGATTATACTTTTATTTAACCCATGGCGTTTAATGAAGGAGAGCGCTAACTCGATAGCTTTTAATTCCCCAGTGAAAATGCTGGAGATGGCGGGCAGCTTGAATTTCCTTTCTATGCTATCGAGTTTAAAAGCGCAACCTACTTTATTGTCTGATTTCGACCCATCAGTAAAAATAAGCGAAAAATTAGGGTATTTCTTGATGACATCTTGAAAAACCGTTTGGAAGATGTCGCTGCTTGTATTTTGTTTGTTAAATTTATGCAGGTCCCATATGACTGCAGGCTTTTTTATAAGCCAAGGGGGTTTGGGGGCATTAATAAAAGCGACCTGGTGTTTACAAGTGTCATCAAAGGTATCAATATAATGTTTCATTCTTACAGCTAGTGGTTTGGTAGATCTAGGTTTTGAGAATTTGTTCGGGTTTGTGACTGCAAATAAAATTTTGTATGACGGGTGATTTGGCAGTGAATAGATTTTTAATAAGTAATTTAAAGATAAAGTGTCCCTTCGTATTCTTAATGGGGGTTCACCCGCTTCGGCTAGCAAACTAACTATAGGGCTAGTCCTAAAGGCTCCTAATGCGATCCGAATACCCATGTTATGAATCGAGTCAAGCTTTTTTAAGACATTGTCACGAGCCGATGCGTAAACTGGAGAAGCATAGTCAATTTTGCTCCTTATTATAGCCCTGTGAACTCTCAGGAGTGCGGTGGAATCCGCCCCCCAATGAGAACCAGCAAGGACTTTCAAGAGACTCATAGATTTAAGGCACTTTATTATAAGATAATCAACATGCGTTCTCCAGTTCATCTTTTTGTCAAATATTAGGCCTAAAAATTTTACTTGATCATAGTAGGTAAGCGAATTCCCGTCGAGTGTCAAAACAGGATCATCATGAAGGGAACGAAGTCTACAGAAATGCAGACAGGAAGACTTTATTTTTGAAATTTTGAAGCCGTGTTCAAATGCCCAATTGTCAATATCATTTATTGCCGTTTGCAGTTTAATTTTTACGTTATTTATATTATTAGATTTATAATAAATACATAAATCGTCAACAAAAAGAGACTTTTGGATTGGGTATTTGATTTTGGCCAAAATGTCATCAATAGCTATAGCGAATAAAGTGGTGCTTAAGACACTTCCCTGAGGCAAACCATTTTCTTGGGTATTTACTCGAGATAGGGTATTTCCTACCCGAACCTGAAAAAGACGGTCTGAGAGGAAATTACGAATAAATAGTGCAAGATGGCCCTTAATTTTCCAATTATTAAGTTTTTGGAGAATCTGGTGACGCCACGTTGTGTCATAAGCATGTTCAAGGTCGAAAAAAACGGCAACTGTGTGCTGTTTGTTTGCAAAACCCTTTAATACATAATCCTCAAGACGTACCAGGTGGTCGAGGCAGGAACGATTTTGGCGAAAGCCACACTGATACTTAGAAATAAGGCGTTTATTCTCTAGCAGCCACCATAAACGCTTATTCACCATTCGTTCGATTAATTTACATAAGACGCTCGTCATGCAAATGGGCCGATAATTCGTAACGTCTTTATAATCTTTATTCGCCTTGAGGATAGGGATCAGGATTGATTTTCTCCATTGACTAGGGAACAAATCATTTTTCCAAATTTCATTTAAGATATTTAAAAGAATCAATTTTGAATTCGGATGCAAATGTTTCAACATTAAATTATGAACACCATCCGGCCCTGGAGAGGTATTTTTGGAGGAGTTTAATGCTGATTCGAATTCCCATAAGCCAAAAGGCTTATTATAAATTTCGGAATTGTCCGAATTGAAATTAAAAGTAATTTGTTCCGATGCATTTTTAATGTTAAGAAAACGAGGATTAAAATTTTGTGAGGATGAAATGTTGGAAAAATGTCGAGCAAATATATTCGATAATTCATATGGGTTAGACACGGGGTTGTTATTAAAATGAAGAGGTCTAACCGAGAAATTCTGGGACCCTTTTATTTTGTTTATCTTACCCCAAACCTCCTTACTGGGAGTAGAATACGAAATGGTCGAAATATATTCTTCCCATGAACGCTTTTTTGCTTGTTTTATCAAATATTTTGCCCGAGCCCTATGTTTTTTAAAATTTATCAAGTTTTGTGTATTAGGAGAAGCATTGAAAAGCCTAAGAGACTTTTTCCTGTCCCTAATTGCATTTTGAATTTCTTTTGACCACCAAGGGACTGAACGGCGTTTAGGGTTAGTTTTCGACCTTGGAATAGATATTTCGGCTGCTTTAATTATTTTTTTATTAAAATTTTCTAGCTTTAAAATAATGTCGCTTTCATTATCATCGCTTTGGTTAAAAAAGGATAGTCTTTCGAAAAGAGGCCAATTCGCGTTTCGGACCAGCCACCTCGCATGTGTTCGGGTAACAGGAATTTTTCTGTTGTCTGATAAAACAATAGGAAAGTGGTCCGAACTACATAGATCAGGATGTACCTTGAAGGAAAATCTATCTTGGATAGACGGCGATGCAAAAACAAGATCTATGATTGAATAGGTACCATATGCCGTGCTAAAATGGGTTGGAGAATCGTTATTCAAAACCGACACGTTGTTGGAATTAAGAAAAGACTCGATTATTTTTCCCCTGGGGGATGATGGAATGTTTTCGAAAAGGCAACTTCTGGCGTTAAAATCGCCCAGAAGAAGAAATGGAGGGGGCAGTTGAATAACCAAATCTTCCAAATCAGATCTAGAAAAACGGTGATCTTGAGGGATATATACACTGCATAGGCTTAAAGATAAAGGGGATGAAATACGGACTGCGATGGCTTGAAGGTTTGTATCAATGGACAAGGATTGCGAAAATATAGCAGATTTAACCAGGATTGCTACCCCGCCCTTCGCTCTTTGTCCTATATCGTTATTTTTAAAATATTCGTTAAAACCTCTAATAGAAAATTTATTATTATTCAAATGGGTTTCTTGCAAGCAGATTACCGATGGGTTGTATTCTTTAATTAATAATCTAAGTTCTTCCAAATTATTAAAAATACCATTCAAATTCCATTGAATAATAAAATTACTATCCATATTTAGATAAAAAAGCAAATAGATAAATTATTAGAAGATTCCAAGAAGAAAGGAAAAATAATATAATAAATAAGATTAGCGATGATAATAAAAATGCGCATTTTGCTAGAGATAAAAATAAACATATACTAAGAGACAGCGTTTCGATTCTGCCCCTTTGGTTTCTTATTTTTTTCCTTGCGGAAGTTCGTTGAGATAAAGGGGTTTCATCTTCACTTGAGGTTGGCAGGCTAAGAAGGACTTGGCCATTGGTAGTTGGTGTTAAAGGAGATGCACTAACGATAGGGGCCGCGATAGGTCCTGACGAAGGAGTTGGTTTTATTGGAATAATTACTGTTTGTTTTTTTTCATTTAATTTGTCGGCTGCAGTGAGGGATTCAATTTTACTTGTGAGGGCTACTATTTGTTCAGTAAGGACTTTAACTGTTTGTTTGAGCTCCTCGCAAGAAGTGCAACTTGAATTAGTCTGTACTACAGACGCAAAGGAAGTTTTCTTCGATAGTTTTTGTTTTTCGAATTGGGCTTTGGCAGCAAAGTATGAAATATTTTTATCAACTGACAAATTAATAATTTCTTTTTCTTCAACAAACTTGGGGCATGTACGAGAGAAGCTAGGATGAGAATCATTGTTACAAGGGGTGCAAAAGTCCTTGAGCACGGGGTGCCAGGGTGGAGTTCAAGCCCGCAGAAACCACAAATAGGGGTTGTTTTGGAACATCTACCCTTGGTATGCCCGTATAACTGGCAGGAAAAACAACGCATAGGGGGTGGTACATATTTTCTTACGGAAAGCCTATAAAATCCAACATTAATTGTTGAAGGAATGGTAGGGGTGCCGAATGTGAGGACAATCAAGGGGGTTGTAGTAATTTGGTCCTGAGCTTTTCGAGTAATTTTATGGAGATCTGTTACGTTTTGATTTTGAAGTTCAGAAAGAATCTCCTCTTTCGAGATGTCAACAAGATCGGGACAAAATATCACACCCTTTGATGAGTTAAGTTTTAAGTGAGGCTGAACTGTTACCGGGATTTCCGGTAAAAATTGTTTAATTTTAAAAAGAGATTCAGTTTGTTTATCATTTGCTGTTTCAACCAAAACTGTTCCATTTCTAAGTTTCTTAATGTTATTTACCTTTCCAGCGGAATTTGTAATAACTTTATTAATTAAAAAAGGGGAAATTTTAGATAAATTTTTTCCGTTTTCACCGTGAGTGAAAACAAGGAAACGTGGCAGAGATTTTTTAATTAAATTGTTTTCATTATTTAGTGAATCATCAGATAAATCACTAAATGGTTTAAAACGTTTAGCTGGGATCCGACCTTGGGCCAGCGAATTGGAAGGGGAAACTTCGTTCCCGTCCATTGGGAGAGGTTACGCGGACTGCTATAACCTCATAAACAAATAAAAACTATTATTTAGAAATATTTACAAACTAAAGCTAACTAAATAATAAAAACTAAAAAAACTATTTATGTAAAAAAGCAAAACAAAACTAAAGAAATCGAAAAATATTAAAAGATAAAGAAAATATAAACAAAAGTGTTATCTTAAAAAGCGCTGCGCAGAGTCGACCGTCCTCTAGAAGCACTCACTCACGAATGATTTGAAAGTTTATATTGGGAAAATAAGGACAAGTTTTTTATGTGTGACTTTTCCATTCATCCACCAACGTTTCGTCGACTTTGCCGACCTCTTCAGGGCTTCAAACAGTCATGTCACACATTCGTTTAAATCTTCTTATTACCTTCGTTACCATTGATCGAGGTTGAGATTTTTGTATATAGGGATAAAAAGTAAAAATATTCTATTCTATTTTTTTGTAAGAAGTGATTACTGTTCTGTTCTGTATTGATAAGGTTGTTATTAAAAAGAGAAAAAATTGTGTTTTTTGTGAATGTGCCAAATATCTTTTGAAAATTGTATTCTGATGGCCTTCAATGGTAACGAAGGTAATAAGAAAATTTAAACGAATGTGTGACATGACTATTTGAAGCCCTGAAGAAGTCGGCAAAGTCGACGAAACGTTGGTGGATAAATAAAAAAGTCACACATAAAAAACTTGTCCTTATTTTCCCAATATAAACTTTCAAATTATAAATTAAATTATGGACGGAAATGATAATAATAATTTTTTATATTAATTTTTAATAAAAGTATATGAGATTTTTTTAACGGGCGACTGTGGGTCAGTGGTTTGAGTGTCGGGTCGCTGACTCGAAGTACGATGGTTCGAGACTGGGTCTCGGCAGATCAGATATTTGCAGTCGCCTCCTATTGGAAAGCAATGGCAACCTACCAAGAGTATAATTGCCCAATAACCTCCCCAAACTTGCCGTTCGGAACCTGCGTTAAAAAGTAGGTCCCGTATATCTGTGTAAAAACAGCTAAACACACTCAGCACAGGTATATGTGGAGAGGAGCCAAAACGTCAGGGAGACCTGATATGGCACTTACAAGAAGAAGCAATGAGATTGAAATTTTAGAATACAGTTGACTCTCGTTTATTCGAACCTCGATAATTCAATATTTTCGATAATTCGAACTCTTTTCGGTAAATCGAAAAAATGCTGTGTATTTTGATACACTCTATAACTCGAAATCCTTTTCGTAACAAGAGGGGGAGAGAACGTTCTATAATCCGAACTAGGCCACTCTGCCCTTTTTATAATTCGAATTTTTCCTAGAAAAAAATATTCTTAATTTTTTCAATTAGGTATGTTATTATCTATTCATCTATTGCAATGTTAATACATTATGCAATTTGTTTGTTCTTTTTTGTCCTTTTCATTATTTTTACTTTTTTACATAAGGGTATTTTCACCAATATTAATTTTTCATATTAAGATTAAAATATGAAAAAATTCATTTACCCAAATTCACTAAAAAAAATATGGAAATTTTTTTATCTTAGGTAGTTTTATATGTAAATAGTGTAGCTGAAATGGGAAAATCGTGTGAAATCTTGAATATTATATTTCTATGTTTGAATATCTAATTTCACCTAATGATTAAATAATAATACTATTTATTCATCAACTGGGTAATTTTGAGGTGTAATGTAACTGGCGTGTTTTAGTTTCATTGAGAATTTTCCCTGGCAGTTAGTGGGGGGGGGGGGGGGGGGCTATTTGAATCGAATCTACGAATTGAGCCGAATGGTGACCTAAAGTCAAATTAGAATTAATGTGCTCTGTGTTGGCCTCGTTAGTTAGCTAACTGACATCCTGTTGAATACGGGGTTTTTTTATCTGAACGAATCGATCTAAATGTATTTCCCGAAGATCGAAATCAATTGGTTAGAACCGAGGAACTTGATCGATTTTCATTTCGCCCAAAAAAAGAGAAACAGACAGCCGCATCTAATTTAAGATAAAATTTTGTGATATTAATAAAAATGCAGAACGTATTTTATGCTTTGATATTATTCTTGTAATATGAATAAAATGTCAAAGTGTATTTTTTCTAAAAAATAATCTGATGTGGCCATCCACATAGCTTTACCCGAGTGGTGAATCGCGATCTAATATCGTGTACACCTACTTCCAATTGCACTTTCATTTCCAAGTAGAAGACAATAGATGAAGGGGCATTATCTAATGAATTCCAAAATAATTCCACATAATTCCAAAGACGTGTACACCTAATTCCAATCGCGGTTCACCCCTCGACTTTACCATATACCTGGCTCCTCTTATATTTAATCTTTTTTTACTTTACCATACAGGGTATGGTCAAGTATTGTAATCGTGCATGAAAAAAGTGGTTTTTTCCTTCTTTTTTTTTCAAAATATCTAAAAAACGGCTGAAATTATTTCGATTAAAAAAATTGAGCAAAACCAGGGCATTTCGGTCTACAAAAAACCTCTTATAAGTGAACATCGAAAAAATTATATTTTTTGAGATAATAATTGTTTTGCCAAAATGTCTGTTAGTTAGTTAGTCTGTGCGTTACCAAATTTGTGGACGAGCTAGCTCAAAAACTGTGTGAATATCAAAACCATATTTCACAGGTAGTTTTGGTCCATTAAGATTAAGAGCTGATTAGATTTTGGTGCATATCGACCCAAAATTAAGGGGGGTCGAGGTGGGGCTAAAAATTAAAAATCTAGGTCGTTTGAGCAAACTCAACCAAATTGTGTATACATAATCAGTGGGTCCCCAGAAGTCTAAAAATGCAAAAACTAACCGCCTGAAATGGGGGGGGGGGGGCGGAGGATCAAAAAATGAAAATTTTGGCCATTTACCAAACTAAACCAAATTTTGGATACATAATCACTGGGTCCCAAGAAGTCTAAAAATAAACCTAAATGGGGGTGGGGGGGGGGCGGACGGTCAAAAAATGAAAATCTTTGGCATTTACCAAACTCAACAAAATTTTGTATACATAATCAATGGATGATTATAAATAATTTTATTAAATAATAAATATAAGTGAGGGGCCAGGTTGTATGGTAAAGTCAAGTGGATGGCCACATCAGAACACGTCAGCTTATTTTTTTATTTATTTATTGTCATCGGGAACAAAGCCTATTTAGACAGCACATCAGTAAAGTGTTAGTAGGTTTAGTGAGGGAGCCGAGTTTTAGCCCGAAGAAATTTTATATGATAGCCAGGATTGAACCCCGGCGTTCCAATCGAACATCGTCATCATCGATGGCGAAGCGGGGACAGCGCGTTAGCCAGCTCGGCTAACCCGACTCCCATATTTAATCTTAAAATATATAAAAAGAGAAGGTAATGAATCTATCAATGCACAACCTAAACCGCTTGACCTAGAAAGATGAAATCTGAAGTGTATATTCTTTCTAAGATTTATCTGTGTGCTAAGAAGGGATTTTTTGAAATTCGAACCCTTTTCAGAGTTTTTCAAGATCTCTTAAACCAGAAATGATATCGATATGGGTTTAGTTTAGAAAGGTGAAGCTTTGAAATACAAAAAAACATATTTGATTATTTTGGTCTTTTTGTCCCCGAAAGGGAGGTCATTTTGAGGTAAATTTTTAAAGTTCATTTTGAGGTAAATTTTTGAAATTTTTAAAGTTCTCTATCTCCTCGAGTTTTTAAGTTTTAGTATTCAAATTTGCTACATAGGTTTAATGCAAAATCTTGTGAAAGTTTTTTATTTTTTTGAAATTTGACCCCTTGAACTGAAAAATTGGAGATTTTTTTATTTTGTGGTCTAAAACACAAAAGGCTTCCTATGTTTCTTGTCCATGGACCAAACTGAGTTTGAGCCCCCTGGCTAGCAAGAGGGCCGCCGAAGGCGGGCGTCGCAGCTAGTATTTAATAAAATAATTTATAATCATTTACAAAATAACACTCCGCTATGGATTTTGGACTCATAGACAATTTATGATTTCTCCTTATAAATGAAAATTATCTAATGTTATTAAATTAGATTTCTTTATTTTGAAAATTTTATTATTTTAAATGATTTTTGCATTACCACTCCCCACTTTTGGCTCACTACCAATTTCCCACAGTAAGTCATTTTCATAAGGTCGTATAGGGTGCATATGCAAAATTTCGTACAAATCGATCAAAGTGTCTAGGACAGTGATTCTCAAGCTTTTTTTGTTGGGGAGCACTTTTAACAATTTCAAAATTTGACGGCACACTATCAATAAAATATTAAAATAAAAATAATTTTGCCAAAAAAAATTATTATTAAAAAAGACCAATCATACCTCTGAATATGTTTTATTTAAGTTTGAGAACACAATACTGCATAGCAAATAAATAAATTTATAAATTCAACCACACAGCAAGTAAGTAAATAGCAAACTGAACTACATTCGCGTGCAGCTAATTGACCCAACCCCTTTTTTTAAAAAATGGAAAAGCCGATATATATATAAAATGTATATATTTTTAAAGCTTATTTATTTATTGAATGACTGAACTGGAAAAAATAATAACTTATTAAATAAAAGTCAATACAAAATAATTTTTATTGTTTGCATTTCTAAAGTTTGGCGGCACACTTCGAGAATTTCGCGGCACTCAAAAGTGCTTGGTTGAGAATCACTAGTCTAGGAGTTGAATAGAATTTTCTATTTTTTGAACACCCCCCCCCCCCCCCCCACTATACAATTTTGGGCCCCGAAAAAAAGAATAAGTCTTTGTTATTATAGGTCTTTTTTATTGTAAATTTCATTTTATTGGCACCAGAACCCTCCCAATGTGTCAGATATAATTAAAAAATCTAGCCTTGTACGCCTGAACATTAGGCAATCCATTCGTCACCTCTTATTCAAGGCTGCGTAAAATCCAGGCTCTACTGTAAAGTAAATAATCATTTGGAAATAGATTTTTCCTTATTAATTTTAAAATAACATTTAAATACAAAAGATTGTTAGAATTTAAATCTCTATTTAATTTATTAATACATTCCTGTAGTATAAAAAAAAAAAAAAATAAAAAACATAAACTCAAAAAAAATGGTTTCATTTCAAGATTTCACAATTTCCCCCCAATTACCCGAGCTATTAATGCTTGAAACTTAATATGAGGCTACTTTAAAGCAGTCGATATACTTCTTTGACCGTCGATCCCTTCAAGAGTTTCTTGAAATTTTAACAAACCACTCTATTTTACTTTTTATGTAATTTTAATTGAACAAATTAAAGGACGCCTATGTAAGATTATATTTTTAAATTTTTCTTAGCCTATTAGAAGGTAGAATCATTCATATTAATTGACATAATAATAATATTACAAGTTGTGTCATGGCCACGTGGTATATATAAACAAAATCAATTAAAATGAGATACATATAAACATAGCCATGCAACTAGGATATAAATGAACATAGCAACAACTAAGATATATTAGGTCAAAATAGGCCATCGATCGAGTTTTAAAAAAGTTTTCACTTTCCTCATTCTTTTTAATTTTTTTATTATTTTTTCATTTCCTATTTTGTTTCTGGGATTAATTTCTATAGACATTGCAAATACGTATTAATAAAAAATTTCACGAAATTGAATGTTAAGACGTGGGTCAAAAACGGATTACAAGATTTGATCAAGACAGAATGTCAGAAAAACTGTGAAACGATTAAAAAAAATTAAGTCAAATTTCAAGGTAGGTTTCACAAAATAAAACAAAATTAGTTGAATAAAAGATTTCACTGTCGATGGTAACAGAATTTTTTTTATTTTAGGTTAAAAATAAAATGAGAGAGTCTTCTGTTTTTTAAATAAAATAATTTTTAATTATTTCTAGAGACCATAGTTTCGAAGGCATTGCCTTCATCATCAGTCTATCTATTTTAATCTCCCAAGAGGAAACATGAAGAAAAAGACATTATATATTTTTCAAAATTTTCAATGTATAAATCTTAATTTGTAACTAATTTGAAATATTTGTGATAGACTGATGATGAAGGCAATGCCTTCGAAACTATAGTCTCTAGAAATAATTAAAAATTATTTTATTTAAAAAACAGAAGACTCTCTCATTTTATTTTTAGCCTAAAATAAAACAAAATTATATATTTTGAGTTTTATCTCGATATATACCTGGTGAGTTTTTTATCTTGAGACAGTCTTATAATTCAAAAATAGTGCATTAAATAAAAAAAGTTTCAAATAAAAGTTTATTTATATCAGGGGGGAAACTAAACTACGCTATTGTTTGTCGACGTAGAACAAGCTTTCAATGGTATTTCGTGGCCAAGTTCTGTTTTTTAAATAGAAACCTATATATTTCTGTACATATTATTAATCTAGAAAATAAACTGAACAACTTTCAATAGAACTATTTTTTTAAACATCAAATAAAAAAATATTAAATCAATTAGATCTCAAAAAAATCGTAATAATTATTTTTAACAATCATTCAACTTAATTATCAGATAATAATGATTAAATATTTAAATATTAAATAAATAATTTTTAATCTTTAATAATTTTGCCCTCAGAAGCTTCATTTTATTGTGTTGTAAATCTATTTAAAAAACAAAAACAAAACAGGAAATGTAAAGGCTACGAAGAAACTCAAAAGGCCAAAATAACGAAATTGGAACTGGAACTGATCCAGAAGACTTGCCATACACTCATACACTCTGGAATATCTCAGAACAGTATCGCAAAATTATTAAATTATTAATTATTATTAAATTATTTATTTAATAATTAAATATTTGATCATTATTATTTAATAATTATGTTGAATGATTGTTAAAAATAATTATTAGGATTTTTTGAGATCTAATTGATTTAATATTTTTTTTTTTATTATTTGATGTGGTATAAAAAAATAGTTCTTATGAAAGTTGTTCAGTTTTTTTATTCTAGATTAAGAATATGACAGAAACATAGGTATAGGTTTTCATTTAAAAAACAGAACTTGACCTAGAAACACCCTTGAAATCTCTTGTTTGACAAACAATAACATAGTTTAGTTTCCCCCTGATATAAATTACTTTTTATTTGAAAATTTTTTACATATAATGCACTGTTTTTGAGTTATAAGACTGTCTCAAGATAAAAAACTCACCCGGTATATATTTCGGGTTTTGAGCACATTTATTTTGTGAAACCTACCTTGAAATTTGACATACTTTTTATTAAAAATGTTACACCTTGAACCGAGATCTAGCTCTTTAAAAATTATTGGGAAACTATTTTTAAATAAAAATATTTAAAAGCAAGTTTTGTCATTGATATTGAAAATTTTAAATGTGTGTTCTGATAACATAATCCAAACATATAACAATTAAAGTGACAGATGAAGAAGTCAATAAAATGTATAGCTAATTACATTGTTTCAATTTCCTTGTATTAATTAAATGTTTGTTTGTTTGTTTAATTTTAAAACCCAGTAATAATTTATCTATATTAAATATATAAAATTAAGGTTTTGTCTGTACATTGCTCCGATGGACTGGAGATGAAAGGAATGAAATATGGAATTTGAATAATTATCGGAAAAGAGGTTTTTTTTTTTAGTTTTTTCCTCTTATTAAAAACAAGGACTACAAAGATGATCAAGGACAGTCGATGGTGGAGAAATAATCTCCGAAGTCGAAGCTAAAATACAATGTATACATTAATTAATGTAAAATAATTGGTTTAATAATTGTACATTGCTCCAAATCACGCCAAATTTTGGTTGCACATGGTTCAAGCAAAGCTATGAACGAAAACACCCTTAACAAAATTTCTGTCTGTCTGTCTGTCTGTTTCAGTGGTTTCCGAAAAGTTGCTCACGATCCACGTCAAAACGGCTTAAGGGATTATTATGAAATTTCATATTTACATCAGATGTCTTCTAACTTACGTTTTTAGCTATATAACGTTTTGATATTTTGACCCCAGAAGGAGGTTGGGGAGGGGGGGCGCACAAATGAAAATTATCAAATAACTCCTAAACTATTAACTCTACGGCAAATTTTATGATAAACAAAGTTGTAGGGGATGTGATTTCTGACAACTTTTGTTTGAAAAAATTTCCCCCAAAAAGGGGAGGAGGGTGAAAAATGTAAATTCTTGCCCTTGGAGCAAACTCAACCAAATTTTGTATACATAATCTGAGGGTCACTAGAAGTCTAGTAATACAAAAACTGGGTGCGGAGAGTGAGTGCGGGGGTGGAATGGAGTGGGGATGGGCTAGGGTATTGGGTGCGCGGGGTGGAATGGGGGTTGGGTGAGGGAGTGAGGTGGAGTAGGTTGGGGGTGGGGTCCAGGGGGCTAAGCGGGGGTGTGGTGCGCAGGGTTGGAGGGCACGGGGTGGTGGTATGGGGGCGGGGGTTGTGCACGGGTGCAAGGTGCGGGGGTGGGGCTAGTGGGTTACGGATGAAGTGTTGGGGTGATGGTGTGGGAGCGGGGGTTGGGCATGATGTGGGGGTGGGTTTCGTGGGTTAGGGTACGGAGGGGTGAGAGTGGGGTTCATGGTCTGGGGGTCCAGGGGCGATCCCCCTGGCTAGCAAGAGGGCCGCCGAAGGCGGGCCTTGCAGCTAGTATCAATTAATATTATATATTAAAATTAGAAATTTAATTAATTGGAGGTGTTTTTTTTAATTTAAATTAATATTAATATAACTTTTAACTAAAGAAAAACATGTTCCAGGTACTCAAAATTTAATTAAGCGCACGCTTTCGGATAAAATGATTTAAAGTTCAATGACCGTTCAATCAGTAAATCCAGGATAGAGCTCTCGCCCCCACGGACAGGTCGTTGTTCCACCCCCTGTTAATATTCACTGTGTATATTGATGATATTCCAAAAGCAATATCACCAAAATTTGCATAGGTAGACGACCTTGTTTTATCAACAAAACAGAAATAATTTTACTAGACGAGTAACATAAAATAACACTCTAGTATTTTCATTTATATAGACTTTGTAATCCAATCGGAATAAAATTGAATAAATCCGAGCAATTCCCCATTCCAACAATCAATTTGAACATTATTTTCAATTTAGTAAATCGCATTCTTTTTTTACTATATCGACATTATTTTTATTAATAGATAGATTTTATTTTGCTTTGAGTATAATATTCTCCTGAAGCATAATAGATAAAACTTATATTACATTAAAAATCTGCTTATAAAATTCAACCTAGAGAGTACAAAAAATAATTACATTTAAGATTTAAAAAAAAATATATAAATAAAAGGAAAAAATTATTAAAATTAATTGACAAAATGAAATCAAAATACAAAATATATATTTATCACAAAATGATCAAAATTAACAAAATAAATTTTCTCTGCTGACTCATTAATAGATCAAAATACTTTTCATTAAAAGAGAGACTTCGCCCCCCTCACACTTGCTGGAATTTTATTCCAGGGCTTCGCGGAATAAACAGAAAATGACCTAGCATTGGATGATGTCCTATGTATTGGAATTTGAAGGTCCAGACCATACGTCCGCAAAGCTCTGGAACTTACAGAGGTTTTAAAAAGAAATTTATTAAATAAGTAATCTCTCTTCTTTGGAAGCTTTAACCAACCAAGTTTATTGTAGTAGGGTGTAATATGTTCATCAATAGGGACATCAAAAATAAACCTAATACAGCCGTTAACAATCTTTCAAGCTTAGTATTTGATTCCTGATTTAAACTATTATAAACAAGGGAACAGAAGTCAATCAGAGGAGCAACCAAAGAATTTATAAGAAGTTTTCTGATGGGTACGGGCAGATATTCCTTGGATTTTTTAAATTAATAAAGGGATTTAAAAATTTTATTTGATATGCTAACAACATTGTCTCTCCAATATAAAATAGGTAATTCAGATAAAATGTAAAAGTTAAATAGAGGAAGAGTAAAATTTTTTATAGGAATACAACGCAAATACTGGAAAAGAAATTGGGACCAATGGCTGTCCTTCGAGATGAAACTAATCTACTCTTATTAAACGACCAAAAATTGTATATTTATTTATATATATATATATATATATATATATATATATATATATATATATATATATATATATATATTTGTATCTTGGTTCTATTTTGAAAACGACTCTAGCGATTTTGATGAAATTCACGGGTTAGGGGGTTTTTGGGTTGACAATTCGATCTGTCACGGTCTCATCTTCGGCAAAATTGTCTTTGATGGGTTTTTTCGTAATCAAATTAATTATTCTCAGGTAGACAAATGCCAATCTTATCTTAGGGATTTAAAAAGGGTTTTTCTTTTACTTTTGTACCCAGACAGACAATGAGTTGATAATTCATTGTTCTCAAAGGCCTTGAAGAACTATTGTGAGTGTGGTGTGTTGTTGTCAAGCATTAATTAAAGCCGAACAAAGCTCGGCCTTCCAGGTATATATATATATATATATATACGAGCTTTTCGTGCGTGCCTTCGGCACGCCCTCGAAGCTCGGCCCTCCGGGCTGGAGTTCTGACGGGCAGCGTCTCGGTCCAAAAATTTTATTCCTCTTAAAAAACCACACTCCAAATGTACCGGTAAACTACCGAAAATACATCGTCTCTTAAAAGTTTCGCCTCTTTAAGTTTTGAGTGGCGAGGGGGGGGGGGGGGGAGGAATAATGATCAATATATTTAATGTTTCTTAATTCAAAATGAATTGGAGTCTTTCATTTCAAAATTCGAGTCCAAATTAGAAATTAGAATTTCAAATTTGCCTGGTTAATGAAAATCGATTGCAGCCGCGCTGACAATTATATTTCAAATTTGCCTCGTTAATTAATATATATTTAATATTTCTTAATTTAAGATCTATTGGTGTTTTTTCATTTTCATTCGAGTTCAAATGAATACAATATTATCTCGACACAAAGTCCAAATCAAAAATATCTAGTTTTAGTAAGAGAAATTAAGATAGAAATATTAATATCGCAATGGAGTAATCGGTAGAGCCAATGACTATAGTTCAAGAGTTCGTCGGTTCGATTCTAGGCAAGAGCGTAATTTTTTTAGAGAAATTTCTCTAAGCGTTGTTACAAATTAATCTAGATGAATATTATATAGTATTTGCATTTTTTTTTAAAATGGCTCTAACTATTTTGATGAAACAAACTCTATTAACAAGATTTGAGGATGAGAAAGCGATCTTGATGCGGAGCTGGGGTTGATGTGGGGGGTGCAGAAGGTGGGGAGCAGTGGTGGGGGATCCGAGGGTAGGGCGAGGTTTCGGGAGCGGGGTCGAGCAGGGTAGAGGTCGAATACTATATAGATATATTTGTATTTTTTTAATTTGAAAACGGCTCTCAAATAAAAATCGACCTTTTTATCAGAATTTTAAATTAAAAATAATATTAAAATAAAGATTTTAACTGAAGGAAGAAGTTTCCGAGCATCGCTCGGTGCCTCCAGGTACTCTGATTGATATTATACAAGGAGAAAAATAAAAAATAAAAATATTTAAATTTTTATTATAAAATCTTTTAATAAGGATCGTAGGAAGTTGGAAAATAATTTAAATTAAAAGAAAACTTTTTTTTAATTAATCAATCAAATGAATCACTTAAGAATTCAAAAATCAGTGACGAAACGTTTGGCCCATTTAATTAAAAGTCTTTGCGATTGATTTAAATTCTTATCCAACTCCCAACGATCCTTATTAAAAGATTTGACTATGGATGCGAACAATGAAATATTTATTATAAAATTTTTCCTTTGAATGAATATAAATTTAAATGAGAAAGAATTTAATTTTTATGACAAATTCTAAGATTGAAGTAGAAATATTATTAAATTGCGATATCGAGGGTGTGAGCTGACTGCCCGGGAAGCATGTTAGTTCTCAGGTTCGACTCCTGAGGGGATGAATCCCTTCTGATATCGCAATTTAATAATATTTCTACTAAAATATTAGAATTTGTCATAAAAATTAAATTTGTCCGCCTCCATGGTGTAATGGTCAGAATAACTGGCTGGCAACCCGGAGGTCTTGGGTTCGATTCCCGGCTATACCCAGATATTTTTTCTGTAAGTATAAGGTCTGGTAATAAAAATTAAGTGGGAGATAAATTTAACCTAATTTATCGCGCGGAGAATTTACCACTGCTCGAAGCCCCTAAAACCTTACTAAATTGGATATTGGATTGTATCTAAGTTTCTGAGATTGGCTCGTGATCCCGGCTTCTTTTCCTTCTACTCTGTTCTTTTCACGATGGAGGGGCCAGCTCAAACAGGCCTTTAGGGGATGGACTTTCTGGTGTATCTCCTTCTCACATCAATATCATTAAAAAAAAAAATTCTTTCTCTTTTAATAAACATTGGTTAGTTTTAGCCTGAGGTGATTTTTTGAAAAATTTTCAAAAAAAAAGATGCTCAAATCGATAGTTTTATATAAATTTAAACATAATATATTCAAAGCATTTAGTTTAAATAGAAATATTGGTAAGAGTTTCGAATTTCGAAAATTTTCAAAACGCCAAAAGAAATCGAAACGTTGCTTGTTGGTACTTGTGTTCCCAGACTTATGATGATTTTTTCCATCTATCGGTAAAATTAATTTTTTGATTTAATATAAGTAAGCTGAGATCCAAATTTGAACTTGATATAATGATAAGATATTTATGATTTTCAAAATTTTTAATTTGGAAATTCTAATGATAGAAGCCTCGAAATATAATCAGTTCTTCTGGGCAATAGAGGTGAATGGGAAATAAATATAAATATAAATTTTTTTGCAACGAAATTTTCTCTGGAGAGAGACGGACTGGTAGAAATTTTAATTGAAAGTAATGGAAGGCAGCCCAGAGGTAGTGAGGAAAGAAAAAATTAACACATACAAAATAAGGTGTAATTTATTGGAATCCTTCCTCCTTTCCTTTCAAACCGACGTTTCGGAGGATTTTTCCCTCCTTCTTCAGGGTTTCAAAGGGTCAATGAATGAAACAAATAAAATGTTTCCTTCTTCTCTCCACAGTAGTGTTCAAAAACTTTCTTCATTTGTAACAAAAGGCATAGAAAGACAAAAAATTTTTTTTCCTTCTTTAATTCTAATTAAGAAAAGAAGGAAAAAAATTTTTTTGTCTTTCTATGTTACAAATGAAGAAAGTTTTTGAACACTACTGTGGAGAGAAGAAGGAAACATTTTATTTGTTTCATTCATTAACCCTATGAAACCCTGAAGAAGGAGGAAAAATCCTCCGAAACGTCGGTTTGAAAGGAAAGGAGGAAGGATTCCAATAAATTACACCTTATTTTATATGTGTTAATTTTTTCTTTCCTCACTACCTCTGGGCTGCCTTCCATTACTTTCAATTATAAAAATAAATATTATCGGAAAAGAGGTTTTTTATTTAATTAGTTTTTTCCTCTTATTAAAAACAAGGACTAAAAAGATTATCAAGGACAGTCGATGGTGGAGAATTAATCTCCGAAGTCGAAGCTCAAATACAATGTATACATTAATTCATGTAAAATAATTGGTTCAATAATCAGTTCTTCTTTTTCCAAAACAAAAAATTTTCTAACCAGAAAGAACTTTTTTACGCCAGAGCTTTACAGAAGAGCTCTCTTAAAGAAGAAATATTTAATAATTTTAAACATTAATTAAATTTTAATATTTTTAAAAATTTTAGGTTGGATTTTCGAATCCCTGCTTATGGTTAAGACCATAGTAATTTATTTGTGAGGTTAAAATAAGCTGACGTGTTCTGATGTGGCCAAACACTTGACTTTACCATACAATCTGTCCCCTAAAATTATTTATAATCATGTAAGGGGGGGGGGTTAGTTTTGGCATTTTTATACTTCTGCTGTCCCACTTATTATATATACAAAATTTGGATGAGTTTGGTAAATGACCAAGATTTTCATTTTTTGACCCCCCCACCCCATTTTGGGCCGTTAGTTTTTGTATTTTTATACTTCAAGGGGTCCACTGATTATGTAGTCAAAATTTGGTTGTGTTTGGTATATGGCAAAGATTTTGATTTTTTGACCCTACACCCCCCCCCCATTTTAGGTGGTTAGTTTTTACATTTTTAGACTTCTGGCGGTCCACTGATTATGTATACAAAATTTGGTTGAGTTTCCTTAAACGACCTAGATTTTTAATTTTTAACCCCCCTCCACCCCCCTTATTTTTGGTCGATATGCACCAAAATCTAATCAGCTCTTAATCTCAATAGACCGAAACTACGTGTGAAATTTGGTTTCGATATTCACCTTAGTTTTTGAGCTAGCTCGTCCACAATAATTTGATAACGCACAGACTAACTAACAGACATTTTGACAAAACAATTATTATCTCGAAAAATATAATTTTTTTCGATGTTCACTTATTAAAGCTTTTTTGTAGAGCAAAATACCATGGTTTTGCTCAATTTTTTTAATCAAAATAGTTTCAGGCGTTTTTTAGATATTCCGAAAAAAGAAGGCTAAAACCCACTTTTTTCATGCACGATTACAATACTTGACCATACCCTGTATGGTAAAGTAAAAATAATGTCAAAATGATAAAAAAAATTTTAGGTTAAAAAAATGAATAATATATTTCAAAAATAAATATATATGACACTGTGCAGTTAAAAAAATAATTCACATTTTCTAGAATAAAAAAAAAAAAAAAAAAAAATAGCAAGGACGCGTCTTGAACTCGAAACGTCGGCGTCGCCTACCCAATTAATTAATTAGGAGCGACCTCTACCCTCTCAGACAAACGTCCCTTAATGAAAATTATCCAAAAATTGGCTTTAAGAATCCCACCAATCAAATGGCCACCAAGATAATAGCAATATGTATAATTGAAATTGAATTCAAATTTTTGATTCAAAATTCAGCTCAAATATGATAAATTTAAATTCAAACATGTCCATTGTTGCAATTAGAATTTTTAAATTGGTATTTTATTCATTTTATGGTTTAATTGATTTGTTTATTAGTTGATGATTGTCAAGCGAATTTAATCAAAAAAAATTTTCTCTCTTATTTTAAAATCAATTTCGATTCTATTTTATTTAAAATATGCCAAAAATTCTATTGTTTAAAATTCTGATTGGGATTTTCATGTAATTCCTGAATAAATTTTTATGAACTGATTGAAAATTGCATCAGAGGTCCAGTTTGCATCCAATACAAGAATGGAATATATATATGAGTTCCAAATTTTTATTATTAAGAAGTCAATGAACTTACTTAGGGAGCAGGGGAAACTCCCAATGGAAAACGAGCCGGTTTTGCTACACTCAGATCGAGCGTAACGCGGTTATATGTATCCAGGCTGCGAAGCAGCCTGGATACATATAATATATAAGACTCTTATATAAGAATCTTCTCAAAGAAAAATAGTTCTTTTTTTTCTCTTTAGAATCTTATTGTATTATTTTTGTTTTATATACTCGCAGGTGTCTTATTATAATATTCTTCTCCCTGTTAAATGGAAGCAAATGTTTGCTTCCATGACTGGGAGGTTTTTTTACGGAGTGAGTTTGATAGCCTCACATCCAACCCCTTTTAGTCGCCTTTTACGACAAGCAGAGGATACTATGGACCTATTCTACCCCCGGTCCATAGGGGGTCTCAGAGTGCAGTACTTTTTGTACAATTAGCAGTTTTATTGGTAGAAAGTCGGAAAATAAAAAAAAAACTCCTAAATAGACGTGAAGAAGCCAGTAAATATATAAATTTTTTTAAATCAAAAATTAAATTAAAATTTTAATAGATGTTTATTTTGGGTTAAGGTCGAATTTTTTTATGTAGCTCAAAATAAACCAACTGGTATGGGTACCACACGACTTTCACATTAGTTCCTCCCTTGTTTAAAATCATCATGGCAATTTTCGTCATTCAAATTACTTCAATTTGATTTTCTCCCAAACCGTTTTGAGAAAACCGAAAAAAAGACGAAATTAATAAATTCTTCCAGAACTTAAGTGACTTGATTTAAATTTTTTGTTAAATTGAAGGGTTGTTTTTGTCACAAATATAATAAAACAATAATTTCAATAAGTATTTTAATTATTTAATTGATAACAATTCAATTTTAGAACTACTGAGGATGGTCAACCAGTGGTGACCGAAACTGTATAGTTATCAATTAAATAATTCAAATAGTTATTTAAATTATTGTTTTATTATATTTGTGACAAAAACAACCCTTCAATTTAACAAGAAATTAATAAAGACTAATTTTCATCACGAAATCAGTACTTTGCGAAAACAGTGTGTAAATAATCCTGAGATTTTCGGTTTTATTAATAACATTTATACTGTTGAGAAAGAAGGAAAAAGTATCACGAAGTTCGTGAAACAGGTATGTTTAATTGTAAAATAGTTCACAATTGAATTAAGGGCAATAGAAGATAATGCAGTGCCGGAAAAACAAGGGGCCCGGTCATCCGGAGAAAAAAAATATGAGTAAAGAAAAAAACACATTTCACCTCGTTTTGATTAAAATACGTTTTCCTAAACTTATTACTTATTATATTACTTATTTTTGTATAAGCTTCATTAGTCTGTAAATGTACAAAAAAAATAGTAAAAAAAGTGTTTGAAAATTTTCCTTTAGGGGGGGGGGGGAGCACTGGGATAATCGCATTCGCATATCTATGATGTAAAGTGAGCCAAAAGACCTCTTAATAATTGCTATTTTTACGCCGGAAATATGAAGGGTATAGATCGATTCAATTGAATATTTAGGCCAGGGGTCCCCAAACATTTTAGAGATAAGGTTAAATGTGAATATTGAAAACTATAGGCTGACCAGATATAACATATTAGTACCTGGAGCCACCGACCGATGCAGGGTAACCAAACGCCCCCTGGACCCACACCGCCCCCAACCCTGCCCCGAAACCCCGCACCTACCCCACCCACGGATCCCCCACCTCCTGCACTCCCCGCATCCATCCCCACCCAGCACCCAGTTTTTGCATTTCCAGCTTTCTAGTGGTCCACAGATTATGTGTATATAGGTATACAGGGTGGTGACTCTGTGTTCTGAAATTTCAAAATTTGAAAACTAATATATGTTCGGATTCAGTATTTTTTTCTCTACAAAAAACCTAAAAGAACTTTAACTCTAAAATAATTAGGGGAGCAAATAAATGCACATTCAAAAATTAACATTGTAATCGCTATGCTGCGTCGGCCAAGTCACCACCCTGATATATAAATTCCGTATAATTATTTTTTTAATTAAATAACAATTTATCGAGTTTTTTATTAAATTAAATTAATAATAAATAATATTTTATTGAAGCAATTTTTTACATGAAATAATGTATACATTGTATTTGAGGCTTTGAATTTGGAGATTACTTCCTCACCATCGACTGTACTTGATCTTCTAGCTTGCGATAATATTTTTAGTAAGTGTTTTTTAATAAAAATTTTAATCAATTAAATTGGCAAATTCTAATATATAACAATACTTGGTATAAAGTATTAGTGGGTTTTAAAATTAAAAAACCAATTAATTAATAAATAAAAGATAATTGAAAAAAATGTAAAAAAACTTTTTTATTGAGATTTTTATCTATCAATAATTAAGAAAAGATCAATTAAGATTAAATTTGTCGAGGTCCAGACCTAGCCAGATCGTTATCTCATCCTCAAAACTTGTTAATAGATTTTGTTTCATCAAAATCGGTAGAGCCGTTTTCAAAATAGATCTAAGATACAAATATATATACAAACAAATAAATAAATATATAAACAATTTTTGCTCGTTTAATAAGAGTAGATAGATACGGAAATTATATTAATAATACACTATTTATTTTATATGGCAATAATATTAAATATAGTGAATATTTGTGAATTATATATATATATCCTGCGAGTTTGGTTACGGCGGACGCCGTTTCTCGCTTCCCATTCTCCATGTCCTTCTGTCGGCACAGTCTTCCTCTTCCAGCCCACGGGCTTGCATGGCATTTTGGATTCCTGAAACCACGATCTCGGCGGCCTTCCACGCTTTCTTCTTTCTGGGGGCTGCCAGTTCCAAACTTTCTTGGGCCAGCGTTCATCCGCCATCCTACTGACGTGTCCAAACCACATCAGTTGCTTATATTCGATCGTGTCGATGATGTTGCCTTGGACGTTCATTTTTTGGCGAATGTGTTCGTTCCTTATATGCTGCAGTCTTGAGACACCTGCTGAACGTCTCCAAAAATCCATTTCTAACGCCAGCAGGCGTGAACTGTTTCTCTTGGTTACCTCCCAGACTTCGCTTCCGTAGGTCACGATGCTCTCGACGATGGTCTTATAGATGGCAGCCTTATTGTTCTTCGATATTTCCTTACTCCACAGGATCGAGTTCAGCTGTCCTATTACTCGCCTGCCTTGATTTATTTTATTAGTAATATCTAGGTCACTTTTTCCTGCCTTTCCTAGTGTTACCCCCAAATATCTAAACTGGTTGGTATTTCTTATACAGTTGTTATCCAGGACAAGGTCTTTTCCCGCCTCACCAAGTGCCAGATACTCTGTTTTTTGGAAATTAATTTCAAGGCCCCATTTTTCATATTCTTCCTTTAGCTTTCGGAGCATATAGAAAGCGTCATCTTCGTCTCCCGCAATCAGGACCTGGTCGTCAGCAAAGAGTAAGGTATATAGTGTGCGATTTTCTATTTGTATGCCCATACCGGAACACTTTCTTCTCCAGGATACCAGGGAAACTTCAAGATACAATTTAAAGAGTGTCGGAGCAAGGGCGCATCCTTGTCGGAGACCTTTTGTTACCGGAAAATACTCGGATAATTCTTTACCTATTTTGACAGAACTGGAGCAGCCTTCGTAGAATCTTCTTGTAGCATTGATATACATAGGGCTGATACCTCCTAATTTCATGCTGTTCCATAGCTCGCCTAATGGAACGGTATCATAAGCCTTTTGGAGGTCCACGAATATCAGATGGACTGGACGGTCGCGCCCCAATCTCTTTTCCAGCAAGATCTTTAAGGTAAAAATACCATCAATACAGGACCTTCCCGCCCTAAATCCATTCTGGTCTTCTGATTCTCTGATATCCTCTTCTATCCTTTGTTTCATAACTCGTCCGTAGAGTCTCGCCATAGATGATACGACACTAATATACATAAACATATACACTAATATACATATACACTAATGTACATAATTTTCTGTTTCCCTTTTTAAATATTGGTGTTATTAAGGCCTTTCTCCATTCTTCTCTTCTTTTGTGAATTAATTCTGTAGTAATCACGGGCCGGAAGGAAAAGTTTCAACATTTCTGTGGTTAGAGAATTTTCATAGAGGGGCAACCCACCAGCTGATTAGCCACCACAAGTTTTCAATTTTGGTAATCCGATTAGAGATCATCTTTTTAGCAGAATTGGCAAATTTTCGGAAGAAAATAAATAATTTAATATGAAATACATAACGTAATAATGGAGTATCAATTTTTCTAGAGGGGGAGCCATTGTGTTTTGTAAGAGGAGATTGCTCCCCTTGCCACTCGCCTAATTACGCCCATGAGTTTCAAGGGCCGTAGTTTACGGACTCCTAATTTAGGGCATACGAATTGTAAACATTATGCTCGAAAACTAAAGTCAATATATAAAAATTAACTGTTTTCCAGTGGTATATATAGTATGAAAAAGAAAACCAAACACTTGATTACTAATTTAAAAGGCTCAGGTACTCACCAGCATGGTGGAACTATGTGGAGGACAACTGCCGCTGTGAAGACGGCCAGCGCAGCTGACCTCATACCGCCTGCAGATACTGTCAAAAGAAAAAGAAATACAATTAATATTATTATTATTAATATGAAAATTCATTTAACTTAATGGAAATTAACATTTAACTTAAAAGAAAGACAGATCAGACAAATAGTCTCTGTGTGCTTTTCAGTTTATTGTTAGTTAATTGTTAATATATAACGTAACGGACATCTTAATGGGGATAATAAAGTATTTCGAGTAGAAAGGAAATAACCAAGGAGCATCGTCGTATATTTTAAAAGAAAAAAATGATTATAAAAATATACTTAAAAAAAATGAGATTTCAATTTGCATATTATAAAAAAACTGAAATTAAAATCATTGGCAAGTTCATCTCTCTTTGACAGCGGAAAATCATCGCTTGACTTAATATAAAATCGCAAGAGGCAGAAAAAGCTGAAACAGAGAGCTTGCTTGCTAACATAGAGAAATTTTTAATGGGAGAAAACATTTTTGATCTTAAAATTTTTTATTGTTGTTAGAAAAAATTATTTCTTTTGTTACTTTACCAAACAAGGTATGGTCAAGTATTGTAATCGTGCATGAAAAATGTATTTTTTCCTTCTTTTTTTCGAAATATCTCAAAAACGGCTGAAATTATTTTGATTTAAAAAATTGAGCTAAACCATGGCGTTTCGTTCTACAAAAATAATAAAACATCGAAAAAATTATATTTTTCGAGATAATAATTGTTTTGTGAAAATGTCTGTTAGTCTGTAGTAATTACCAAATTTTTGTAGACGAGCTAGCTCAAAAAGTAGTGTGAATATCGAAACCAAATTTCACAGGTAGTTTTGGTCCATTGATTTTTCGTTTATTGGGCCACGCAGGTGGGGAGCCTCCACTATCAAGAAATATTTACATAATCGGGTGAATTTAATTACAGGATTATTTCATAATTATAGGAATATTAACATAATATATTTACAAAAAAAAAAATTCTTTTTCTTTTTTTTTCTTTTTTATATACAATTTCTAGCGCATGGCGATTTCCCTATAAGTTCTCCTGTTGAAGCTGTAAAATTCATTAATGAACCCCTCATCGCCCTGAAGGTCATATCGTATAAAGTATTAAGAGCTGATTAGATTTTGGTGCAAATCGACCCAAAATTAAGGGGGGTGGAATGGGGGTTAAAAATTAAAAATCTAGGCCGTTTGAGCAAACTCAAACAAATTTTGTATACATAATCAGTGAACCAGAAGTTTAAAAATGTAAAAACTAACCGCCCAAAGGGGGGGGGTGTAGGGTCAAAAAATGATAATCTTGACCATTTACCAAACTTAACCAAATTTTGTATACATAATCAGTGGGACACCAGAAGTACAAAAATGCAAAAACTAGCCCCCCCCCCGTACAAGATTATAAATAATTTTAGGGGCCAGGCTATATGGTAAAGTCAAGTGGGTGGCCACATCAGAACACGTCAGCTTATTTTAACATTGTTTTTACGATTTCTAGTGGAGAAAAAATAATTGGTTGTAAAAAACAAATCATCTCTACGCTATCCTATTTAAATTGAATGTTTTTGCCGAGAGTAGCAGAATTTTTATATATTGAAGGAGACAATAAAAGAGTGTGTCTTCTGCTGGAATTATAAATTTTATTTATTTATAACGAGACTATAGTTTCGAGGGCTTTGCCCTCTTCATCAGTCTATTACAATGTATTCACAGGAATTAATTTATGAATGAAAGTTTAAAATCTTTCATGTGGTTAGGTTAAGAAAATATACAGTGTGGGCAAGTTCAGAATTGAAATTTATACTTGTTTTATTATTTTGGCTGTAGGTGGCGTTCGTGAAGTTTATATTTTTATAATTATAATTATAAATATAAATATAAATTATAAATTATAATATAAACTTCACGAACGCCACCTACAGCCAAAATAATAAAACAAGTATAAATTTCAATTCTGAACTTGCCCACACTGTATATTTTCTTAACCTAACCACATGAAAGATTTTAAACTTTCATTCATAAATTAATTCCTGTGAATCCATTGTAATAGACGTGATGAAGAGGCAAAGCCCTCGAAACTATAGTCTCGTTATAAATAAATAAAATTTATAATTCCAGCAGAAGACACACTCTTTATTGTCTCCTTCTCTTCTATTTAATTTGCCCATAGCTCCACGACGGTTAAAAACGGCCTGCTGCGGGGCGCGGGTTGGACAGCCCTGTTCTAAAGTCTAAGGTTAACTAATCTCTCAAGGCGACTAAATTATGAAAGAAACAAATAAAAATATTAAATTACTTTAAGAAAAATTAGTTTAAATAGACTGTTTTGAGCATAGATTTCTTCTCAAACGTCAAAAATAGAAGAAAAATAAAATTTCAAAATTTGTAATAACCTATAATCACTACAATATATTTTTTTATTTCTCACTTAATATCTAGTACCTGGAGGCACCGAGCGATGCTCGGTAACTTTTTTCTCCAGTTAAAAGCTTTATTTTAATATTATTTTTAATTTAAAATTCTGATAAAAAGGTCGATTTTTATTTGAGAGCCATTTTCAAATTAAAAAAAATACAAATATATATAGTATATTAATTGTTGTCTTTCTTTCAGCTTAATTACATATTTCAAATTTGCCGCGCCGCAATTTATTCAATAAATTCTATTTATAAAATACATATCTATATATAATATATTCAATTATTTCCACACTTATAATAAAGTCTAATTCAAAAATATTCATTTTAGTAAAAGTAAAAAGCAAACAATTTTAAAATAGTTCTATGGTCTAGTGGTAAAATCTATGCTTCTGATGCAAGAGGTCTCAGGTTCTAATCTGACATACAGCAAAACATTTTTTTTTATTGAGATTTTCGTCTATCAATAATTACTTTAATTAAGACAAAATCAATTAAGATGAATTTTGATGAGGTCCAGACCTAGCCAGATCGTTTTCTCATCCTCAAAACTTCTTAATAGATTTTGTTTCATCAAAATCGGTACAGCCGTTTTCAAAATAGAACCAAGATACAAATATATAAATATATATATATAAATAAATATACAATTTTTGCTCGTTTAATAAGAGTAGATATTTTAATTAATTAAGAAAGGTTAAAGGTTGTAATTTGTAGAAAAAGAAGGCAAATAATAATGAACCATTATTTTCAAAAGCGTAATTTCGTTCCTTCATTTTTGTTTTCTGTTAGAAAATAAGAGAGCCATAAAATATGAACGGGAAAATGATTAAACCCTTCAGTGGATACGGCTCAAAGAAAAGCGACATATAACTAATTAGAAATATTAATTAAGATTTTAGTAGTGGATTTTGTCCGTCCGTCCGTCTCGTTCACTAATCCTAATATTAGCGCCGTGGAGGACGAGGAATTATTTATAAAATCAAAGTTAGGTATATAGAAAGTGTCAAGAGAAGTGTCGGTGTGTAGAAAGCTAGCCAAGGGAGAAATCGAATTAAGTAATTGCCAATAACGATTCAATGAACACCGTAGCAGGCAGGGATTCATTTGCGTTCCAGGAATAATAAAATTAAGCTTAAACTGAAGTATGGCACAGCAGCCTGAGCCTGACACCACAAATTCAATTAATATGGCGTTGATTTAGAATTCTCGCAACTCCTTGCGATTTAATCGGGTCAGTTTAGAAGCTTGCTTGATTAGTTAGGGTCAAATTTCGACCCCCTTTCTCATATATATATCCGATATAAATGAGAAATGTTTCACATATATTCTCTCTAATTGGTTTCTGACCCCTTTTCCCCAGGTTCTCATATTGCCTGACAACAAACAACCCCAGAGATCGATCGATGGGAAGATACTTTTTTTTTTTATTATTTTTATTATTATTCCAATAAATACACAAATATAGTAAAATAATTCAAAAAAATAAAAAAATAAATTGGTACGTTCTGATGTGGCCATCCACTTGACTTTACCATACACCCTGGCTTCTCTCTTATATACAGGGTGGTGATTTGGCCGACGCAGCATAGCGATTACAATGTTAATTTTTGAATGTGCATTTATTTGCTCCCCTAATTATTTTAGAGTTAAAGTTCTTATAGGTTTTTTGTAGAGAAAAAAATACTGAATCCGAACATATTTTTGTTTTCAAATTTTGAAATTTCAAACCCGTAATAATCAACATTATAAATAATTGTATTTTTACAAAAATCACTGAGGCCATGGAATTATTAAAACAAACAAGGCATTTTGCCGAGCACTATTTCCAGCATAAAAATACTTAATTATTTCCATCAGGGCACAAACAACGCCCTGCACACACGCAACAGTGTTAGGACCCCACCGACTTAATGGGGGGGCGCGGACACGCACCACACAACACTCAGCACTCTAGAGGCCCTAACATAAAATTTGAATATTTTACATTTTTTAGATTTTTAAAATTTTTAAAGACAAATAAGTGCATTTTCGAAAAATAAAATTTGAATATTTTACATTTTTGAGATTTTCAAAATTCTTAAAGACAAATAATAAATAAATAATTTAAGAATTATTTTTAATTTATTTAAATTCAAATACCTACGAATCGAAGGGTGGATTGAAAAATGACATTTTACATCAATTTTGATAAAAGGCCTCTTTACTATCTAACAATTTCACCATCAATAATAAGTTCACAAATAGAGAAAAAATAATCAAATATCATTGGAAGTAATTTAAAATTCAAACCTAATAAAAAAAAAAATATAAAAAAATCGAAAACTTTACTTTTAAGCCTAATTAAAAAATCATAAAAATCACATTAGTTCATTTTGAAAGTTTCGATTTCAAAAGTATAAGGTCAATTTCGAATAAAAGAGAATATTATCTTCTCATTACTCGTATGATAGAATGAATATACCTTTGTTTGATTAAGTATAGGTACCTGCTAATGAACGAAAATTACGGTTAAAAAATAAATGGGTTTTTTAAGCAAATAAATATTAGGCTTTTTCTCACTTTAGCAATTAAATATAGAAAGAAAAATATTAAACTGTGCTTTTTTGATACTGTAATCGCTCGATGGAGTATTTTAATAAACTTAAATGTATGTTATTCATCATCATCATTGAGTATACAGTCCTAAGACTGGTTTGATCTCTCGACTCGACTCTGTCCCCCGCCAGCTGCTTGACCTCTCTAAATGTCGGGCATCCCCTATATCCCCAATTATTTGGTTGAAATATTCTAATCTGGGTCTTCCCCTTCCCCTTTTCTTTCCCACCTCCCCCTCCAAGATATCCCTAAGCTGTCCCCCATGTCTCAGTGTGTGCCCCATCATCTGACCTCTTCTCTTCTTCAGACTCTTCCACAAGGTTCTTCTTTCTCCGATTCTTCCAAGAACTTCTTCATTCACGATACTTTGTCGTATTGAAGCTATTCTAAATTCACGGCCACTATGTGCTCTATCTAGCGATCCGTCTGAAGCTGTAGATTACTTAAACCCCGGTCATTTTCTCATTGGCGCTCCTCTCAATAGTCAGCTAGAATTGGATTATTCTGAAACTCCTACTAATAGATTATCTCGATGGGAGACTTATAAACAAGCTATACAGTGTTTTTGGAAACGATGGTCTAAAGATTATCTCCATAGCTTAATGTAGCGTTCTAAATGGTATCACTCTAGTGAAAATGTTAAGATTGGAGATGTAGTCCTAGTAACTGACCTTAATAATTCTCCCTTGTTATGGTCCTTGGGCCGGATTGAAATGGATTTTCCTACTAAAGATGGCGTCGTAAGAGTTTGTCAAGTTCGCGTCGGTAATAATTCTTACCAGCGTCCTGTGAATAAATTAGCCCCCTTGCCTCCTGATAATTCTGATTAAACTGTTAATTTTGCGCGATTTCCATGATCTCGCAAAGGGGGGGACTATTGTCTCGTACCTCAATTTATTGATACCCATTTGATCTTGGCGGTTTTTATAAGTTCCATGTACTTGTACTTATAAAGAGTTAGTCATCTCTTATCCATTAGAAAATGTGTTTCTCTTTCTATCCTCACTTACTATTTCGCTTTCATATGAATTGAAGCTCTTAATTTTTTATAAGTTTCTTTTTTCCTCTCCATTTTTACACTTTTTCCCTTGTTCAGCGCTAAACATTTATTTATATCATATTTCCTATCTCATCAATTACTTAAATCGTATCCTCAAAGAAGTGATATTACAAACACAATCTTCACATTCATCATTTTGCCAATTCGAAAATTGGCTTGTCCTTCAGTCTACCTGCAGGCGAATACCATCGGCATTCGAGAGTAAGTACAAATTTATCTTATTAAACTCGCCTGCCACAGTAATTCTTCTATCCATCCATTTGATATTCATCATTCTTCTGTAGCACCACATTTCGAAAGCCTCTAATCTCTTTCTCTCCGTTTTTCTAATTGTCCAGGTTTCACACCCGTACATGATGGCTATGCTCCATACATAATTACATATGTCTTCAATAGCAACTTCCTGTTTTCTAAGCTGATTGAGGAGGAGCATAGTAGTTTTTGTTTTGAATTAAACCCCATTTTTGCTTGGGCAATTCTTGATTTAATTTCGTTTTCGCTCCTCCCATCCCATCTTATTTTACTTCCTAGGTAGCGGAATTCCTTAACTCCTTCTAGGTTTTCTTGGTTAATTTTGATGCATTCCTATCTCGTTTGTTCTTTTTTTGTACATACTAGGACCTTGGTTTTATTCTTGTTTATTCTTGTTTATTTATGTTATTAGAATTTCTAATCTAAAATTATTAAATGTCTATGTTTTATTTTTCCTTAGGTCTGTAATTAGCTAGCAAGCCTAAAATACAAATAAAAGGGTATTTTACATTTTCTGATAGTAGAACAGTTGCTAATTTAATCAAACAAGAAAATCGAAATAGGGTAGGTACCCCAGTCAAATTAGACAATTCGGTGGAAACAAATTCCAGAGATTTGGAAATGGTCTTAAACGCTTCCCTTAGAATTGGGTTAATGTTTGTCAAAAGTCACCGAGGGTGGGTGTTGAGCTTGAGGAAGGTGAGGGGGGGGGGTTAAAGTTCCCTTTTTTTCAGTTTTTTGCTTATAACTCGAAAACAGTTCATATTTTGTAAATAACCGTTCTATAGCAAATTACAGATAACAAAATTTTGCGTCAATTAGAAAAAGAAAATGAAAAATTGGTCCAGTAGTTCGATTTTTTACGGAGATCCAAAAAACAGCCCCTCGGTTCACTTTTGAATAACCCAAAAACTCGCACTTTTTCTATTTTTTCCAATTTTGACCATGAAAGAGCACGTTTTCGACAAAGACCCCTCTATACATTTTAACCAGATTAAATTTGTTATAATTCAAACTAAGTTTTATCTTAATTGGATAATGATAATCTGTGCTGCAATGAGGTTGAATTTTTGAAAAACTGCAATTTTTTTTGCATAAAATTGCAGTTTTTCCTTCATAAAATGAAAATCACTCATCCTAGAAACTTGATTCCTATCTTATTTTCTAAGAAATTTTTTCACTTGAATGGTTAATTGGACTTTTTTTTGTTAAAACTCTTATATTTATAAATATCCAGCATTTTCCATGAGAGGAAATGAACTGGACCAATTCTGTATCTTTTTTAATCGAAATTGTGTCCTCTTTCTTCTTCTTCTTTCGGATGGGCCTACTGAGGACCACGTTTGTTCAACTGTTGGGATTTTACTTTAGTCCAGTATGTACGCATCACTTCCCGGTGCCTTTCTTTCCTTTGTTCCGACCAAGGGGTGCCCTTTTAAGCGGTTTCTCCTGAAAACTCTTGACTTTTTTGAGAGTAAGTCTTATTGTTTGTCTGTCTTGTAAGTCAATTAGTCCCAGCTCTTTGATGTCCTTCTCAGTTTCTGTTAGCCAAGTAGTACGGACTTTCTTGTTCCGCCAGAAGGTGAACAAGCGGTTGGTCAGTCTGTTTGGGGGCAATCTTGCTACATGACCATAAAAGGATACCCTTCTTTTTCTTGCACAGTCAGATAGTTTTTCTATTTCTTCGTAGAGCTCCGAGTTGTGTCGTCTCCGATATTCCCCATCTTTTAGTGATGGTCCTAGGATTTTCCTGAGAATTCTTCTCTCTCTGACCTCCAACTTCTCAGTTAACCCTCTTTTGTTCATTGTCAGACACTCTATGGCATACAGGGCCTCTGGGCGGATGACTGTAGTATAGTGTTTCAGCTTAAGATTACGAGATAGACATCACTTATTATAGATGTTCTTCGTCAATCTATAGGCCATTTCCAGCTTATTAAATCTAGCGAAGAACGCTGCCTTCCCGTATGTAAATAAATAGATTTTCGAAATATGTTTATTCTATATTTTTTGAAAATATAAAATAAATATATTAAAAATATAAAAATTTTGTGTTAAATTTATATAAAGTTTATACTAGAGTGACATAAAAATTATTATATTTTAAGAATATATAGAAAACATAAACTTTATATAAATTTAACACAAAAATTTTATGTGAATGTAATGGACAACAATTAACAATTTCAAAGTTCAATTTTATGAACAATCTGACCCCGAGGTAGAGACAAATTTAAAAATAAAAATAAATTGTATCGTAAATGGCTTATGGCTACCATGGCCGAAAAGCCAAAAAAAAAAAAAAAAAAAAATTTTATGAACGAAATTATTTTAAAAGAAGAATCTTGGAAATGATTTGCATAAAAAATCTCTCGCATTGCGCCGTAAATGATAGATCGGACGTGTTGGATTTGAATATATGCTACGACGGAATTGTGAATGGATTGAAATTGATCAATGAATGAATGAGTTGTAAATAATGGAATTTCGCTATCTCTGGATTTGTATATTGTATTGTATATGTTAAAAAAAAAATATTGTATATTTGTATAGATATGTAAGGATTGTAATAAGTGAATTGATCAATGAACGAATGAAGTATAGATGTAAATTTGATATATATTTGTATGAATTGTGAATGTATGTTGTATATTTGTGTATAAAAAAAAAAAAAAATTGAATAAGTGAATTGATCAATGAACGAATAAGGTGTGAATTGTGGAATTGTTGCTAATTGTACATTTTGTATATTGGGTGATATGAACCAACCATATTATTTGAGAATATGTTAATAACTAATCCCAGTACGCACTCTTGTGCGCATCTGTCATGGAAGGGGTTTGGTCTATATATATTAGATTCAAAAGTCATTTAGCCATCTAATTAAGAAAAGAAGGAAAAAAAATTGTTTTTCTATGCCTTTGTTAAAAATGAAGAAAGTTTTTGAACACTACTGTGGAGAGAAGAAGGAAACATTTTATTTGTTTCATTCATTGACCCTTTGAAGTGAGTAAATTATATATTTTTTTCTATTGATAACCTGGCTGTTTACATTGTATTTGTAATTGTATTGTTTTATTGTTGAAATGTATGATGACCAACCCCATTTTTATAATTTTGTCATATTGGTTTATAGACCCTGGAGAAGGAGGGAAAAATCCTCCGAAACGTTTTATATGGGTTAATTTTTTCTTTCCTCACTACCTCTGGGCTGCCTTGCATTACATTCACTTAAAATTTCTACCAGTCCGTCTCTCTCCAGAGAAAATTTCGTTGCAACAAACAATTTTATATTTTTAATATATTTTCAAAAAATATATAAACAACTGTAATTCTCTGATTTTATATTGGCCCTTATTTGATCGTATAGGGAAGGGGTAGGTCCGGCTAAATCAGCTCTTAAATAAAATTAAATTAAATAAACAAAAAAAATATATATTTAATAATAAAGAAAAATGTTTTTACATAACAAAAAAATACAATAAAAATAAAGAAAAACAATCAATTTTGATATTGGATAATAATTCAACATTTAGACATAACCCTAAAATACTACTTATGATTAATTCTGATCAGACTAGTTTATATGTCATTGCGGCCGCAGTACTCACTCGTTTTTGTCCATTTCATCCCTATCACACCTTCCCCCTTGTTACGCAGCTGCAGGGTCACTCAGCGCGTAGGGCACCTTCCCTGGACCCTCCTTGTTGCGTCATCGGGCTCCATCCCGGCACTCGCACTCTCTCTCAACAGGGACATCTTCCCCGGACCCTCCTCGTGGCTCTCACACTCTCTCTCAACAGGGACACCTCCCTGGACCCTCACTGTGACACTCACATTCTCTCTCTCTCTCGACAGGGGCACCTCCCTGGGCCCTCACTGTGACACTCACACTCCGTCTCGACAGGGACACCTCCCTGGGCCCTCATCGTGGCACTCACTCTTCTCTCGACAGGGACACCTCCTGGACCCTCATTCATGGCACCTCACTCTCTCTCGACAGGGACACCTCCCTGGACCCTCGTTGTGGCACTTCTGCTCTCTCGACAGGGATACCTCCCTGGGCCCTCACTGCGGCACTCACACTCCGTCTCGACAGGGACACCTCCCCGGACCCTCATTGTGGCACTCACTCTCTCTCGACAGGGACACCTCCCTGGACCCTCATTGTGGCACCTCCGCTCTCTCGACAGGGACACCTCCCTGGGCCCTCACTGCGGCACTCACACTCCGTCTCGACAGGACACCTCCCCGGACCCTCACGGTGACACTTTAGCTGGCTGGCGGGCGACCCCCCAACAATCACACAGACATCGCCCGCAGGGGCAGCCGGTCGGCTGCCAAGCCGCTCACCCCTTACTCGCTTCTCGCCACCCTCCAAACAACACGTATATCAGCCCGCATGGGCGGCCTGGGCCGCCCGCCCATCCACCCTGGCTCGCTGCCTGCCACGTACTCTCGATCGACGGCGTCCGGCTAGCTTTTCTCACACCCACACCCCTCCTCTGTCTTCACACGGACAGCCGCCTCTTCCCCCTTTCCGCCTAAGGTCTCTCTCTCTCCTTGTCGCACTCCCTCGGGCTGTTCATTCTTATTAAGAGCTTATAAGTGTATCGGCGCCGGGGTGTCTGGTTGCTGACACAGCGATTCACTCAACCTACTATTCAACCAGACAGCGTTCGCCTTAATGTACTAACTAACTAATAATACAATTTTCTTCTGAATTTAATTCTAAATTAAGGGTAGTAACCCTTACATTTGTCCCTGGTGCACCGCCACCACATTTACACTACCCTCCATTTTCTAAAAGTTGATTACCCTGTAGGGTATCAACTTTTCACTGAGGACACCCCTTGGGGGGTAGGGCGAGGGGACACTTTTCACTAGGTCGTACAGGCTAGAGGGCGGGGCGGGGGAACCCTTGACACAGGTGAAGGTGTCACTTCCGCCGGATCCTCGTGGTTATCCTCTGGCTGTATTTGGTGGTGCTCCTGAGTCGGTCGGGCTAACCCTCGACGTCGCCACCACCCAGGAACGGCGGCCGTTCCCCCGGAGCCAGTAGAGTGGTATCCACTCCAACCGGAATGAAAGGGGCTGCATGCATCCCTTGCGGGATAGACGGTCGGCCTCCTCCTGTACTCGTTCGATGCCCAACTCCATCCTCGTCCATCCTCTCTCGGCACGGGGTGCATCGAGACCGTCTAATGCGCCCCTTAAGCTGCGTGTGTCCTCAGGGCGCTAGTGTAGCTGGCCCGTCGACATCGGGGGGAACAAGATCGTTGGAGCTTTTGACTTGGTGTCGGCTCGTGGTAGAACCACGGGGAAGGATCATTGTGAAATCCATTCATGGCCGACACCCTTCCTTCAGCTCATAGCACCGGTCCGACTCAGAGCTGTCTCGCTGTCCCGGACCTCGCCGTCGCGGACCCGGCCTGACGGTTCCCCGGCCATCCCTTGCCTCGCAGTGGGTTGTTAGGAGGGAACACATGGCACTATGACGCACTGCACTACCCACTCGCTGGGTTTGGGGACGGTGCACCAGTTTAATAAATAATTTAAATACATTTAATATTAGAGTATAATTTTATATATACGTAAAAATAGGTTTTTGGGAAAATAAAATTTATATATCTATCATGGTATGTATGTATATATACATATATATCTTCTAATCAGCTTATTGTCAAGTCAAGTTATAAATTTCAGTACCGAGAAAAAAAAAACATGGAAAATATAATTAATCTACAATATTGCGCCCAAAAGAAAATTAACATATTAATACATCAGATATAAATATCTACTTTATTTACCCAATTGAGCATACCTTATTGCTTAAATTAAAATTAAAATAAATCATACACGTTTATTCACCATGCTGGCTCAAGACACAAAACCAAATTAAAATGATGTTCCGGGTTTTTTCCCAAAATTTGCAACATTCAATCTATATGGGTACACCTCGTACGCTTCAACAATACTCCAGGATTAATAAAACCCGTTTTATGAGCTTCCGATAATAATATTTTGGAAAATTTTATATAATATAAAATTTTTTTTTTTTTTTTTTTCAAAACTCCTCTCAACCCCTTCAACTTCTATTTAGACCTCAATCACAAAAGTAAATAGAAAATAAAATGTTTGCTCACAAATATGTAATCCAACCTTGAATTTTAAAATTCAGACAAATTTCGTACATCTTCTGAAATAAAATTCTACCCCCAGCTTATCCCGAAATTTTCAAAATTTTCTCTTTAAAATTTTCTTGAAACCCTACTTGACCCAAATTCTTTCCTAAATTTATGCCGAGCGGCGCTCTCAAAACTATTTCAAACTTCTGTTCAGAAATGGCTCGAAATTATCTTTTAAACTTTTTCTCCTTAAACTTTTCCCGAAATTTTACTTCCCCAAAAATTTCCCGACATTTGACCCGAATTCTCTTTTATATATCATAAACTTTTGTTTTCCAATCTATGCACTTTAAATTTTTTCCCCAAATATATATCTGTAATATAATACAATAAAAATAAAAACACATCACAAAATTATCTTTATATAAAATGAATAATTAAGTAAAAATTATAAACAAATAATCTGAGTAAAAAAAAATAATCTTTGGCCAACTTCACCTACCCCCCCCTTGGCTGATGGACCTCCCCTCTGTTAATTAATCTAATTTTTCTTTTTCCCGACCCGGTGGTTTTTGGTCTCTTGCGCGCAGGGCTCCCTTTGGGTTAATAGGTCGCCGTTTCCTCCCCCTCCCCTGGTACCCACCCTTTGTCGGACGCGCCCCTCCTCGACCGTGTTTCCACGTCCGACCCCTTTGGGTGCTTGGGTCTCCCCAAAAATATGTTACAGGTGGGTTGCTCCGCCGAGCCCCTGAGAACGACGCCTCTGCCCCGAGTGTTTCGCTCCGCGCTAGGGGTCCGGAAGCTAATGGGGTACTTTGCCCTGCAGGAATTATTAAGTTGGGCCTAATGGCCGGTTCAGTCCCTGGGTTGCCCCCCTTGATTGCGCCCTGTCTGGCCCAATGACCAGGCTCCCCGCCCCGTGGGTCCGATTTAATTCGGCCGGCGCTTCGGCAACTCTTCGCCCAGTGCCCCCGTTGACGACACTTCGGGCAAGGCCCTGGTGGCCTGTCCCTCCTCCCAAACAAATATTCTTGCATGAATTTTCTTAATTTTTGGGAATACTGTGGCTCCCCTCCCGTTGGACCTTCCGCCATGTTGACACTAACCAAAAAAAATTTTTTCCACTAGTGACCAGAGGCCTCCGATAATATAGACACAACAAAAAAAAATTCTTTAGAATGGTCCTAAGAATGATAAAAAAAATTTTCTTGCTCAACAAAAAAGGTCTCAAAAAATTTGAAAAAATAAACAAAAATGACCCAAATTTTTCTCAAAAAAAATTGTTCAAAATGGCTCAAAAAAATTTCTACCCCCAGGCTCGATCGTTTCCCTTTTTGCAGGAGTAAATCCTGGTCACGGCACCAATTGTAATTCTCTGATTTTATATTGGCCCTTATTTGATCGTATAGGGAAGGGGTAGGTCCGGCTAAATCAGCTCTTAAATAAAATTAAATTAAATAAACAAAAAAAAATATATATTTAATAATAAAGAAAAATGTTTTTACATAACAAAAAAAATACAATAAAAATAAAGAAAACAATCAATTTTGATATTGGATAATAATTCAACATTTAGACATAACCCTAAAATACTACTTATGATTAATTCTGATCAGACTAGTTTATATGTCATTGCGGCCGCAGTACTCACTCGTTTTTGTCCATTTCATCCCTATCACACCTTCCCCCTTGTTACGCAGCTGCAGGGTCACTCAGCGCGTAGGGCACCTTCCCTGGACCCTCCTTGTTGCGTCATCGGGCTCCATCCCGGCACTCGCACTCTCTCTCAACAGGGACATCTTCCCCGGACCCTCCTCGTGGCTCTCACACTCTCTCTCAACAGGGACACCTCCCTGGACCCTCACTGTGACACTCACATTCTCTCTCTCTCGACAGGGGCACCTCCCTGGGCCCTCACTGTGACACTCACACTCCGTCTCGACAGGGACACCTCCCTGGGCCCTCATCGTGGCACTCACTCTCTCTCGACAGGGACACCTCCCTGGACCCTCATTGTGGCACTCACTCTCTCTCGACAGGGACACCTCCCTGGACCCTCATTGTGGCACTTCCGCTCTCTCGACAGGGATACCTCCCTGGGCCCTCACTGCGGCACTCACACTCCGTCTCGACAGGGACACCTCCCCGGACCCTCATTGTGGCACTCACTCTCTCTCGACAGGGACACCTCCCTGGACCCTCATTGTGGCACTTCCGCTCTCTCGACAGGGATACCTCCCTGGGCCCTCACTGCGGCACTCACACTCCGTCTCGACAGGGACACCTCCCCGACCCTCACGGTGACACTTTAGCTGGCTGGCGGGCGACCCCCCCAATAATCACACAGACATCGCCCGCAGGGGCAGCCGGTCGGCTGCCAAGCCGCTCACCCCTTACTCGCTTCTCGCCACCCTCCAAACAACACGTATATCAGCCCGCATGGGCGGCCTGGGCCGCCCGCCCATCCACCCTGGCTCGCTGCCTGCCACGCACTCTCGATCGACGGCGTCCGGCTAGCTTTTCTCACACCCACACCCCTCCTCTGTCTTCACACGGACAGCCGCCTCTTCCCCCTTTCCGCCTAAGGTCTCTCTCTCTCCTTGTCGCACTCCCTCGGGCTGTTCATTCTTATTAAGAGCTTATAAGTGTATCGGCGCCGGGGTGTCTGGTTGCTGACACAGCGATTCACTCAACCTACTATTCAACCAGACAGCGTTCGCCTTAATGCACTAACTAACTAATAATACAATTTTTTACTCGCTAATATTAATTCTAAATTAAGGGTAGTAACCCTTACATTTGTCCCTGGTGCACCGCCACCACATTTACACAACGTATTTCGAAAATCTATTTATTTCCATGCGGGTTTTCTGACAAGTTAGGCTCAATCCACTCCCCAAGGTATTTAAATTTCTCTGTTTTCTTGTGTCCTCTTTAATTTACTATAGAACGGTTATTTACAAAATATGGACAGTTTTCGAGTTATAAGCAAAAAAGTGGGAAAATGAAAATTTAAACCCTTCTCGAACTCAACCCCCACCCTTGGGTACTTTTAACACACATTACCTAAGTCTAAGGGAAGCGTTTAAGACTATTTCCAAAAGTATTGGATTTTTTCCACTGATTGGCCTTATTTTGTCTAATTTGACTTAGCTAGGTACTCCTAATGAGTTCTATCTGAATTTGAATATGTATTCAAATGCGGCCTTATGTTAAAAGAAAAAATAAATCTATCTATTTATCTAATGCCAATTTATATGATATGATTAAATTTCCTCTCCTTTGTAGCATCATCCTCATCATCATTATCATCATCATCAATCAGCTAATCCATTGAAGAACATAAGCCTTCCGTGATCAATTCTCTAACGTCCTTTGTCAGTCCAAATTATGATATTGGATGACTGAATATTCCTGGGCTTGAGCGAATGAGCAGATAAATCGGGGAACAGGATAGAAAAGTTTGAATTGCATTTGCATAGTTTGAGAGAACAAAAGGTGACCAATCGATCCACGATTCCACCAATAATCAACCAAGAGTACAAAAATAACCAATAGCGAAACCAATTTGAACAATTTTAGAGTTCTTTTTTTTAATTAAAACTTTTTCTTGTTTAATAGGAGAGTTGTCGATGCAAACCAAAAAAATATTAACAGAATGTTTTCTACGTTTGATTCAATCGCAAATCTAATGTAGGGAATTTTTGTCAAATATTGAGTGAAAATAATATTTGAACTTATATATTTCTAACTTGAAATAATGATATTAAATAAATTATAATTTTTTCATTAATAATCAAAGAATAATTGATATGTCAACGAGAATTATTTGGACCGCGCTGGTTTAAAAAGATATTTTATCTCGCGAGATTACTGTGGATTACGCTATTGGAGTCTGCAGAGTATTAAGTCTGACCAGACTTTAGTACTCCGCAGACTCCAATAGCGTAATCCGCAGTAGTCTCGCGAGATAAAAATATCTTTTTTCAAATCAGCGCGGTCAAAATAATTCTCGTTGACGTATCAATTATTATTTGATATATTAATGAGAAAAAATTATGACAAAAAATATCCTTGAATTAGTGTTAAAAAAAAGTGAAAACACTTCGTCTCTTCTTTCATTTGATATCTCTATGTAGCATTCCCCTCATAATTTGATTTAAAAGCATACTATATGAAATTGAAAGTTTTTGCCGAGAGTAGCAGAATTTTTATATATTGAAGGAGACAATAAAAGAGTGTGTCTTCTGCTGGAATTATAAATTTTATTTATTTATAACGAGACTATAGTTTCGAGGGCTTTGCCCTCTTCATCAGTCTATTACAATGATGACGATCTTTTTATATTAAATTGAAAGTTTTTGCCGAGAGTAGCAGAATTTTTATATATTGAAGGAGACAATAAAAGAGTGTGTCTTCTGTTGGAATTATAAATTTTATTTATTTATAACGAGACTATAGTTTCGAGGGCTTTGCCCTCTTCATCAGTCTATTACAATGATGACGATCTTTTTATATTAAATTGAAAGTTTTTGCCGAGAGTAGCAGAATTTTTATATATTGAAGGAGACAATAAAAGAGTGTGTCTTCTGCTGGAATTATAAATTTTATTTATTTATAACGAGACTATAGTTTCGAGGGCTTTGATCTCTTCATCAGTCTATTACAACGTTGACGATCTTTTTATATTAAATTGAAAGTTTTTGCCGAGAGTAGCAGAATTTTTATATATTGAAGGAGACAATAAAAGAGTGTGTCTTCTGCTGGAATTATAAATTTTATTTATTTATAACGAGACTATAGTTTCGAGGGCTTTGATCTCTTCATCAGTCTATTACAACGTTGACGATCTTTTTATATTAAATTGAAAGTTTTTGCCGAGAGTAGCAGAATTTTTATATATTGAAGGAGACAATAAAAGAGTGTGTCTTCTGTTGGAATTATAAATTTTATTTATTTATAACGAGACTATAGTTTCGAGGGCTTTGATCTCTTCATCAGTCTATTACAACGTTGACGATCTTTTTATATTAAATTGAAAGTTTTTGCCGAGAGTAGCAGAATTTTTATATATTGAAGGAGACAATAAAAGAGTGTGTCTTCTGCTGCAATTATAAATTTTATTTATTTATAACGAGACTATAGTTTCGAGGGCTTTGACCTCTTCATCAGTCTATTACAACGTTGACGATCTTTTTATATTAAATTGAAAGTTTTTGCCGAGAGTAGCAGAATTTTTATATATTGAAGGAGACAATAAAAGAGTGTGTCTTCTGCTGGAATTATAAATTTTATTTATTTATAACGAGACTATAGTTTCGAGGGCTTTGCCCTCTTCATCAGTCTATTACAATGTTGACGATCTTTTTATATTAAATTGAAAGTTTTTGCCGAGAGTAGCAGAATTTTTATATATTGAAGGAGACAATAAAAGAGTGTGTCTTCTGCTGGAATTATAAATTTTATTTATTTATAACGAGACTATAGTTTCGAGGGCTTTGACCTCTTCATCAGTCTATTACAACGTTGACGATCTTTTTATATTAAATTGAAAGTTTTTGCCGAGAGTAGCAGAATTTTTATATATTGAAGGAGACAATAAAAGAGTGTGTCTTCTGCTGCAATTATAAATTTTATTTATTTATAACGAGACTATAGTTTCGAGGGCTTTGCCCTCTTCATCCGTCTATTACAATGTTGACGATCTTTTTATATTAAATTGAAAGTTTTTGCCGAGAGTAGCAGAATTTTTATATATTGAAGGAGACAATAAAAGAGTGTCTTCTGCTGGAATTATAAATAGACTGATGAAGAGGGCAAAGCCCTCGAAACTATAGTCTTTTTTTTTTTTTTTTTTTTTTAATGCAATCGAATGCAAGAAGGGTGCACCAGTAAAGGTGTAGCCCCTATGGATCTCGAAAGACCCTTGCATTACCGAAGAGAAGGGAAAGTTGATTAAGTGAGAGGGTGTAGACGTAGGTGTCTATGCACCCTGGTTTTGAAGGTTTGAAGATCATAGGTGCTGGGAAAGATAGAGGCTGGGAGAGAGTTCCAGTTCCTTGAAGTCATGGGGATATATGTATTCGCGAATGAAGTGGTCCGGCACTTTTCCAATTTGACCGCAAAAGAGTGTTGGGAGTCGGCAAAACGTGTGCTGCGTGCAAAGTATGCTTTGGGGGAATTATTGACTTTATCTCATCAGAGCACCTGCCGTGATAGTATCTATAGAAAAGGGAAAGGGCAGAGACATCTCTTCGATGAGCCAACGAGTCGAGGGAGTCGGTGAGGGTAGAATCGTCAATTAGCCTGACGGCTCGTTTCTGAATTGCATCAAGGGTAGCAAGAGAATATTTTGAGGCTCCTCTCCACAGATGAGAGCAGTATTCGAGATAGGGGCGGATTTGGGCCTTGTAGATGGTGAGAAGTTGTGGGGGTTTGTAAAATCGCTTGGACCTGAATAAGAAGCCAATCTTCCTTGCTGCAGATTTCGCCACAGAGGAGATGTGTTCATTCCAAGACAGGTCAGATGCGACAGAGACGCCCAACATGGATAGGCTGTTACACATTTTCAGGGTATTCGAATCGAAGTGAATATCAGGGAAATCTCTATTTTCGCGCCTAGAAATTAGACAACATTGAGTCTTATTTGAATTAAAGTTAACTAAATTTTGAGAGCCCCATTTATTCAGTTTGTCTAGGTCGAGAGTAATTGAGGAGGCAATATTGATTCGATTATTCGGGAGAGAGGGTTTGCCGTGTAGAGTGCTATCGTCGGCGTAACAATGAGTGGGGTTTGCCGTTTGATCAATAAGGTCGTTTATATAAATAAGGAAGAGTGTGGAGGAGATTACAGAGCCTTGGGGAACACCAGAGTTTGTAGAGAACGATTCAGATGATGTTCCATCCACCACAACTTTTATACTTCGGTTTGTCAGAAAGCTTTCTATCCATTTGCGAAGTGTTGGTGTGAATCCAAAGGCTGGCAGTTTGGCAAGAAGATTTTTGTGCCAAACCTGGTCAAAAGCTTTGGAGATATCAAGGGCTACAGCGAGGGTTTCTTTTCCGGCCTCTAGAGTATTGTTGAAGGTGTGGGTGACATAGGTTAAGATGTCGCCTGTGGAACGATTTTGTCTGAATCCATATTGCCTATCGTGAATTAATTTATTGTTTTCTAAGTGATGAAGGACGTGTTGGTTTATGACTAATTCCATTAATTTGGAAAGAACAGAGGTGATCGAGATAGGCCTGTAATTAGAGATTTGAGATGTGTCTCCTTTTTTAGGAATAGGTGTGACTCTGGCTATTTTCCAGCTTTTGGGGAATATGCCCGACTCGTAAGAGAGTTGGAATAGCTTGGATAAGATAGGGGCAAGTTCAGGGGCGCATTTTTTAATGAGAATTGGTGGGATGTTATCCGGGCCTGCGGCGGATTTGCAATTTAATTTATTAATGGCTTTTATGATTATTTGGGGCCTGAAATTTATTTTGTTCATGAGGTTGGTTTGGGGGTATAAGTGGGCGGGTTAAGCCCTTTGTCATCTAAAGTGGAGTTAGTTGCGAAATAGGATGCTAGTGATTCGGCTTTTTCAGCGGGGGTCGTGGCTACTGAACCATTTGGGTGAAAGAGGGGCGGAAGTGAGGGGGACGCGAAATTTCTATTTATTGCCTTGTGTAACGAGAAAAAGGCCCGTTTTCCGTTGGGGCAAGATGCGAGACGGTCAGCTATCCTCTGGTCGAATGATTTCTTTGCCTCAGAGATGATTTTTTTGCATGAGCTTTCGCGACTTGGTAAATGCAACTCGGTCGCATTCTAGCTGTGAAAGTTGCCATTTCTGAAAATATTTGTTTTTTTCACGGACGGAATCTGCGCATTGTCTACCAAACCAAGGCTTAGAATCCTTGTTCCCTTTAATCAATTTTGATGGAATATAGGTTTCTAAGCCTATTTGAATTGCCTCGTTAAGGGCGTCTGCGAATTCTGAAGCGTCTCGTTATAAATAAATAAAATTTATAATTCCAGCAGAAGACACACTCTTTTATTGTCTCCTTCAATAAAAGCCTACTGTTCTAGTCTAATTGCAATAAGTATTCATCACAATTCTTCCAAACCAAACTTGTCTTACATTAAGCTAGATTATTGTTTTCGACTCCAGGAAAATTTAACGCTGTGTCAGTTTATCGCATATGCAATTTAAAGCTTAAAAATAGATGAAAATATTACTCAAAATGCTGATCCACGAATCTATATCTATATTAAAGTTTTGTATGTAAATTGCTCCAAATCACCCCCAATTACAAGTTCACTTTTCAAGCAAAGTTATAAAAGAAACCATTTCAACAAAATTCATGTCTGTCTGTCAAAAATCCGCTCAAATTTTGGATTTAGATGTTTCAAGGAAATTTATAAAAGAAAATATTCTCAAAATTTCTCTCTTACTGCGAAAAATTTCTTCACAATTGGGATAAAAAATCGAAAGGGGTCGGGGTCCAAAGTGGTCAATCTGGCATGGAATGCAGATATATATATAATTTCGAAGGCTTGGCCTTCATCATCAGTCGTTTTAATTAGAAATATTTGATCTATTATTCCTTATGGGGTCAATCACCAATTGCATATTAAAAATGTGTTGTCATAGTAAGCTAGCCAACAACAAATTTTCAACATCCAAATTAAATATATGGGCATTCCATGGCAGATCGACCACCTTTGACCCCGACCCCTTTCGATTTGGCTGAAACTTTTTATCTTTTTCTACCCTATCGAAATTTTTCTAATCAACCAAAAAAAGTGTTTAAATTTTTAAAAAAAAAATGGTGTTTTTTCCTTCAAGCACTCATAACAATTTCAAATATTGACTAATCGTGACGTTTTCTTTTGTTTTTTTCGTTTTTAAACGTGATTTTGAGAAAAAACACAAAAAAGAATATTCAACCATCATATTCAAAAACATTTTTCAGTTTTTCTGAAAAAATTATTGATTTTTTGATGTTTGACATTTTTGAAATTTTTTTTTCAATAAAAACTTTGATTTATTCTGCATAGAATACCGCAAACGCCATGTTGGTCGGACTTTTCTTCTATTTTTTTGTTTAATTTAAAAATAGTTGCTTTTATTTTTTGCATTCGAACATTGTTTTCATAATAAAATTTTGAAAAAAAAATAATTTCAAAAATGTCAAACTTCGAAAAATCAATGATTTTTTCAGAAAAACTGAAAAATATTTTTGAATATGAAGTTGAATATTTTTTTGTATTTTTTTTTCTGAAAAGCTGGTTTAAAAACAAAAAAAAAACGTCCCGATTAGTCAATTTTTGAAACAGTTATGAGCGCTTGAAAGAAAAAACAGTATTTTTTTATAAGGTAGAAAAAGATAAAAAGAAATCGAAATGGGTCGAGGTCAAAAGTGGTCGATTTGGCATGGAATACCCCATATACATATTTATAGTTGACATATATATGTGTATGTTTATTTGCATCAAGCAGAAGACAACCTCCTTGTCAAAATGTCTGTTAGTATGTTAGTCTGTGCGTTATCAAATATTGTGGACGAGCTAGCTCAAAAACTAGTGTGAATATCAAAACCAAATTTCACACGTAGTTTTGGTCGATTGAGATTAAGAGCTGATTAGATTTTGGTGCATATCGATCCCCAATTAAGGGGGGGGGGGTAAAATTTAAAATTATATTATTTTCAAACTAAAAAAACAAGAAAAATGAAATATACTATAAAATGAACCTATAATAACGAAAATATTTTTTTTCTGGCGCTAAAATTAGGGGGGGGGGGTAAAAAATAAAAATCTAGGCCACTTGAGTAAACTCAACCAAATTTTGTATACACAATCAGTGGGCCCCCAGAATACTAAAAATGCAAAAACTAACCGCCCAAAATGGGGGAGGCGGAGTTGTAGTGTCTAAAAACTAAAATCTAGGCCCTTGTACCAAACTCAACCAGAAGTGTATGGTAAAGTCAAGTGGATGGCCACATCAGAACGTGTCAATTTATTTTAGACAACAAATTCTAAACAATTTATAATGCATCGAGGATGGATAATTGACGGTGTCTGAAACGTCAAATTAAACAATTAAATCTAAATAAGGATTAATTCAATGTGATCAATTGATTACAATATTTAAAGAATGTATTGTGAAAGGTTTAAATAAATAAATAAATAAGACATTGCAGTGGGTGAAATGATAATCTGAAAGTTGGTTTTTAATTTATTTATTTTAGTTGGTGGTGGGTGTATCCTCAGGGTATCTCTCTTGATGCTTAAAATCTGAAATTATTGATTGAATTTACTATGCTTTTATTTACTACTTTTACTGTGAAATTAAATAAAAATGGATTAAGAAAATTGATTATATAAAAAATTAAAAAAAAAACAAAGGAAATTAAATGGACAAGCAGGATTTGGAAATTTTCAATAATAATAGATATACTGTTTAGAATTATTTAATATCTATAATATGAATGTCTCTGATCCTTGCTTGACTTTAACAGAGAGAGAATTTTGTTAAAGAAAATAATGAGAGTATGATGGTTACGCTCCTTTGTGGTGAAAGGTATATGATCGCCTTTTTCAATCTTCTCGATTTCAGCAAATTTCTCCCTTGGTACAAATTCCTCTCCTTGGGATTGTCCTTCCTTCCGGCTGTCTTCTTGGAGACCGAAATTTGGCTTCTGCACCGACTATGGATAGGCAGTGTATGTTGGAAGACGAGTTCTCGGCGTCCCGTTGAGGTAGCGGAAGAAATAATGTTGGACCCCAATTTAGAGATTTTCGTTTATCGAGCAGGATGTAATATGAAATTATAATATTAATTCGATCCAATTAGTTTTTTAGAGAGAAGCGTCCTCGATGAATGTTTGTATAGACGAGTCCACAATGAATACTCAGTGAGTTGTATTCTCTCAAATGAGTAGTGTTCATGAATGTAGGTAGAGAGATGTGTTATCAGTGAATGCTTAAAGAAGAATCTTCTGTTCTCAAACAATGCGTAGTGAGATGTGTTCTCCACCAATGCTTAAAGAAGAGTAGTCTTGAAGTGTCACCAATGGCTGCGAATGTCTTCACTCCTCCCTCCCTCTCTCTCCTGTTACCCCAAGCAACGATCTCTCCAATTGAGATTTCTTATCATTGTTTATTTTCACTGAAAAGGAAGATATATTTAAATAATTCTTAAGAGGCTCATCCCCCGCCCGTATTGTACTCCATTTTCTGCGTAAATTCTTTTTTTTTTTTTTTTTTAATGCAATCGAATGCAAGAAGGGGTGCACCAGTAAAGATGTAGCCCCTATGGATCTCAAAAGACCCTTGCATTACCGAAAGAGAAGGAAAAGATGATTAAGTGAGAGGGTGTAGACGTAGGTGTCTATGCACCCTGGTTTTGAAGGTTTGAAGATCATAGGTGCTGGGAAAGATAGAGGCTGGGAGAGAGTTCCAGTTCCTTGAAGTCATGGGGATATATGTATTCGCGAATGAAGTGGTCCGGCACTTTTCCAATTTGACCGCAAAAGAGTGTTGGGAGTCGGCAAAACGTGTGCTGCGTGCAAAGCATGCTTTGGGGGGAATTATTGATTTTATCTCATCAGAGCACCTGCCGTGATAGTATCTATAGAAAAGGGAAAGGGCAGAGACATCTCTTCGATGAACCAGCGAGTCGAGGGAGTCGGTGAGGGTAGAATCGTCAATTAGCCTGACGGCTCGTTTCTGAATTGCATCAAGGATAGCAAGAGAATATTTTGAGGCTCCTCTCCACAGATGAGAGCCGTAATCGAGACAGGGGCGGATTTGAGCCTTGTAGATGGTGAGAAGTTGTGGGGGTTTGTAAAATCGCTTGGACCTGAATAAGAAGCCAATCTTCCTTGCTGCAGATTTCGCCACAGAGGAGATGTGTTCATTCCAAGACAGGTCAGAATGCGACAGAGACGCCCAACATGGATAGGCTGTCACAGATTTTCAGGGTATTCGAATCTGAAGTGAATATCAGGGAAATCTCTATTTTCGCGCCTAGAAATTAGACAACATTGAGTCTTATTTGAATTAAAGTTAACTAAATTTTGAGAGCCCCATTTATTCAGTTTGTCTAGGTCGAGAGTAATTGAGGAGGCAATATTGATTCGATTATTCGGGAGAGAGGGTTTGCCGTGTAGAGTGCTATCGTCGGCGTAACAATGAGTGGGGTTTGCCGTTTGATCAATAAGGTCGTTTATATAAATAAGGAAGAGAGTGGAGGAGATTACAGAGCCTTGGGGTACACCAGAGTTTGTGGAAAACATTCAAATTTCAATCTATTATTTATTATTAAAATTTGCTAATATTTAATTTTAACCTAATCTATTAGACAAAAGAAATTATATTAAGTAATTTTTTTTTTACAATTTATATTTAAATGAAAATTTATATATAACTAGAATTAATTAACTACTATTTTTATCCTCTTTTTCTCCAATCCGTCTCTCTTTGCAATCTCTTTGTACAAGGTATCATTGGATACATTGTAACATTGAGGCCTGAACAACTCATATTGATTAATCTAAAAATTTTGGAGTCTAGACAAATCAACAACTCTGCTACTCTCAGCAAAAACAAAATCTTATCAATGATTGTTTCATGTTTTTTTTTTTTTATTAATTATTGAGCCGGTGTGAACTATAAAAGTGTTTTTCATACAACCTAGAAGTGTTAGCTTGAATTATCACTTTTTATTTGGATAATAAAATGAAATATTTATATCGATCTGATGTTTTCTTCGGATAATAATCAGATGGAAAAACATAATTGATTCGATTCGAGTTCTAATAAATTGGATTTGTTCACGAACATACAGAAAAAATCGAACATTAACAGAAATAGGTATTTAATATAATTGCAATCTTTTAGAAAACAACCTCTCATTAACATTTCATACTGTGCGAGGCATACATTCTAGACTGTTTTTAAAATAACAATAAGTCTTCGTACATACTGTAAGATAATTGTTATGGATTCGGAACAGTGAGAAGTTTAATATATCATTTAATTTTTACAAAACATATTATGTTGTGTGCTACAGAATTTTCACTTACATCTGATTTATTGCCTTGTTAGAGATTGAATTAAAATTTATTTTTAATAAAAAGTTCCAGTGGATCACTTTGAACTAAGACTTAGTTTTTAACCGACTTCAAAAAAGGAGGAGGTTCTTTATTTGACTGAATTTTTTTTTTTTTTTTTTTATGTCTATGTTACCTCATATATCCGTCAATTTTGAACCGATTTTGAAAAAAAAATTGCATTGGTTTCAGTCTAGCTTCCGATTGGTCTCGTTTTTTTCATTGAAATTAGAAATTTTTGTTATGTTTGTTCAGCCCTAACTTCTTTGTTTATGAACCGATTTCGATGATTCTTTTTTTATTGGAAAGGGGTTATCTTAGGGATGGTGCCATATTAATTTGGCTGATGATATGATCAACGACGAAATAACGTAAATCTCCAATTCTTATGAGCAAATAATCGAAATTATGATAAATAAAATCTTTTATAAAAAAAATATCTTATAACATTCATTTAAAGCCCGCAAACGTTTTGAGAGAATTTTTATATTTATGAATTGAATTTTATTATCTTTTTCTGGGAGAATGGAGAACCAATCGATTTGATTGGGGAATAATGGAATTAAAATAATTATCGGAAAAGAGGTTTTTTTATCTATTTAGATTTTTCCTCTTATTAAAAACAAGGACTAAAGATAAATAAGGACACTCGATGGTGGAGAAGCAATCTCCGAAATCGAAGCTAAAATACAAGGTATACATTATTAATGTAAAATAATTGGTTTAATAAAATAAAAATTTATCTTTTTCTGGATGAGGATAGAGTGAATTGGGAGGAATAATGGAATTGGAATAATTATCGGAAAATATGTTTTTTCTTTAATTAGTTTTTTCCTCTTATTAAAAACAAGGACTAAAAAGATGATCAAGGACACTCGATGGTGGAGAAGTAATCTCCGGAGTCGAAGCTAAAATACAATGTATACATTAATTCATGTAAAATAATTGTTTTAATAAATAATTGTTAAAAAAAAAATTGTTATCATTTTCTGATTCTTTCGCCTGACGCTTTCTCTTACGAGATGCATGCAAGGTATTATATTAAGTCACTATTAATAACATCACTAAAAAGAGAAAAATAAAAATGATTTTTTATAAAAAAAAATAAAACCGATAAAATTAAAATAAAATACACTAAAAGCTATAAAATAATTATCTAATTTATTTAGTTACAACTAAATGACGAAATATTAACATGAAATTACTTTTTGAAGTCGGTGCCAAACATATACATTTTATGAATCGCACTTGACGGATCTTTACTTAGTACGTTTGGCGGGTACGCTCGCTTATAGGTATAGTTTGTTTGGCACCGACTTCAAAAAGTAATTTCATGTTAATATTTCGTCGTTTAGTTGTAACTGAATAAGATAATTATTTTATACCTTTTATTGGATTTTATTTTATTTTTGAGTTATTATTATTTTATTTCTTGCGTTTAATTTTTTTGAAGTCGGTTTTATTGATAACACTAATTCGACAAGTATTAAACAAAAATTTCTCCCCATAAACCTAACAATCGATTCCAGTAAAGTTTTCTACTCTAATTATCATGCAATTTCCCGATTTTTTAAAACACGTCGTTATAACTAATACTACGTGATTATAAATGATAATAAACATAGATGAAAACATAAGGTCTTAGTTTTTTTAGTTATAACTCATGTTCTAATTGAGCTAAAAACAAGTGATAATTTGAAAATCAAAGAGGAATATCTCAACAAAATATTTTGATTTAAAATATTGATGTTTCATATCTAATGGGACTCGAAAATAAGGCCTTATTCGTCATTTTGATCGATAATATCTCAAAACTCTGACGTGTTGTAAAAAATCGAGAAATTACATGATAATCAGCGTATAAAACTCTTCTGGAATCCATTGTTACATTTACGGTTACAAATTTTTGTTTAATTTTTGTCGATCAGTGAAATTGGCTTGCGAGACGAGGACGGCGTGATCTCTCTGATTGGCCGCGCTTTAACGTTAAAGTATCTGGAGGCACCGAGCGATGCACGGTAACCCCTGACCCCCCCAAACCACACACCTCAACCCCCACCACTGCACCCTTACTCCGCCCCACCCCACTCAACTGCGCCCCCAACACCCGGATCCCCCATTAACTGCACCCCACCTCCTGCACCCCCCACCCCCATCCAGATTTTGCACTTCTATCTTTCTAGTGCTCCACATATTATGTGTATATTTCTTTACTCGTACACCAATTTGACCACAAACATTATAAAAAAATAAATAGGAAAATTATTAATTATTAATTGCCCGGAGAAAAGAGAATTGAACATTTAATTTTAATTAGAAGAGTGGAGGGGGAGGCCAAGGAATACCTATAATATATTTAATGTTTCTGGATTTAAAATTAATTGTTGTCTTTCTTTCAGGTTAATTCAATTATACATATTTCAAATTTGCCTCGCCGCAATTTATTCAATGAATTCTATTTATTAAATACATAGCAATATATGTATATAATATATTCAATTATTTCCACACTTATAATAAAGTCTAATTCAAAAATATTCATTTTAGTAAAAGTAAAAAGTAAAGATTTTTCGTAATCAAATTAATTATTCTCAGGTAGACAAATCCCATTCTTAGGGTTTTAAAAAAAGGTTTCCCTTTTCCTTTTGTGCTCAGGCAGACAATGGGTCGGGTAAATCCTTTATTCTCAAAGGCCTTGAAGAAGTATTGTGATTGTGGATTTTAACATATTTTGTTGTCCCTAAACGTTAGAAATATTAATAAATGTTTTATAATTGTTTTTATAATGAACTTTATTTATTTAATAGAATGAAAAATAATCAAGAGCAGGTCTCAATTTTCTGAAAAAACAACACATTATGTATAGCTTTTATTTATTAACAATTGGATGAATAAAAATGAATCATATGGTTGAATCAAAACAGGTGCAGGAGGTGGGGTGCAGTGGTGGGTGATTCGGGGTAGGGCGAGGTTTCGGGGTGGGGTCGAGTAGGGTGTAGGTGGGGGGGGGGTACAGTGGGCGAATATTATATATTTTTGTATTTTTTTTTAATTTAAAAGCGGCTCTCAAATATAAAAATCGACCTTTTTATCAGAATTTTAAATTAATTTAAAAATAATATTAAAATAAAGCTTTTAACTGAAGGAAGAAGTTACCGAGCATCGCTCGGTGCCTCCAGGTACTTATTATTATATTAGATTAATTGAAATAAAACTTTTGCTTCATTTGATATGCAGTTGCTGCATCTGCTGTGCAATTTTAAAAAATTAGGCATATCCTATTTAAATTGTAATTGATTCTTAGAAGTTAATAGAAAATCTCCTTCATATGGCTAGAGGTCATGTTTGTTAACAGATAATGAGGACATCAATCTTATATTATTAAGTGAGCAATTCTATATGGGGTTTTTTTATCACTTTTTTCCCTTACCAAAATAAGGAGTGAGAAAAATATATAATAAATTAAAAATAATGGACATTCAATGGTGAGGCTTTCGGGCCTCGAGACCGAAGTTTTTTTTTGTAATTGTAAAACATTTTTTGTATTTTTGTATTGGATAATAAAAGTCATTATTTATTATTATAGAGTGAGCAATTCTTGTCGTTTCTCGAAAAGGGCTCTAACGATTTGGATGAAATTCACGGGTTAGGGGTTTTTTGTGTTGATTTGTCACGGTCTCATCTTCGGCTAGGTTGTTTTTAATGGATTTTTTGTTAATTGAATTAATTATTCACAGGTGGTTGTCTCGATAAAAATGTATAATTACATTTTTATTCAATTTCCTTTTAATAAATAATTGTTTTTTTAATTTTATATCCCACAATAAGATCATTATAATTATTATTATATATTAAAAGTTGTGAAATTTAATTGATTGAATTATCGGAAAAGAGGTTTTTTATCTAATTAGATTTTTCCTTTTATTAAAAACAAGGACTAAAGATGAATAAGGACACTCGATGGTGGAGAAGTAATCTCCGGAATCGAAGCAAAAAAATACAATGTATACATTGAAGGAGACAATAAAAGAGTGTGTCTTCTGCTGGAATTATAAATTTTATTTATTTATAACGAGACTATAGTTTCGAGGGCTTTGCCCTCTTCATCAGTCTATTACAATGTATTCACAGGAATTAATATAGTCTCGTTATAAATAAATAAAATTTATAATTCCAGCAGAAGACACACTATTTTATTGTCTCCTTCAATATATAAAAATTCTGCTACTCTCGGAAAAAACTTTCAATTTAATGTATACATTAATTAATGTAAAATAATTGGTTTAATTTAATTGATTAAAGGTGTTTTTCTATAAAATAATTTATTAGAATATAAATTTAATTCTCTTAAATCGTGCCTCCTTCTTCAGGATTTAAAAGGGGCAACGAAAGAACCTCCGTGTATATTAATATTATTTTTAAATGCAATTACATTCCAAACTTTGTGGCCAATGATAAGTCCTGATGATGGCCATAGCGGGTGTAAACGTTGGTAAAAATATAAATTAAGTTTTATTGCAATTTTATTTTATTTTGGCTGCGATTAAAAATCGACCTTTTTAACTGAATTTAAAATTAAAAACAATAATTAACAGGAATAGCAGGGAATTGGACAAAAATTAAAAACAGAGTTTTTATTGAATGGGCCAGACGTTTCGTCGATTAATTTCGACTTCCTCAGTGGCTCATTCTATCACTCTTTGTCAAAAGACAATTCCACTACGCGACGAAACATCCTTTAATCTTTTTATTATTTTAACTACAATACATTGTTGGCTTAGGCCTCAATTGCTCAAGAATCTTGAACTTTTTTACACTTGAACAATTAAAAACTTTAAATCAAAATTCTCACAAAAAATATGTTGTTTTTACTAAAAAATATAAAAAAAAAAAGGAAAAACAACATATTTTTTGTGAGAATTTTGATTTAAAGTTTTTAATTGTTCAAGTGTAAAAAGTTCAAGATTGTTGAGCAATTGAGGCCTAAGCCAACAATGTATTGTAGTTAAAATAATAAAAAAGATTAAAGGATGTTTCTTCGCGTATTGGAATTGTCCTTTGACAAAGAGTGATAGAATGAGCCATTGAGGAAGTCGAAATTAATCGACGGAACGTCTGGCCCATTCAATAAAAACTCTGTTTTTAATTTTTGTCCAATTCCTGCTATTCCTGTTAATTAATGCTTATGTATTATTATGGATACGAGTGATTTACCATTAAAAACAATATTAATATATCGTAATAAAACTTGAGTAAGATACGAGGTAGGTTTCACAAAAAAGAAATAAAACAAAATTGAGTTTTGAATTCGATATATTTCGGGGGTTAGCCCATCATCAGGAGTCTAAGAAAACTGATTATATATTGGAAAAATAGTTTTACAAGTAACAATTTTAAATTTTTTTTTAAATGTATGTGGTGAGAGGAAAGTAGGAAAAGAGAAGAAGTTGTTCTAAGAATTAATATTTTCTATTGAGATTTGAACTGGCTAAAAGGAAGCTATACGTGCTGTTATAATAACGAATGGACAAGTACCTGAGAAGGTACAACTTGAAAGGTACATGAGAGAGTACAATTAACCTAGTATATTCAATGTGCGAACAATGGAAGGAATGTTTAGTTAATTTATTATAACATATAATCAATAATTGTATTTTTATACACTTCCAATTGATTATTTAAAATATTTGAATTATTCGAGAGGGCTATTTTTATTTCGGTGGATTCTAAGAGATCCAATTTAAGGCCTTTTCTTTCGAAATGAATGGGGATAGGGTTATTATTAGAGGTTGAATGGTTGGATTCATGTAAGTGAATTTCGAAGGCTGAGGTCGAATCTAAATTAATGTTATCGGATTTATTAAGATGATTAAGTGCTCTTACATGCTCCTAGTAACGTATTTTGAATGAGCGGCCTGTCTGCCCTATATAAAAAGCATCACAATCTTGACAAGTTAGTTTACACACTCCTGATTTGTCTAATTTATCAATTTTGTCTATTTTATTGTTAATTAATTGGGTGCCTAAATTGTTGTTGTTGTATAAAACAGGAGTGATTCCATATGATCTAAGGGTATAAGAGAAATATATCGAATTCAAAACTCAATTTTGTTTTATTTCTTTTTTGTGAAACCTACCTCGTATCTTACTCAAGTTTTATTATTATATTAAAATGTTTCACCTAGAACCAACACCGAACTCCTTAAAAGTTATTAATATATCGCTTTTAAACTGAATCAAAAAATTACCGAGCATCGCTTGAAATAAAGTGAATAAAATCCAATGCGAAATAGCTTTTAAGCCTATAGGTAAAGGATAAATCTATTTTGTAGAACTTTTATCTTCTCTCTAGATATGTTTTTTCTATTTCTATAAAGCAGAAAATGTTTTCGAAACAAGACAATTTTGTCAAACATAGATGTTTAAGAATCGAAACGAAACGGATGTTTAAGAGATTTGAAAAGTATTTGGTGTGTGAATAAAACGACGTATTTTCAATGGATAAAAAGATTTCATGGTAGCTTTAAAAAATCTCTGTCTACTTTCTTTCAATTGATACGTGAATCTGATCTAAATACAATAAATTTCTTTTCGAAGGGTAGATGGTGATAAGGGGTGACCCTTATCAACTGTATTGAAAAATTTCAAGGGAAAAAAATATTAATTTTTAAAAAACTAAACTAATTTTAAATAGTATATATTTTATAGAGGATTTAAAGAGCGTATTTTCGTTTGAATATCTGAAATAATTGCTAAGACGGCAATTATAAATATTGGTGATGAACACAGAGAAGCCAAAATAAAAAAAGGTGTAAGACAAGGATGTGCTGTCACCCATGATTTTCAACTTATACATAGAAGAAGCGATTAAAGAATTCAAAGACAAAATTGATACAGGTATAGAAATCCAAGGTCAAAAGATCGCTATGTTAAGATTTGCCGATGACATTGCCCTTCTAGGAAGCAATAAAAAAGAATTAGAGGACGCCTTGAATGGAATTAACCAAATCCTAATAGAAGAAATCAAAATGAAAATAAACAAGAATAAAACCAAGGTCCTAGTATGTACAAAAAAAGAACAAACGAGACAGGAATGCATCAAAATTAACCAAGAAAACCTAGAAGGAGTTAAGGAATTCCGCTACCTAGGAAGTAAAATAACATGGGATGGGAGGAGCAAAAACGAAATTAAATCAAAAATTGCCCAAGCAAAAATGGGGTTTAATACAAAACAAAAACTACTATGCTCCTCCTCAATCAGCTTAGCAAACAGGAAGTTGCTATTGAAGACATATGTATGGAGCATAGCCATGTACGGGTGTGAAACCTGGACAATTAGAGAAGAGGAGAGAAAGAGATTAGAGGCTTTCGAAATGTGGTGCTACAGAAGAATGATGAATATCAAATGGATGGATAAAATTACAAATGAAGAAGTTCTTGGAAGAATCGGAGAAAGAAGAACCTTGTGGAAGAGTCTGAAGAAGAGAAGAGGTCAGATGATGGGGCACACACTGAGACATGGGGGACTGCTTAGGGATATCTTGGAGGGGAGGTGGGAAAGAAAAGGGGAAGGGGAAGAACCAGATTAGAATATTTCAACCAAATAATTGGGGATATGGGATGCCAGACATTTAGAGAGGTTAAACAGCTGGCGGGGGACAGAGTCAGTGGAGACGGATTGTTGCATCAAACCAGTCTTAGGACTGTATACTCAATGATGATGATGAATTACTTTTCTAGCCCTCTCTTCGAAGGGTAGGTGATGATAAGGGGGGACCCTTATCAACTGTATTGAAAATTTCAAGGGAAAAAAATATTAATTTTTAAAAAACTAAACTAATTTTAAATAGTATATTTTCTAGAGAGTTTAAAGAGAGTATTTTCGTTTGAATATCTGGAAAATAATTACTTTTTTAGCCCTCTCTTCGAAGGGTAGGTGATGATAAGGGGGGACCCTTATCAACTGTATTGAAATTTAATTCATCGTGTGTTCTTAGTTCAAAAGAGAATTCAATTTACCAGGGATCTCGTCGAGAGGTCAAAAAGTGTCATTTTTTGGGATGGATGGATGGATGTGTGTTATCGTTTTTTTCGTCCACGATTTTTTCCACACCGTTGCACTAATTGAATTGAAATTGAAAACCTACTATTAGTTTAACAAAGTGAAGCGCTGATTAGTTTTTGGTACATATCGGTCCACAAACATCAGTACTTTATTTCAGTATTTTTTTAGTTTTTTCTAAATATCTTGAAAATGACTTAACCAATTTTGATGAAATTTAATATCCTAATTAAATACCTTGGGGACCACAAAAAAGGTTAAATAAAGTTTTTAGTAAAATTATATTTTAAAGTACTTTACTCTAGAACATATTAATATTTCAAATGAATTTGGATAAAGTTTAGCAACGATCCGTTGCAGTTTATTTAAAAATACATTCATTGTTTTTTTGCATAAGCATTTAATGAATGAGATTGTCCTCTGATTGATGCAAATAAACATATATATATCGAATATTCATTGTATTTGCATCAAGCAGAGAACAACCTCATCGATTTCTCATTATGAATAGTAATTTTAATAATTAATTGTTTTTTATTAAATATCTATCATAAAATTCGATACAACATAAATTAGCTTTTACTCCATAAAAATTTCGCAATATCTACAATAGGGTGGATTTGTTGAAATGTTTGTTTAAAAGTATAGAACTTTTCCTTGGAAAAAAAAAATAGATTCTAGGCTATCTGATAAAATCCCTCCCAATCTTACCTTTAAGCATTAAGGTGCAAATAAAACGAACGTTAAAATAAAATTGCAATAAACGTTAAATACCACGTTACGATTCTTCCCGATTTCTTTTGACGATCTTCCCATTTCGATTGGGAAAAAAAGAAAGACTTTAAACACGGCGCGCTCTCTGCAAATGCTGTGTGTGTGTTACTAGAAAGTTGTGTAGACTCTAGTTCAAAAACCAATGAAGGCATCAAAATGAAATTTTATATTTAGATATATATTATAGTGAAATTAAAGGCTGATTAGATTTTGGTGTAAATCAAACCGAAAATTGAAGAGCGTTACCTCATATCTCTGGCAATTGTGAACCGATTTTGAAAATTTATTTTGCATTGGGTCCAGTCTACCTTCCGATTGGTCACATTTTTTATAGGTATTAGACCTTTTTTGTTAGATTTGTTCAGGACTAACTTCTTTGTTTATGATTTCGATGATTCTTTTTTTATTGAAAAGGTGGTATCTTAGGGATAGTGCCATATTAATTTAGTCGGATTCTGATATGATCACTATTAATAACATCACTAAAAAGAGAAAAATAAAAATAATTTTAATTCATCGTGTGTTCTTAGTTCAAAGAGAATTCAATTTTATAATAAAATAACTAGAACTACATTTTGATCTGATTTTTCAATTAAAAAAAATATGAAGTTTTTTTATACTATAAAATGAATTCTCAACTCAAGGTGGTAAATTGTATATGATAGATGAAGCTTTTTTTAATTAATATTTTGATTTCAAATATTGCTCTTTTTGAAAACTTGAGCTGATGTGGTCTATCGGTTTCAATTTTTACAATAACCATAGAAAAAGAAGAAAATTTGTATCTTTGGTGATTTCTGTTATTATTATTATTATTTTAATAAAATTCTTATACAAAACTTGACCATATTTATATACATATATATTCCAGCTGCAAAGTCTGGCCAGGGGGCTACGTTCGCTAGACTCCGTAGTGAATTTTGAAATAATAATTTAAATTTCCTAATTTCAATAATTTTATTTGTCATTAACTATTAGTGGGTTTTAAAATTAAAAAACTCACGTCGATATCGTCGCACAAACCAATATAATAACGATAGATAGATAGATAGATATACACTACAGTGCAAAAAAATCGATCCACCAATAAAACCTTTATTAAATACCAAATCATTTTTAAAATTTTTACCAAAAACCATATAATTTGTTCTAGTAACTCCTAAACTAACATTAATCAATTTTGTTGATAGTTTTTGAATTAAAAAAAAAAATAAGTAAAATTAAATTAAAAGATACAATTACAAGTTATCATACTTTCTCAATATTGTTTTACATTTAAATAAAGTTTTAATAAAAGATCAAATTCCATTTGAAATATCAATAAAATGAATATTTTGAATTAAGCATCATTGATAGAAACATAAAATATACAAAATGGATATTTCTGAAGTTCAAGCAGTTCAATTTGTGTGCCTAATTAATCAAGGGCTAAGTCAACGCCAAGTGGCAAGTACAATTTCAGTAGGCAATAATTTCAATAATGTATGGTTATTTGTAAAAAAATTAAAAATGATTTACTATTTAATAAAGTGTTTATTGATGGTTCGATTTTTGCTCCGGAGTGTAGTTGCGAAAATACAAACATAAATATTGTCTTTTTATAATCTTCAGAAATACATACATTCACACTTGAATGATGAGCATATTTTGAATTTTTAAAAGTAAATAGGAATATTGTGATAGGGAAATAATCAATTATGTGTTGAGACGCTTAATCAATTTAAAGTAACAAAAGGATAATAGAGTAAAATCCGTTGGGTAGAGTTGGAGAGAGGCGGTGTGTTAAATCTTGAAAGCTATCAACATGTTTAACAAGGTAACTTGTTAAGTGAGAGAAAGTTTCTGGGGGTGAAAAGTGGAAAAGCAATAAGTTGATGCGACAGGTGCTGGATGCGGCGGGGGGGGGGAGGCCGGGGCCGGGGGTTCCCACATGCAGATGCTGCTTCCCCGGAATACGGAAATAAACCAAACGTTTTATTATCAAATGTGAATCATAAAGAAAATACGAACGAATAGCATGTGAGGAATAGAAACGTTGAAAGGTAGTTTAAATAATTGATTTTTCTCCTCGAAAAGAAAATATTATAAACTAGGTGCAAGGCCCGCTTTTGGCGACCCTTGACCAGGTTTGGCACAAAAATCTTCTTGCCAAACTGCCAGCCTTCGGATTCACACCAACTCTTCGCAAATGGATAGAAAGCTTTCTGACAAACCGAAGTATAAAAGTTGTGGTGGATGGAACATCATCTGAATCGTTCTCCACAAACTCTGGTGTTCCCCAAGGCTCCGTAATCTCCTCCACACTTTTCCTAATGTATATAAACGACCTTTTCGATCAAACGGCAAACCCCACTCATTGTTACGCCGACGATAGCACTCTACACGGTAAACCCTCACTCCCGAACAATCGAATCAATGTTACCTCCTCAATTACTCTCGACCTAGACAAACTGAATAAATGGGGCTCACAAAATTTAGTTAACTTCAATTCAAACAAGACTCAATGTTGTCTAATTTCTAGGCGCGAAAATAAAGATTTCCCTGATATTCTCTTCGATTCGAATACCCTAAAAATGTGTGACAGCCTATCCATGCTGGGCGTCTCTGTCGCATCTGACCTGTCTTGGAATGAACACATCTCCTCTGTGGCGAAATCTGCAGCAAGGAAGATTGGCTTCTTATTCAGGTCCAAGCGATTTTACAAACCCCCACAACTTCTCACCATCTACAAGGCCCAAATCCGCCCCTGTCTCGAATACGGCTCTCATCTGTGGAGAGGGGCCTCAAAATACTCTCTTGCTACCCTGGATGCAATTCAGAAACGAGCCGTCAGGCTAATTGACGATTCTACCCTCACCGACTCCCTCGACTCGCTGGCTCATCGAAGAGATGTCTCTGCCCTTTCCCTTTTCTATAGATACTATCACGGCAGGTGCTCTGATGAGATAAAATCAATAATTCCCTCCAAAGCATGCTTTGCACGTAGCACGCGTTTTGCCGACTCCCAACACTCTTTCGCGGTTAAATTAGAAAAGTGCCGGACCACTTCATTCGCCAATACATATATCCCCATGACTTCAAGGAACTGGAACTCTCTTCCAGCCTCTATCTTTCCCAGCACCTATAATCTTCAAACCTTCAAAACCGGAGTGCATAGACACCTACGTCTACACCCTCTCACTTAATCAACTTTCTCTTCTCTTCGGTAATGCAAGGGTCTTTCGAGATCTATAGGGGCTGCATCTTTACTGGTGCACCCCTTCTTGCATTCGATTGCATTAAAAAAAAACAAAAAAAAACCCCTCTTGCTAGCCAAGGGGCTGCCCCGAACCCCTTCCTTCTTGGTTATCAAAGAAGACCGAAAAGGAGTACCTTAGCTTCGTGGCAGAAGGTATATAACCTAGAACTTTAATGAATAAACGGGCTATCTAATGGAAAAATAATTTTTCAAATTGGATTAATATTTCCAAAGGTCTCGGGAAAAATTCTCCCATTACTTGTCAAATATACAATTATTTGTGAAATTTTAAGTAACTCTGCAAAATTTGGTCTAAATCAGACAAAGGTTTCAAGTTTTTTCAAAAACCTTCCACCCTAATAGAAGAGTATGGTCTAAGTGCCAAAAATGTAGAATCGAGATAATCAAATAAAAGTGGATATTGATCAGGCAATCCAAAATTCAAAAAAAGAGACATAGTTATTAACTAATTAAAGGAATCGAAGGGAGTTGGACAAGACTTTAAATTAAATTAAATACAAGTTTTGATTGAATATGCCATACGTTTCGTTGCTGTTTTGCAACTTCTTCAGTGGCTCATTTATTAAACTTATTTGTCAGGATTTTTTACTACGAGAAAAAACATTTCTATTCTTTTTTCTATCGCAATTCATTCAATTCATCAAATAACATAAAATATAAACCTTTTAAACAAAGTAATTGTTTTCTGTCAAAAAACTATGTTAAAAAATAAGATATCATTATATTTCCTTCAGGCAAAATGAAAAGAAATTAAATTACTGAGGTCAACACGCATCTCAAACAGTGAGTTAATTCACTTAAGGAAACTCAGAAATGTAAAATTTAAAAAAAATATAAGGCCAAAGGCAAGATAAATGAAAGAAAACTAGCTAGAAGCAAATAGAAACGAGAAAAAAATAAATGAGCCACTGAATAAGTTGCAAAACAGCAACGAAACGTATGGCATATTCAATCAAAACTTGTATTTAATTTAATTTAAAGTCTTGTCCAACTCCCTACGATTCCTTTAATTATTAATCATGGACACGAATAATGAAATATTATTATAGTTATTAACTATCTTTTGATTCATAAACCGACGTTTCGGAGGCTTATTCCCCCCTTCTTCAGTGTCTGTAATCAATTAAATTTTAATATAAATAAGACATATACCTATACATTATATTTTTTTTATTTTATTAATTTATTTTTTTAATCAAAAAATTTTTAAAAAAGAAAATCAAAAATCGTAAAAGGGTCTAATACGTATTATTGAAAAGAGTCTAAGTACCACAAAATAGACAGCATTTTAATAACTTAAATTGAAAGTTTTTTGCCGAGGGTAGCAGAATTTTTATATATTGAATGAGAGAATAAAAGAGTGTGTATTTTGCTGGAATTATAAATTTTAGCACCTGGAGGCACCGAGCGATGCTCGGTAACTTCTTCCTTCAGTTAAAAGTTTTATTTTAATATTATTTTTAAATTAATTTAAAATTCTGATAAAAATGTCGATTTTTATTTGAGAGCTGTTTTCAAATTAAAAAAAAATACAAAAATATATAATATTCCCCCACTGTACCCCCCCCTCCCCACACACCTCCACCCCCGGATCACCCACCTCTGCACCCCACCTCCTGGACCTGTTTTGATTCAACCATATGATTCATTTTTATTCATCCAATTGTTAATAAATAAAAATAATCAAAATGTGTTGTTTTTTCAGAAAATTCAGACCTGCTTATGCGAAATATGTTTTTAAATAAATTCTTGATTATTTTTTATTCTATTAAATAAATAAAGTTCTTTATAAAAACAATTATAAAACGTTTATTAATATTTCTAACGTTTATGGAGAACAAAATATGTTAAAATCCACAATCACAATACTTCTTCAAGGCCTTGTAGAACAATGAATTAAGGCAACCCATTGTCTGCCTGTGTACAAAAAGAAAATAGTAACCTTTTTTAAAACCCTAAGAATGAGATTTGTCTACCTGAGAATAATTAATTTGATTACGAAAAAACCCATCAAAAACAATTTTGTCGAAGATGAGACCGTGACAGATCGAATTGTCACCCCAAAAACCCCCTAACCCGTGAATTTCATCAAAATTGGTAGAGTCGTTTTCAAAATATAACCAAGATACAAATATACAAACAAATATATTTACAAATAAATATACAATTTTTGCTCGTTTAATAAGAGTAGATTTATAACGAGACTATAGTTTCGAGGGCTTTGCCCAATTCATCAGTCTATTGCAATGATTCACTGTAATTGAATCAATTATAATAGACTAATGAAGAGGGCAAAGCCCTCAGAAACTATAGTCTCGTTATAAATAAAATTTATAATTCCAGCAAAAGACACACTCTTTTATTGTCTCCTTCAATTTTAATAACTTTTAACTAGCACAACTCGGCACATAGATTCTTTAGAAATAAAATACGCTGGCACATACAGGCAGCGCGAACTTTCCCCTAGCGGATGAAGACCTACTGGCACCTACTACCTTTGGAATTTTATTAGGCTTGGCACAGGCCTTTTCTACATGTATAATTAAAAATATCTGAATTTGGCACTTAAACCCTTTAAATAGAAATATAAAAAATATTATTAACTATCTTTAATAATTTTTTTACTTTATCCAATGCGAATCATGGGGAAAGTATTGTAATCGCTCTCGCGGCAAGCGCGACTTCAAAGGGTCCTCAGGTAAAGACTACGGAACCCATGGACTCAATTAAGGTCACAAATTGAAGTATTCAATTAGATTGAATTTTAGCACGTGCCGGTTTTGCCAAAAATTACCAGGGATCTCGTCGAGAGGTCAAAAAGTGTCATTTTTTTTGAAGTGCATGGGATGGATGGATGGTGTGTTATCGTTTTTTTCGTCCACGATTTTTTCCACACCGTTGCACTGATTGAATTGAAATTGAAAACCTACTATTAGTTTAACAAAAAGTGAAGCGCTGATTAGTTTTTGGTATACATATCGGTCCACAAACATTAGTACTTTATTTTAGTATTTTTTTAGTTTTTTCTAAATATCTTGAAAATGACTTAACCAATTTTGATGAAATTTAATATCCTAATTAAAGTACCTTGGGGACCACAAAAAAGGTTAAATAAAGTTTTTAGTAAAATTATATTTTAAAGTACTTTACTCTAGAACATATTAATATTTCAAATGAATTTGGATAAAGTTTAGCAACGATCCGTTGCAGTTTGTTTAAAAATACATTCATTGTTTTTGCATACAGCATTTAATGAATGAGATTGTCCTCTGATTGATGCAAATAAACATATATATATCGAATATTCATTGTATTTGCATCAAGCAGAGAACAACCTCATCGATTTCTCATTATGAATAGTAATTTTAATAATTAATTGGTTTTTATTAAATATCTATCATAAAATTCGATACAACATAAATTAGCTTTTTACTCCATAAAAATTTCGCAATATCTACAATAGGGTGGATTTGTTGAAATGTTTGTTTAAAAAAGTATAGAACTTTTCCTTGAAAAAAAAATAAATAAAGATTCTAGGCTATCTGATAAAATCCTCCCAATCTTACCTTTAAGCATTAAGGTGCAAATAAAACGAACGTTAAAATAAAATTGCAATAAACGTTAAATACCACGTTACGATTCTTCCCGATTTCTTTTGACGATCTTCCCATTTCGATTGGGAAAAAAAGAAAGACTTTAAACACGGCGCGCTCTCTGCAAATGCTGTGTGTGTGTTACTAAATATTGTGTAGACTCTAGTTCAAAAACCAATGAAGGCATCAAAATGAAATTTTATATTTAGATATATATTATAGTGAATTTAAAGGCTGATTAGATTTTGGTGTAAATCAAACCGAAAATTGAAGAGCGTGGGTAAGGTCTAAACTTTAGACTTCAAAAAAGGAGGAGGTTCTCTATTCGGCTGATTTTTACTTTATCCAATGCGAAGCATGGGAGAAAGTATTGGAATCGCTCTCGCGGCAAGCGTGACTTCAAAGGGTCCTCAGGTAAAGACTACGGAACCCATAGACTCAATTAAGGTCACAAATTGAAGTATTCAATGAGATTGAATTTTAGCACGTGACGGTTTTGCCAAAAATTACCTGGAATCTCGTCGAGAGGCCAAAAAGTGCCATTTTTTTTGGAAGTGCGTGGGGATGTATGTATGTATGTATGTATGTGTGTTATCGTTTTTTTCGTCCACGATTTTTTCCACACCTTTGCGCTGATTGAATTGAAATTGAAAACCTACCATTATTTTAACAAAATGAAGCGCTGATTAGTTTTTGGTACATATCGGTCCACAAACATTAGTACTTTATTTCAGTACTTTTTTAGTTATTTCTAAATATCTTGAAAATGACTTAACCAATTTTGATGAAATTTAATATCCCAATTAAGTACCTTGGGGACCACAAAAAAGGTTAAATAAAGTTTTTAGTAAAATTATATTTTAAAGTACTTTACTCAAGAACATATTAATATTTCAAATGAATTTGGATAAAGTTTAGCAACGATCCGTTGCAGTTTATTTTTTGTGCCTATGTTACCTCATATCTCCGGCAATTGTGAACCGATTTTGAAAATTTATTTTGCATTGGGTCCAGTCTACCTTCCGATTGGTCACATTTTTTTATAGGTATTAGACCTTTTTTGTTAGGTTTGTTCAGGACTAACTTCTTTGTTTATGATTTCGATGATTCTTTTTTTATTGAAAAGGTGGTATCTTAGGGATGGTGTCATATTAATTTGGTCAAGTTCTGATGATATGATCACTATTAATAACATCACTAAAAAGAGAAAAATAAAAATAATTTTTAAGAAAAAAATAAAACCGACTTCAAAAAATTAAATCCAACAAATAAAATACACCAAAAGGTATAAAATAATTATTATCTTATTTAGTTACAACTAAACGACGAAATATTAACATGAAATTACTTTTTGAAGTCGGTGCCAAACAGAATACCTTTTATGAATCGCATTCGACGGATCTTACTTAGGGCCGGTTGTATGTCGCAAAGTAAATGCTTTTTACCACTAACACAGGGTAGATGGTAAATGGAGGGACTCGGATGGCCAATCAGATGCCAGGCAGATCAGTGACAGTGACGGTGCCTGGCATCTGATTGGCCATCCCAGTCCCTCCATTTACCATCGACCCTGTGTTAGTGGTAAAAAGCATTTACTTGCGACATACAAACGGCCCTTAGTACGTTTGAGCTGGTACGCTCGCTTATAGGTATAGTTTGTTTGGCACCGACTTCAAAAAGTAATTTCATGTTAATATTTCGTAGTTACCCCCTTATTTGGTTGTTTTTTTTATTGATATTGATGTGAGAAGGAGATACACCAGAAGGTCCATCCCCTAAAGGCCTGTATGGGCTGGCCCCTCCATCGTGAAAAGAACATAGTAGAAGGAAAGAAGCCGGGATCACGAGCCAAATCTCAGAAAGTTAGATACAATCCATTATCCAATTTACTAAGTTTTAGGGGCTTCGAGCAGTGGTAAATTCTCCGATCGATAAATTAGGTTTTTAAATTTATCTCCCACTTAATTAAACGTTTGATTTCACTCTTGCTTTGTTATTAGAGTTTAATTCTTTTATTAATTTTACTATCCGGTCGGGAATTTTTCTTTCTCTAAGGCAGTCAATTATATCATCTAATCTTATTCTATCGAAAGCCTTTGTAAGGTTCACATAGCAAAGATATGCCGAGTTGTTAAATTCAATTGACTTCTCGACTATCGGACGTATAATGAAGATAGCATATGTTGGTGATCGATTTTTCCTAAATCCTTGGTGCTCCTCTCTTGTCGATATGAAGTTAAGCAATTTGGCTAGGATAATTTTAGAGAAAAGTTTTAGGCCAGTATTTAGCAAGCTTATTCCACGGTAATTATCTGGATTTGCTTTAGAACCCTTTGTGAATATCGGGATTATTGTTTATATATCATTTTGGCTTGTTTCATGATGTTTTGGAACAATTGAGTCACATTCAAGGTCAATTCGATGCCACCATACTTCAACACCTCATTAGATATACCATCCCGGGGATTTTTTATTTTTTAGGGATTTTAGTACTTTTTCTACATCCTCTATAGATAGGGGTATGTCGTCCATAAGATTTATTTTCGATTTATTAAAATGACTCTCTATGTGAAATTGATAGTGGTCAAAAAAAAGGGGAGCCCACAACACATATTTTGAAATTGGTGTCCAATGGTACGAGGAAAACAAACCCTAGGTGAAAGAAATTAAATATTTACTTAAAAATTATTTTTCTCCAGGTATTTTCAAACATAAACATTTTAAACATTTTTTAACCGACTTCAAAAAAGGAGGAGGTTCTCTATTCGACTGATTTTTTTTTTTTTTTTTTTTTTTTTGTGCCTATTTTACCTCATATCTCCGCCAATTGTCAACCGATTTTGAAAATTTTTTTTGCATTGGGTCCAGTCTAGCTTCCGATTGGTCCCATTTTTTTCTTTTTTTTCATAGGTATTAGACCTTTTTTATTAGGTTTGTTTAGACCTAACCTCTTTGTTTATGAACCGATTTCGATGGTTCTTTTTTTATCCGAAAGGGGTGTCTTAGGGATGGTGTCATATTAATTTGGTCAAGTTCTGATGATATGATCACTATTAATAACATCACTAAAAAGAGAAAAATAAAAATAATTTTTAAGAAAAAAATAAAAACCGACTTCAAAAAATTAAATACAACAAATAAAATACACTAAAAGGTATAAAATAATTATTATCTTATTTAGTTACAACTAAACGACGAAATATTAACATGAAATTACTTTTTGAAGTTGGTGCCAAACATATACCTTTTATGAACGCACTCGACGGATCTTACTTAGTACGTTTGGCGGGTACGCTCGCTTATAGGTATAGTTTGTTTGGTACCGACTTCAAAAAGTAATTTCATGTTAATATTTCGTCGTTTAGTTGTAACTAAACAAGATAATAATTATTAGTGTATTTTATTTGTTGCATTTAATTTTTTGAAGTCGGTTTTTATTTTTTTCTTAAAAATTATTTTTTAGAGAATTCATTACTAAAAGTTGTAATTGTTATTATTTTCTTCAATTGATTGATTACAGCAGAGGATTAAAGGATTGGATGTATTAGTGGTCCAGGCACGGAATGCAACTGTTGACATTGAAATGCCATTGGATAATAGGCAATGTCGTATTATCCATTGAAATTTTGGAACAATGGGTCGGCTGTTGAATGCTGATAAAAATAATAATTGGATGAATTGTCATTAGAAGAGAATGATGCAAGATTATCAAGCTTCATACAAAGTAGCTACTGTATTCTGTAGGTACGTTTAACTTGAAAACCGGACTATTGCAATATGAAGATTATCTACAAACAGTATAGATAGCTTTCAAATAGATATATAGACATTTTTAATATAAATATAAACAAAACCGTAAAGTTAGAATGAAGTTTACAATGAGAGATTCAAAGCTGGACTCGAATAAATAACTTATATAGAAAGTATGAAGATTTATTTATTATTTCCCTAAAGATTAAGTAGTTATTGAAATGATGTCGTAGGAAGTTGGACAAAAAAATCAAATTAAAAACAAAGTTTTATTATTTAATATGTTTGACGTTTCGACACTTTATTTATGACTTCTTCAATGGTTTATTACACAACTCAATTGTCTGGTGGCCTTGAAACTATGAGAAAATCATCAATATAATAATTTTGGGAATTCTATATCTCTATGTTCACCGACCTTCTGCTTAAGTGGCTTAACCGATTGACTTCAAATTTGAAACATAGACTAGTGAAGAGTCAAGTAGTCGGTGTGATTAAAAAAAGTGAACTTCTAGTCCCAGAAGGAACTTTAGCATTTTTTTGCTATTCTTATTCCAAGTTCTAATAAGAAAACTCTAATTGAATTTTTTCTATAAATTTAAATTTAATATTTTTAAAATCCACAAAAAGTTTATTATAATACAATTTATAAAATATATCCGGAATTCCTAATTACAACAAATAAAATATAGTAGAACTGTAGAATCCCATAATTATTATCTCGGGAAAATGGATGTAATATTATTGTAAACATTATATAGCAAAGCATTTTGCAGCTGAAAAAACTCAATATGGCGAATTTTCGAATTGCTATCACAAAGATAAAATTAATTTACCACCAATGACATCGCCACCAGAGTATGTCAAAAATATATACTTTAAAGAAAACATAAGACATATGTAAAATTTCAAGGTACGTTTCACAAAACATTTTGTGAAACCTACCTTTTTACTTATTTTTTATTAAAAATGTTTCACCTTGAACCGACACATAACTCTTTACAATTATAAATATGAATATTTATTTATTATTTCTGTAAAGATTAAGTAGCTATTAAAATGGAATAGTAGGAAGTTTAACAAAAAAAAAATCAAATTAAAAACTGAATTTTATTATTTAATATGCTGAACGTTTCGTCACTTTATTTATGACTTCTTCAGCGGCTTATTACACAACTCAATTGACTGATAGGCATTGAAACTATGAGAAAATTAACTTTTTTCATCTCTGAGATGCAAGCTCGCAAAGAGTCAGGACCAAGACTGGACATCGAAATACTTTCCCATTATATTCTATAGAATATAAATGTGAAAGTAACATCAATATAATAGTTTTAGGATTCTATATCTCTATGTTCACCGACCTCCCGGTTAAACGACTTAACCGATTGACTTCAAATTTGAAACATATACTCCTCAGGGGCAAAGTAAGCGGTGTGATTCATAAAAAGTGAACTTTTAACCCCAGAAGGAGGGTCAGATAGGCTAGGCGGTAGCGTGACAGCGAGCTAACCAGGGGACCCGGGTTCGAATCCGACTCGAGGCATTCAGCTAAAAATCTGACCCCCGGGGATAGAGACAAATTTAAAAAAAAATATAACTAGTATCGTAATTAGGCTTATGGCTAGAAAGGCCGAAAAGCCAAAAAAAAAAACCCCAGAAGGATAAGTTTACCGACCTCTTTTTTCCATTTTATATTCTTATTCAAAGTTCTAATAAGAAAACCTAAATGAATTTTTAACCGGCTTCAAAAATGGAGGAGGTTCTCTATTCGACTGATTTTTTTTTTTTTTTTTTTTACAAATTTAAATTGAATATTTTTAAAACCCAAAAACAGTTTAATATAATTCAATTTATAAATTATATCAAAAATTTCTAAGTGTTTTTAAGTAATATCATCAAAAATACTGAAAAAAGAATACTCTATTTCTTATTCCTAGTCAAATATAAAATAATCGTATTATTTATTTATTTTAATATTCCTGGGATGAATTATGACTATGTCTCACTCTATGTTCACCAGCCTCGAGATTAAACGGCTTAACCGATTGAGTTGAAATTTAAAAAATTGACTCCTGAGGGGTCAAATAAGACGTGTGATTCATAAAAAGTGAACTTTTAGTCCCAGAAGGATAAGTTTACAGAACTCTTTTTTTTCAATTTACTATTCCAATTTCTAATATGAAAACTATAATTGAATGTTTTCTACAAATTCAAATTTAACCAGTTTAATATAATACAATTTATAAAATATACCCGCAATTTGTGTTTTAAAGTAATATCCTCAAAAATACTGAAGGAAAGAATATTATTTTCTTATTCCTATTCAAATATAAAATAATCGTATTATTTATTTATTTTTCTTTATAATATGCCAGGGATGAATTATGAGTATGTCTCACCCATTTCTTGAGTTAGTTGACAATATCAGGCCACAAAACTTTGCATTTCGATTTCATTTCTATTCTTCTTCACACCTTGAAAGAAAGATTTATCGCTGTTCGACGAGTTGGCGCTTTTTTAGTAGCGATGGCGACGACGATTTATCTATTGCTCTTCCTGCGGTTAAAAGAGCTGCTAGCTAAACACAAAGAAAGCGATGATAAGAGCCGAGAGGGGCCAAGTAGTAGCGGCTTAGTTGTTTTCAGAGAGCAAGCACACCCTTGAGTGAAAGGAAAAAAAAAGAAGAATTTATCTCCAAAATAAAAAATAAAAATGTGAGGAAAAATGGGAAACTTTTCAATACTGGTTACGCTTCCAAAAATTTTTATGATTCCGCAATTGTATTCTCAGTGAATAGTTATAAGTACACTGAAAAAACGATATATTTATAATTTAAGTATTCTCATATTTTCTAGATATATTAATAGTTAAGATGCTGATATTCCAACGAAGTAAATTATGAAAATATTGTTATTTGAGTAAAATAGTGGAATAGTTAAATTTAATAGTTGGGTATTTAAATGGTATAATATATAATTACGACAAGAAATATATATATATTAACTTGAATATTTTTTATTTATAATAAAAAATATTTTAGCTTATATCATTTAAATATATAATTTAATTATTCCTTTGGTTAAATTAATAAAAAAATTAATTAAATTTATTCAATTTTCTATATTTATAAGGTATAAGGTAAACTACCATAGAATTGAGCGGAAGGATTGGGGAGGGAGATTGGAACCAATCGACTTGATTGGGGAATAATGGAATTGAAATAATTATCGGAAAAGAGGTTTTTTTATCTAATTAGATTTTTCCTCTTATTAAAAACAAGGACTAAAGATCAATAAGGACACTCGATGGTGGAGAAGTAATCTCCGGAATCGAAGCAAAAATACAATGTATACATTAATTAATGTAAAATAATTGGTTTAATAAAATTTATAAAAAAAAAAAAACTACCATAATTTTAATATATATTAATATTTCTTGTGGGGAGTCGGGTAGCTCAGTCAGTAAACACACTTGCTTCGATACCCTCTCCCCGCATATTTCGTCCATCCAAAAATCCCCACTAAGGTCCTCTCTCAAACATTCCAAAAATCTGGGTTTTTTTTCCTGAGCACTTTCCCAGATAAAAATAACAAAAAACCCCCGATACTCTACCTAATAATCAATAGGCTAAAATTTACCAAATAACTACTGTATAAATAAATTTAAGATAAGCCATATCGGCGAATGCCCTTTGCAGTGCAATGTACGATTTTCTTCCACTCTGTAAACTTAAATCCCACATTTCTTGGGATCAAACTGTAAATATTGGATCAAATTTGCTCAATAAAAAAGACATTATTAAAAAAAAAACACTGGTTCGCTTCGGCATCGATTGATTATGACGATGTTGAGGTGGAGGTCCGGGGTTCGATCCTAGCTGGCAAATAAAAATTTTTACCGGCTGAAAACTCGGCTCCCTCACTAACCCTACTAACACTCTACTTATGTGCTGTCTAAATGGGCTTTGTCCCGGTGACATTAAATAAATAAAAAAAAAAATAATATTTCTTGTACCTAATCATATAGTGGGTTTTAAAATTGAAAAAATAAAAATAAAAAAAAAATCAATTAATAATGTAAACAAAATTTTTGTCAATTTTTTGTTTTTTAATATTTTAATTATTAAGATATCACTATTTGCAGAAAATCTAAGTCGTTTTATGATAAAAAAAACATTCGTTTAGATATAATAAGAGGTTTTACTAGAAGTAAACAAGACATTCATTTGATATTAAGAGATATCTAATAGAATAAAATAGATCACTCAAGTATATAATATATTTGGATTAAATACCTAAAAATTTGGTCATATTTGGAATGAATTCGATATGTCTTGTTTATTAATAAAATATATTTGGAATAAATAAGAGCTCAACTCTATCAATATATTGAAGGAGACAATAAAAGAGTGTGTCTTCTGCTGGAATTATAAATTTTATTTATTTATAACGAGACTATAGTTTCGAGGCCTTTGTCCTCTTCATCATTTGATTACAAATGATTCACAGGAATTAATTTATGAAGATACACTCTTTATTGTCTCCTTCAATATAAAAAAATTCTGCTACTCTCGGCACAAAAACTTTCAATTGAATTTTCAGAATTAATAAAAATTATATTTCAATTAAGAGTCAGAATCCAGGCAGGCGATCGCAATACTTCACATATACCATATATATTCTATAGAATATAAATGTGAAAGTAAAAACTAATGATCAAAAATATTATATTTATTATTTTTTTTTGTTCTCACAATAAAATGAATATCTAAAATTCCATTTTCTCGAAATAAATTTTTTTTTTTAATGGATAGATTTAATTAAATGTATATTTTAAGTCGTTAAAAAAAATTAAGCCAAGCGCTCTTTGATCATAAAAATATAAACATCATTAAACTTAACTTTCAAAAAAAAAAAAAATCCTTTTTATTAATTAGAAAAATTAAATTCTCTCCGGGTGAGTGAGAAAAAGATGAAAAACAAAAAATGATTCATTTCAAATTAATCAAATTTTCGGGGAAAAGCTGAAAAATAAAAAATCAATGAATCCCATCAAGGGAACAATTTTTTGATGTATATTTTTTAAATAAAATGAAATTAACTAATTTTGAATTGTAACCATAAAATTACTAGTAGTTTATTGACATTAAAGAAAATAAAAAATAATAACAGAAAAAATGAAGTTTTCCAATTATTAAATATGCTACCAATACTTGATCATTATTTTTTTAAAAATAATTTTTAATAGAGATCATATGGTCAAGTATTGTAATAGTGCATGAAAATAGTGTTGTTTTTGGCTTCAAAGGGTCCTCAGGTAAAGACTACGGAACCCATGGATTCAATTAAAGTCACAAATTGTAGTATTCATATAGGTTGAATTTTAACACGTGACGGTTTTGTCAAAAATTACATGGGGTCTCGTCGAGAGGCCAAAAAGGGCGATTTTTTCATTTAGTGCGTGCGTATGGATGTATGTGGATGTATGTTATCGCTTTTTTGGCCCACGATTTTTTCCACACCGTTGCACCGATTGAAATGAAATTGAAAACCTACCATTAGTTTAACAAAATGAAGCGCTGATTAGTTTTTGGTACATATCGGCCCACAAACATTAGTACTTTATTTCAGTACTTTTTTAGTTTTTTCTAAATATCTTGAAAATGACTTAACCAATTTTGATGAAATTTAATATCCTAATTAAGTACCTTGGGGACCACAAAAAAGGTTAAATAAAGTTTTTAGTAAAATTATATTTTAAAGTACTTTACTCTAGAGTTAGATGGTACTTTTTTAATTTTTTAATTCTTTAAAATTTATTCATTTGAAAGTTTTAATATAGAGCATTTAGCCTTGCTTAAGTAAGAATGGATAGGCTTCTCTCTGTGAAATGCTAAAAATTTGGGAGGAATTTTTATGAGTAACCATAGCAACTGCGTTGTTTTCTTATCCGTTACCTTTGCTGAAGACATAGAGAAATCGATTTTAAACCAAAAATAGCGATTGATTCTCATCAAATACTTGAGGAATAACCATTCTATATTGGATTTTTGACGTTTCGGTTTTTATTAGTAACCATTGCTGAAGACAGAGAAATCGATTTTAAACCAAAATTAGCGATTGATTCTCATCTAGTACTTGAGGAATAATCATTCTATATTGGATTTTTGACGTTTCGGTTTTTATTAGTAACCATTGCTGAAGACATAGAGAAATCGATTTTAAACCAAAAATAGCGATTGATTCTCATCTAGTACTTGAGGAATAATCTTTTGCTTCGTTTTTTCAAAATATCTCAAAAACGGCTGAAAGTGTTCTGATTAAAAAAATTGAGCGAAACCATGGCGTTTTAGTCTACAAAAATGAATAAACATCGAAAAATTAAATTTTATGAGATATTAATAATTTTCTCAAAATGTCTTTTAGTGCGTTACCAAACGTACGCTCTAGCTCAAAATCAAGTATAAATATCAAACGAAATTTCACATGTAGCTTTGGTACATTGAGATTAGGGGTTGTGATTAGATTTTGGTTGGAATCGAACCAAAAATTAAGGGGTGGAGTTTTACAAAAGTTTCGGGAAAGTCAGTATATTACCAATAATTAAAGAAAAATACAAAATTCTAGAACCTATTTGAACAAAAACAATCTATTTTTAGACAAATTGATTTTTTAAACTGAAAGTTTCATATGAAAGATATTAATTTGCCGATGGTAATAGATTCAAATTTACTAGAAAATCATAGATCAAAGATGGTGTCATCTAATGATTCCGATGGAGTGGAATATTTTTAATTATATGTCAGACTCTGACATATAATTAAAAAATATTCCACTCCATCGGAATTAATAGATGACACCATCTTTGATCTATGATTTCCTGAAAGTTTCAATTATTTTGTTAAGCAATTTGAACCTCTGTGGGCTAGTTGGTTAAGCCGCTCTTCGCGTAAAGGAGAGAGACACGGGTTCGAAACCCATCGGATGCTCTATTTATTTTTCCTTTTCAAAAATAATAAAATAATTTTCTTAATGTAGAATTAACATAGGGAATTGTTTATATATAGTATAAATATATATAGATTCATATATATTTATCATATTATTTAACTTTCGCGGTTCAAATTGCTTAACAAAAACAATCTATGTATACAAAAAACCGAAGTAGGTACTATAACTTAAATATTTCGTTTCCTAGCTTCAACCGACAAACTGATTTGAGCATAAGCAAAATTGCCGTCCAAAAATACTGGCTTTGCCCGCCCCCCGGGGCAATAGCCCATTTAGCTCTGTTGTTAAGTTGGCCCTGAGAGGGGGGTCAAAAAATTTAAATTGTGAAATTTTAAAACTAAAAAAATAAAGAAAAATGTAATAGACTATAAAATTAAAAATTAATTATTAAAACAATCAAGAGATTTTTTTTTGCTGTTAAAATATTTTTATATTATTTCTCGAACTAGAAACTATAGATTTTGGATTTTTACTTTACTATACAGGGTATGGTCAAGTATTGTAATCGTGCATGAAAAAAGTGGTTTTTTTTTTTGCTTATTTTTTTTTTAAATATCTCAAAAACGGCTCAATTTGGTTAAAAAAATTGGAAACCATGGCATTTCGGTCTACAAAAAAGCCCAAATAAGTGAACATCGAAAAAAATATATATTTCGAGTTAATAATTGTTTTGTCAAAATGTCTGTTAGTTTATTATTCTGTTAGTCTGTGTGTTACCAAATTTTCAAAACTCAAAAACTAGTGTGAATATCAAAACCAAGATCTGATTATATTTTGGTGCATATCGACCCAAAATTAAGGAGGGCGGAGGCGGGGTTAAAAATTAAAAATCTAGGCCATTTGACCAAACTGAACCAAATTTTGTATACATAATCAGTGGATCCCCAGAAGTCTAAAAATTTAAAAACTAACAACCCAAAACGGCGGTATAGAGTCAAAAAATGAAAATATAGGCTCTTGTACCAAACTCAACTAAATTTTGTATACATAATCCGTGGGCCCCCAGAAGACCAAGGCAAGACTACTTAGATTGTTCAAGATTTAGGGCCAGTTTCATAAAAAAAAAACTAATCCTCGGCTTACTCAACTCTAGGTTGAGAGTTACCCTGGAGTTTCAAACAATATGAATTTCATAAAAAAAAATAGAGTCGAGTTAGCTCACCCTGAGTCAAGGGTAGGAAAATAGGTTGGCAACGGCCAAATTCCCTAGATTTTAGTTATTTTTAGAAAAAAAAACAATTACGTTTAGATTTTGTATTCATAAAATAAATGAATGTCTTGTATTCTTTTATTATTTAAAAACAATCAAATTTTTTTTCTATTTAATCATATAAAAATAAAGTGGTAAAAAAGTAAATATATAGATACTACAAAACTGAGACAAATCATCTAATTTAGAAAATTTGAAATGTATTGAATAAGTGAATATTAAATTTTAGATAAAATATGCACCAATCTTCAATTAAGAGTAAAATAAGTCCCAATTTCACAATAGAAGAGGAGAAACGTCTTGTTTTTCTCGTTAATAAATATAAAGATGTGTTAGAATCTAAGCGTTCAGATTCCGATGCTAATTTAAAGAATAAAAAAATATGGGATGATTTGGCATCAGAATTTAATGCTGACTCCAATCTTTTCCGATCTAATTTTATTCTAAGAAATAAATATAAAATTTTTTAGAAATATCTGGTTTCTTCGATTTTAGTTTGAAATTCTTTTTAACCGACTTCAAAAAAGGAGAAGGTTCTCTATTCGATTGAATTTTTTTTTTTTTTTTTTTTTGTGCCTATGTTACCTCATGTTTAGACCTAACCTCTTTGTTTATGAACCGATTTCGATGGTTCTTTTTTTATCCGGAAGGGGGTGTCTTAGGGATGGTGTCATATTAATTTGGTCAAGTTCTGATGATATGATCACTATTAATAACATCACTAAAAAGAGAAAAATAAAAATAATTTTTAAGAAAAAATAAAAACCGACTTCAAAAATTAAATGCAACAAATAAAACACACTAAAAGGCATAAAATAATTATTATCTTATTTAGTTACAACTTTTAACTTTTAACTTTTTGAAGTTGGTGCCAAACATATACCTTTTATGAATCGCACTCGACGGATCTTACTTAGTACGTTTGGAGGGTATGCTCGCTTATAGGTATAGTTAGTTTGGCACCGACTTCAAAAAGTAATTTCATGTTAATATTTCGTCATTTAGTTGTAACTAAATAAGATAATAATTATTTTATACCTTTTAGTGTATTTTATTTGTTGCATTTAATTTTTGAAGTCGGTTTTTATTTTTTCTTAAAAATTATTTTTAATTTAATTTATTAGATATTTACTTTTAAAAAATATACTTATATAATGAATTCTTTTGTTTAATTCTAATTCCTTGTTAACATAAATTAAAATTCTATATACATTTATATAGGTATATTTGGCTATATTTAATATTATATAATAATAATAATAATATTATAAAAATAAATAATATGACGATTTGTTTTGAATTCTTTTGATTTGAAACTCTAACCTATAAAATGTTTTTCTAATGTAAATAAACACAGGGTTATCCCCAGGATAAAGGTTAACCCATCAAGTTCGGAGAGTTAAAGATAGAGGGGTTAAGTCTGCGATCACCCTATGTTTTTTTTTTATGAAACATATTTCGAGAGCTAACCCCAGGGTCTTCCCTAGCATAGGATCATCTTAGTTTTATGAAACTGGCCCTTACTTGTATTGAGATTTTACCCACATACTCTCCTAGACAGCGAAAAAGCCTTAAAATGGTATTTTATTGGATTCAAGGAAATCTTACGGGCTATAAATAAAAGTGAATAAGCCTATAAAAATTGTATATTTTCATACTTTTTTTTAAATATTATTTTTGTTAAAAAAAAGTGAGATAGATATAGATGTTAGCCAGTAAAGGCTAGTAAGACTTTTAGATTGTTAACATAAACAATGGCTCACTGATAAATAACTAATACAAATTCTAAATGAATCACTAAAAATACTATCCAAAACAGGGGAGGCCATTTCAATCAACATCACAACAAAATACAGCAAATTGTGGACAAAAATACCAAATCAAAAATAGAAATGTTAGTAATTTTTTTTTATTGAAATTGATGAGAGAAGGAATTACACCAAAAGGTGCATCCCCTAAAGGCCTGGGTTGGCCCCTCAATCGTGAAAAGGTAGGGGTGGAAGATATCTGTGGATGCGGGTCTTAAACATTTGAAGGTTATAAGTCGCGGGGAAGACGGTGGCTGGGAGCGAGTTCCAGTCTCTGGAGGTATTCCTTTGATTATAAAGTTTTCCTCAGTTTATTGTAAATAAGCAGTAAAAATAAAGTCTTTTTTTATCAAAAGTATAATGTTTTTACTATCTTAGAAAATTATTTTCAAAACTAATGGGTGATTAGGACTCAGTTTACGAATATGCGGTAATAGTAAACAAATATATTGGAAAATTAATATTTCCTTAATTAAACCTAATTTAAGGAGCTTTAACTATTTAAACATCAACTATTGCTTAGTATTTTTTTTATTTATATTCATGCATTTTACGATTACTTTAACTACGAGTTACTAAAGATAGACACTTTAAGTAAGTGGTTCTTAATCTTTTTAACCTGCGAACCAAATTTGAGAATTATGTTCATGACGAACCCCCCCCCACTTGCAAATTTGATGGTAGATGATTTTGTAAAAGTGATGGTGAGTCATAGCAACATAATATTTTACATGGTTTATATGGATGACAGTCTCGCATATGTACCTGAACAAAGAGTAGATGAATTTCTACAGTATTTTAACACATATAATAAAAAAATAAATTTTACAGTAGAGAAAGAAAAGGACAATGAGATCTGTTTCTTGGACATTAAAATAGTGAAGAGAAGGAATGGATTGTTGACCGACATATATGAGAAGAAAACAAAGTCTCTCAGAATGTTAAATTATAATTCAGATAATCCAATGGCACATAAGATCAATACCATTTACAATGAAATAGACAGAATACACAAAATATGCCACCCAAGTTATATAAGAAAGAACATGGAAAAACTAAAAAGTAAAGCTACAAATAATGGTTATCCGGATGATTTTTGTGAATATGTGGAAAATATATATTATAAAAAAAGACAAAAAAGGATTAACGCTGATTCTAGAACTGATCAGGTAAATTATAAACACTCTATTATATATATACCATATATATCAGATAAAATAAAAATGTTTTTAAAAAACACAATATTAAAATAGGTTTTAAATGTAATAAGCCATTAAAACAATTTTATAACAACAAAGACAAGCTAGAAAAGAATGAAAGAAATAATGTGGTATATAGGATAGAGTGTAAGGACTGCGAAAAAATATATATTGGTGAAACCAAAAGAAAATTGAAGACAAGATTGATAGAACATGAGAAGTCTGTAATACATGGAAATCTTGTGTCGGCGTTAGCCATACATGCAGTAGATAAGGTTCATAATTTTAAATTTGACGACGCAAAAATTTTATACGCTGAAAGTAATACTTTCAAAAGAAAATTCTTTGAATCTATATCTATAAGAAAAAATCTAGAAAGAACTGTGAACTTCAAGGTAGATACAGAAAATAATAGCAGATATTATTCTGGAATATTGAATAAGATCGGCGAAAGAAATTAGTATTGTGATGGATTTTTTATTTTTTCCGTGTGTGGACAGAAGGACATTTTAATGTTTTTTGATTAAATTTTAGAATATTAGGGGGATACTGGAAGGTTTTTGGGTTGGCAATACATTTTAGGGGATTTAATGTTTCGGGATGTGTATTCACTGGTGCTTTGTGTGTTGAAAATTGGAGTTCTTTGTGTTATCGTATAGATCAGTAAATAGTAAAAATAGAAAAAGGAAATAATTGTGATATGTATTCAGATGAATCAGAATGTGATTTGATTGGATCAAATAAATTTAAGATTGTTCAAGGTATGTTTGATGCTTTTTTTGATGTAAGAAAGAATGTAAATAATGTAAAAAAGATGTGATGTGTTCATTTGTTTATAAAATTATAGATATTGGAAATAATGAAAGGATGGTTTTATTTTTAGGCTGATGATGACATGAATGTATATGTCGAAACGTCCCTTGATATAACAATAAAATAAAATAAATGAAAAAAATATAACTGTGTTATTATTTTTTGCAAACAAAGAAAATCAACACCTATTCTAAAAGAGAATTAAGATCCTCGAAAAATAAATAAATAAATTAATATAAATAAAATTCTCAGATCCAATCTTATAAATAAAATTTATTAAAATTAGGAAATTTAAATTATTATTATTTTAAAACCTACTAATTGTTCATGACAAATAAAATTTCATAAAATTAGGAAATTTAACTTACAATGGTAGACAAAAATTTCTCCCCTTAAGCCTAACAATGAATTCTAGTAGAGTTTTCTACTCTGATTATCATGCAATTTCCCGATTTTGTACAACACGGCAGAGTTTTGAGATATTATCGGTCAAAATGACGAAAAAGGCCATTTTGACCTATTTTCGAGTTACATTAGATATTAAACTTAAATTATTTGAAATCAAAATATTTTGTTGACGTAATAGAAAATAGCTTCCTCTTTGATTTTCAAATTACCACTTGTTTTTAGCTCTATCAAAACTCGAGTTATAGCTAAAAAACTAAGACCTTATTTTTTTATTTATGTTTATTAACCTCTATAAACACGTAGTTTTAGTTTTTTAGTTATAACTCGAGTTCTAATTGAGCCCAAAACAAGTTGTAATTTGAAAATCAAAGAGGCAGCTGTTCTCTATTACGTCAACAAAATATTTTGATTGCAAATATTGCTGTTTAATATCTAATGGGACTCGAAAATAGGTCAAAATGGCCTTTTTCGTCCTATTGACCGATGATATCTCAAAACTCTTACGTGTTGTAAAAAATCGGGAAATTGCATGAAAATCAGCGTAGAAAACTCTACTTGAATTCATTTTTAGGTTTACGGGATTAAATTTTTGTTTAGTAATTATATTAATTTAAAATCAGGGAATGTCTCTTATTCCCCCCCCCCCATTGAGTAATTTCCCCTTTATTGTAACTAAAAAACTCAAACAGATACGTCGCTAAAGAAGTTTCAATCCAAAAAATTTTAACAAGAGGAGAATTTTTTGATTATTTGAAGATTAGAAAAAGATTGGAAAATTTTACATAACTATTTTTAAACAATCAAGAATATTAAGAAGCCAAAATAAAAAAAAAGGTGTAAGACAAGGATGTGTGCTGTCACCCATGATTTTCAACTTATACATAGAAGAAGCGATTAAAGAATTCAAAGACAAAATTGATACAGGTATCGAAATCCAAGGTCAAAAGATCGCTATGTTAAGATTTGCCGATGACATTGCCCTTCTAGGAAGCAAAAAAAAATTAGAGGACGCCCTGAATGGAATTAACCAAATCATAATAGAAGAAATCAAAATGAAAATAAACAAGAATAAAACCAAGGTCTTAGTATGTACAAAAAAAGAACAAACGAGACAGGAATGCATCAAAATTAACCAAGAAAACCTAGAAGGAGTTAAGGAATTCCGCTACCTAGGAAGTAAAATAACATGGGATGGGAGGAGCGAAAACGAAATTAAATCAAGAATTGCCCAAGCAAAAATGGGGTTTAATTCAAAACAAAAACTACTATGCTCCTCCTCAATCAGCTTAGCAAACAGGAAGTTGCTATTGAAGACATATGTATGGAGCATAGCCATGTACGGGCGTGAAACCTGGACAATTAGAGAAGCGGAGAGAAAGAGATTAGAGGCTTTTGAAATGTGGTGCTACAGAAGAATGATGAATATCAAATGGATGGATAAAATTACAAATGAAGAAGTTCTTGGAAGAATCGGAGAAAGAAGAACCTTGTGGAAGAGTCTGAAGAAAAGAAGAGGTCAGATGATGGGGCTCACACTGAGACATGGGGGACTGCTTAGGGATATCTTGGAGGGGGAGGTGGGAAAGAAAAGGAGAAGGGGAAGACCCAGATTAGAATATTTCAACCAAATAATTGGGGATATGGGATGCCAGACATTTAGAGAGGTCAAACAGCTGGCGGGGGACAGAGTCGAGTGGAGACGAATTGTTGCATCAAACCAGTCTTAGGACTGTATACTCAATGATGATGATGAAGAATATTTGACTAGATAAATAAATAGTTTTATTAAAAGTAGGTACTAAAACAATCAAAATCAAAGATGGGTGAAAAGTTGGAACAATAAGGTAGAGGGAATAAAATAGTAGTAGCTAAGCTTCATGAATATCTTTTGGGAGGGCTTATCCTCCTCGTCCCTGAAGAGTTTCTCGGGGAAGAACCGTTTGTTTTGGAATGGGTGTCAGTGGGCCTATGGGTCTGCGTTAGGGCGGAGCACACCACTGCTCCGTTGCCTGCAAGATTGATCCAGGCTCCGAACAGTTGCCATGGCAACGGATCCGCGGCGCCAGGCCCCGTGACGTCACTCAGGCGCAGGTGAGCAACGTCACAGATTGCCTATTGAGGTGCAACCACCCCCTAGCTCTCTGCGTTGCAATCCCAAGCCAAGTGGTTTATATGCCAGTTGAGCCGAATCACAGGGAAAATAAAATAAAAATACATCCCTTCTATATATATATATATACCTACATATAAATAAATACCTATATAACAATGTTTAAAATTGAGAATTTACGAACATAAATAAATATTCAATTTGATTTTATTTAGGGAAACAAGGTGTAGGTTTTAGGTGAAACATGATATTAATTAATAAAGTAAAGGGTGTGTAGTTTCACACTGAATGAAATAAAACTCAAAGTGGTTTATACAAACTCAATATATTTCGGATTATTAGCCCTTCATAGGAGATCTAAATCATAAGTACCAATATAACAAAATTTAACATTCAAGTCATGCATACCAATATTACACAAGAAAAACATCAATAAAATTAAAATTTAAACAATATTTTACAAAAAATTTTACAATTTTTTTTTTTTTTTTATAGCGAGGAACATATAGCCAATACACAGGCAAACAACAATTCGTAGCAGAAAGCATACATTCACAAATCATTTTATAACTCATCATTACTTATAAATAAATGAATAAAATTTAACAACATTAAAACAAATCTTAAATTAAAAACAACAGCCATTATCCATTTCAAGGGCTAACACGAGTCGTGATAGAATTGTATACATTAATAAAAAATAAAAAATCAGAGACCACTAAAGGCCCTTTAATGGGGGGGAACAAAAATATTTTTTTCCCATAAGAATATGTTTGTTTATTTTTTAATCGCGTTAACGAGTGCCCCAGGCCCCCAGGAGGCTTCTTAAGGAATTAATTTACATTGAATCATTAATTATATATATCAGGATTAGATGTCATCACCCTTAACGTGATTTTCAGCAAAAGAGACAATTTATTTCTGGTCCAGCTAGAGAATTTCGGAAAAGAATGCACGGGGTGACGTCATAACTAACTTTTGCGATTAAAATTATTTTTAAAATCGATGGAATTATTTAATTGGTTATTATAAAATGATAAATAAATACCCCCATTAGAATAGAACTGAAGCATATAAAATGTTACTGATTTTTCTATTATTTTAAAATATCGGGTTAAAAGAAATTTGAAACTTTATAATGGGAAATTAATACAAATTATTGAAGGAGACAATAAAAGAGTGTGTCTTCTGCTGGAATTATAAATTTTATTTATTTATAATGAGACTATTTTTTCGAGGGCTTTGCCCTCTTCATCAGTCTATTACAATGTATTCACAGGAATTAATTTATGAATGAAAGTTTAAAATCTTTCATGTGGTTAGGTTAAGAAAATATACAGTGTGGGTAAGTTCAGAATTGAAATTTGTACTTGTTTTATTATTTTGGCTGTAGGTGGCTTTCGTGAAGTTTATATTTTAGCGGCTATTTTTAAAATAAAGCTTTCGGGAATTTCTATTTTTCGATTTAAGAATTTTTTTGGTGAATTATTGTATGATTTTAAAATTTCTAACGATTCGAAAATACTAATTTTTAAGGGATCTAATTCTGATCTAATTAATTTAATATTTGATTCATCTGGAAAACAATGTTTCTCGGAGATTAAATGGTCTGCAAATGCACTATGCCCTGAACTCCCTTTAAAAACCCTTTTGTGTTCCGAAATGTGCGTGTTTAAATTTCGTTCTGTTTTTCCTATATAGGTCGAATCACATTCTCCACAAGTTATGGAATAGACACCTTTTTTGTCCATTTTTTGAATTTTGTCTTTCTTATTATTGCTAATATCAGATCCCAATGTTCTAGAGGATTTGAAAATAGTTTGATATCCTAAAATCCCTACTATACCCTAAATCGAAAAATAGAAATTCCCGAAAGCTTTATTTTAAAAATAGCGGCCAAAATATAAACTTCACGAAAGCCACCTACAGCCAAAATAATAAAACAAGTACAAATTTCAATTCTGAACTTACCCACACTGTATATTTTCTTAACCTAACCACATGAAAGATTTTAAACTTTCATTCATAAATTAATTCCTGTGAATACATTGTAATAGACTGATGAAGAGGGCAAAGCCCTCGAAACTATAGTCTCGTTATAAATAAATAAAATTTATAATTCCAGCAGAAGACACACTCTTTTATTGTCTCCTTCAATATATAAAAATTCTGCTACTCTCGGCAAAAACTTTCAATTTAATACAAATTATGGACGCAAATGATAATAATAGTTAAAAGAAATGATTTCGCAAAAAGTAACTACAATATATTTAAGAGACAAAATGTAAAAGATAAATCTTTAAACGATTATTATTATTGAACGAATTAAGAAGGTAACTGGGAACCAGAGTGCGCCCATCTTCCTTGTTATAAGCGAACACCACTGCCTGGCTAGTTGTCTACATTCTAGGGGTATATAGAAATCGTTGGCTAATATTATTATAATTAAATGCCAAAGTGTAAATGTTTATAGAGTAGTTTTGTAGAATCATTAACATCAATTTATGAGTGTATCCCTGAATTTATTTTTATTTAGTGGTTAAAAATATACATACAAGTTGAAAAAATGCACATTTTTTAAAGACGCGAAATTTGTTGATTTGGTAATTTTTCGCCATAGAAGAAGATATAGAAAGCCAAAACATGTTAAACTGAAGAAGTAGCAAATTTTAGCTAATATCTAAAACTCAAAAGTTCTCAATTTAACGATTCAAATTATTTTCCTATTTATATAATAAATAAATAATTAAAATAATAGAAGGAATCGCAGGGAATTGGATAAATTAAAATATAGAGCTTTTATTAAGTGAGCAAGAGGTTCGTCAATTTATTTTCACTTCAAATTAAAATGAAAGTTTTTGCCGAGAGTAGCAGAATTTTTATATATTGAAAGAGACAATAAAAAAATGTGTCTTCTGCTGGAATTATAAATTATTATTTTCACTTCCTCACTGGCTCATTTTATCACTCTTTGTCAAAAACAGTTTTTTTTTCTATAAGACAAAACTTGGAATCTTGGAAACGACTTTTGCTTGAACAACTAAAATTTCTCGTCGTTTCATTCAAAAATAACATTATGTAAAGTAGAAAATATATATCAATGTTCAATAATTATTATATTTTTGAAGTTGATAAGCCAAAAATATTAAAAACTTTTTGTTTTGGAAATCATAGACCTCACTCAGAAGCAAACACCTTAATAAGTAACCTACACCACTTTACCTAAAGCAAAGTAAAAAAAATAAAAAAAAAACATACAAAAGACTTGCTCTGAACTAAAATCATTATCTTAAGCTAAAAATAAAATAAAATGAGAGAGTCTTCTGTTTTTTAAATAAAATAATTTTTAATTATTTCTAGAGACTATAGTTTCGAAGGCATTGCATTCATCATCAGTCTATCACAAATATTTCAAATTAGTTACAAATTAAGATTTATACATTGAAAATTTTGAAAAATATATATGTCTGTCTTTTCTTCATGTTTTCTCTTGGGAGATTAGAATATAACTAGAGTTATATTCTAATCTCCCAAGAGGAAACATGAAGAAAAAGACATTATATATTTTTCAAAATTTTCAATGTATAAATCTTAATTTGTAACTAATTTGAAATATTTGTGATAGACTGATGATGAAGGCAATGCCTTCGAAACTATAGTCTCTAGAAATAATTAAAAATTATTTTATTTAAAAAACAGAAGACTCTCTCATTTTATTTTATTTTTAACCTAAAATAAAAACAATTCTGTTACCATCGACAGTGAAATCTTTTATTCAACTAATAAAATCATTATCATTACTATAATTGAGAATTATTTATCTTCTTTCCTTAATCATTGATGCGCACCAAGAGAATTTACTCAACGTTGGCCTGGCGAATACCAGAAGAAACGACAAGATTTGCGTAAGATTCCGACTTTAAGGACACACTACGAGCAACAAATTCCACAAATGAATCACTTTTTAACCGACTTCAAAAAAGGAGGAGGTTCTCTATTCGACTGAATTTTTTTTTTGTGCCTATGTTACCTCATATCTCCGCCAATTGTCAACCGATTTTGAAAATTTTTTTTGCATTGGGTCCAGTCTAGCTTCCGATTGGTCCCATTTTTTCGATTTTTTTTTCATAGGTATTAGACCTTTTTTATTAGGTTTGTTTAGACCTAACCTCTTTGTTTATGAACCGATTTCGATGGTTCTTTTTTTATCCGAAAGGGGGTGTCTTAGGGATGGTGTCATATTAATTTGGTCAAGTTCTGATGATATAATCACTATTAATAACATCACTAAAAAGAGAAAATAAAAACTGACTTCAAAAATTAAATGCAACAAATAAAATACACTAAAAGGTATAAAATAATTATTATCTTATTTAGTTACAACTAAACGACGAAATATTAACACGAAATTACTTTTTGAAGTTGGTGCCAAACATATACCTTTTATGAATCGCACTCGACGGATCTTACTTAGTACGTTTGGCGGGTACGCTCGCTTATAGGTATAGTTTGTTTGGCACCGACTTTAAAAAGTAATTTCGTGTTAATATTTCGTCGTTTAGTTGTAATTAAATAAGATAATAATTATTTTATACCTTTTAGTGTATTTTTATATTTGTTGCATTTAATTTTTTGAAGTCGGTTTTTATTTTTTTCTTAAAAATTTTAGAGTTAAGACCTTTGTGCATTAAGGTGACTATATATATGAATGTATGTTTTTTTGCATCAAGCAGAGGACAACCTCTTTGTTTCTTTTTGTGATTCAACAGCTCTACTACTCCCGGCACAATAAAAACTTTTCAATTAAACAAAAGAGCAATATTTAAACCTCAAAATTCATATTTTAACAGAACAATAAGTTAATGATGAAATCAGAAAAAATCTTCGAAACGTTCAACACTGATTAATTTTTATTTAAAGAAAAAAAGACAACTATTTTGTTCACAACCTTACAAATCTTCTATTAATTTTCTAAATGACACGAATCATCATTCTATTTCAAACATGATCAAGGGATTTATTATTAATTTATTTTGAAACGCCCTTGAATTCGTTTATTTGTATATGAAATGTAAAATAAAAAAAAAAAAAACAAAAAAAAACATTGGAATATTATCATGACAATTGAGCCGTTGCGTTCGAGATTCATTTTGAAGAGGATTCAAGAAACATGGCAGTCAAACATTGGAACTAGGCCAGTAAACATCATCAGAGGATTCGCTTCGGGGGAGGGTTTCTTTTTTTTTTTTTTTTTTTTTTTATATCAAATAAATGAAAGTTCAAACTCTCAATTTCGATATTAAATTAATCAAAAATCGTAATCATTTATATTTCAGTATATACATATAACAACAACAACAACAACAACAAAACCTTCTTTTCGATGTATTAAAATTAATAAGGTGATCAATTATTATTTTTGGCACAAAAGGAGTACCTACAGCGGCCGCCCGAGATGCCTTCCCTGTCAAAAGTGTCCGAATATTTCTGAACTGAAAGCCGAATGACGTTTTTTTAGGTCTCAAATTTTGTGTGAAATGAAGACGACGACGAATTATTCTATATATCAGGGGTGGTCACATCGTGGCTCGCGAGCCGCATGCGGCTCTTAAGTCAATCTCGGGCGGCTCTTGGACCCTCTTGAATAATACTGATTTTAAAAAGTATAATAATTAAATTAAAAAAATAATAATACAAAAATTGTTTAGTGAGTTCCCATGTGAATGTGTGAATGTTCTTGCCAGATTTTTTCATTTACTTGATCCAATTAAACAGTTTATGCAAGAAAAAGAAAAAAATTTTATTGAACTTGATGACAATGGTTGACGCAATGGTTGTTAGATTTGGCTTTTTTTTACCAATGTGGTTCAACATTTTATACTTGCTGGAAAAATCGGTAATGTTCACTTTGCCCTTTGAAGGCAAAAATAAATAAAATAATAAATGTTTGTTGTTTAAAATATTATAATTATTCAAACCGGGTCTTGTATATATGTATAACAATGTGGTTAACAATCTTGGGTTTTACTAATTAAATATAGTTATATAATTTAAAATTGAACAACAAATAATTATATTATTAAAACAATATTTGTATTTGAATTAGGCAATCGGCCATTACTATAAATAAATAACTTAAATATTTGATGATATTTAAGATATAAGATATATATATTTATATATATAAATTATTGTTGAATTCTTTTTCAACAATAACAACAACACTCAAACACACGATAAACAATAATATTAACGGTACACGGTACACGATAAACAAAAAAACGAAACGAAAACAGATCAGAGCAAGTTTACTTTAACACCTTGCCACCTCGACACACATATATCATCTGTCCTGCCACATGTTCATTCAGTCATCACCCACTCGACTAATTCACTGTTCAGACACTAGGCTCCCGGAATATAACCGCGGCAAATTTATTTTGGTTACAATTTATAAACGCTAAACATATCATTACAAGGAAGAAAAAAATTTATTTCTGATTTAGCGCAGAGTGTACTTAGCTTTCATAGCAAATTAAGACTCTTTCGAAAAGAGCTTGAAGCTAAGAAATTCGCTCACTTCAAATGTTTGAAGAAAGTTATTGAAAGCCACCTTGATATTTAGGTGGAAACAGAAGATTATTTGTGCAAAATATCTGGTCTTGGTGAAGAAATAAATGACAGATTTAATGATTTGAGAACACTCAAACCTTCATTTTCATTCCTGGAAAATCCTTTTGCTGTTGTTTCATTAGATATAAAACAGAAATAACATATAGAATGAGGCAACCCTGTTTTTGAACATATTTTTCTCCTTTTGATCCTTATATAAATTCAAATAAAAAAAAAAAAAAGAATGTGCCAAATATTTTTTGAAATTTGTGTTCTGATGGTCTTCAATGGTAACGAAGATAATAAGAAAATTTATACTAATGTGTGACATGACTATTTGAAGCCCTGAAGAAGCCGGAAAAGTCGACGAAACGTTGATTCATAAAAAAATTCACACATAAAAACTTGTCCTTATTTTCCTAATATAAATTTTCAAATTAATCAAATTTAATTTTTTGATGTTTAATCAATTTTTTTAGACTTCGCTCAATTTTTTTAACCAAAATAGTTTCATAATCTTTAAAGAATTTGGTGTCGGTTCTAGGTGAAACATTTTAATAGATAATAAGTAAAAATATATTTTTCTAGGTGGGTTTCACAAATAAAACAAATACATGTTTTGAGTTTTTTATCTCGATATGTTTTCTTTTGTAACTCCTGATGATGGGCTCATAACCCGAAATATATATCGAGATAAAAAACTCAAAACATATATTTGTTTTATTTGTGAAACCCACCTAGAAAAAAAATAGTTTCAGCCGTTTTTGAGATATTTTGAAAACACAAAGCAAAAAAAAATCACTTTTTTTCATGCACTATTACAAATACTTGACCATACCCCGTATATTTATTTATTTATTTATTTATTTATTACAACTTTTGGCCTTCGAAATCAGATGTTTCATTTTGGCCATCATTTATATAGATTGGACATTATATTTTTTACAATTTTGATAATGAAGTAAGAAAAAAAAATTAAAATAATAATAATTAGATATAAGTAAATATAGTCTTAATGTTATTACAAGGTAGAATTAGTTAAATAGTTATAAAAACGGAATTACAACAATCAAATAATCTTACAATTATTACAAGTTATTTTTACAAGAGTTTAAATATGAATATTATTAATATTTAAGAATTTGAAAATATTAAAATAAATATCACTTTCACATATGTTCAATAAATAGTTTAAATTGAGAGGGCGAGGAAAATTCTTCTCAATCATCCACTCCTCAAACCCATCTCTGTCCAATGATGGACACGCCAGCAGAATGTGCTCCAGATCAGCAATTACAGTAGGGTCACAGGAGCAGCCGTCATCGTCCCTTACACCTATTCTTTTCAGATGAGCTGGATAGCTACCATGTCCTAGTCTCATTCTCGTTAAGCACGTATAGAATGATCTTCTTCCATTATTTATTTTTTCAAACCAAGGGGTAGTTCCTACATTTGGATTGATTAATGAATATTTGTGGCCTCGGTCCTTAGAGCTCAAATTCCATTCGACTTGCCATTTGTTTACTATTAATTCTTTGATTGTTAGTGTAAGATCACTTACTGAGACACAGTTGTAAGCATATTCGTTTTTGTTGATTGCTTCATTGGCAGCTTTGTCAACAGTTTCGTTGCCAGAGCAGCCAATGTGGCCCTTTACCCAAATGAATGTAATATATATGCCTTTGAGGTATGCTTTGAAAACTTCATTTCTGATTTTAAGGATATAGGTGGACGTGTTGAGATGAATATTTTCTAAAGCTTTTATTATACTCAGAGAGTCTGTGAGTACAGAAATGATGGTATTTTCCGAATTTACAGCATGTTTAATTGCTTCTAAGATAGCTAAGCACTCTGCCGAGAAGATTGAAGTTTGTTTTGGTGATTTGTAATATTTTATTATATTTGTTTGAGGGTCGAAGATGGCAGAGCCAACAGCGTCTTCATTTCCATGCTTAGAGCCATCGGTGTATATGACATAGCTGCATGGATTGATGATATCTCATATGCAGTTGGACTAAGGAATCAACAATTGTAGGTTGATTCCATACCACCCTGTATAGTAAAGTAAAAAAAAAAAAATTAATTGATCCCTTTTTTCCAATTCTGGAAATTGCATTAAGTTTTTATTCAAGTTCGATAATTTCTCTTATTAAGTTTACTTCAAAGAGGAGAGAAAATGAATGTGCTTTAAAATCGAAAAAATTATCCGAAATTCGAAGTCTTATTTTTTCCCTTATTTCCTGAATCATGTCTTGAGGAGAATTTCTTTTGTTATTACAAAACGAAAAAAAAAGAAAAAAATGATAAATGTCTTTTTTTCGGAAGAATGGTCCAAACTCATTAAAGAAATGCCAACCTTCTTTTTTCTTTCTTTTTAGGTAGTAATACTTCGCGGTTGCGGTGATTCATTGAGAATTCCAAAGTTTTTGAATTTTATCAAAATCGAGAAAGATTTATTTATTGTCGAACCGATTCTTAAAAAGAGAAAAATGAATTCGCTCAGTTTATAAAAAAACTTTTTTTTTTTCATTTTCTGGATTTTTTATTATAATAAATATTTATTATTCTGTTTCAAGTTTTCAATCGATATCTGATTTAACCCTTAAAATATTTCTAAAGTTCCTTTATTTTCTCTTTCCTTCTATGCTACGAAAATAAATCTTTAAGATAGAACACATTTTGCAAGTTATCTACTCTTATTAAGCGAGCAAAAATTGTATATTTATTTATTTATATATATATTTATTTGTTTATATATATATTTGTATCTTGGTTCCATTTTGAAAACGACTCTACCGATTTTGATGAAATTCACGGGTTAGGGGGTTAGGGGGTTGGCAATTCGATCTGTCACGTTCTCACCTTCGAGAAAATTGTTTTTGATGGGTTTTATCGTAATCAAATTAATAATTCTCAGGTAGAAAAATTTCATTCTTAAGGTTTTAAAAAAAAGGTTTTCCTTTTACTATTCTACCCAGACAGACAATGGGTCGTGTAAATCCTTTATTCTCAAAGGCCTTGAAGAAGTATTGTGATTGTGGATTTTAACATATTTGTTCTCCCTAAATGTTAGAAATATTAATAAACGTTTTATAAATGTTTTTATAAAGAACTTTATTTATTTAATAGAATAAAAAATAATCAAGAATTTATTTAAAAATATATTTCGCATAAGCAGGTCTCAATTTTCTGAAAAAACAACACATTTTGATAGGTTTTATTTATTAACAATTGGATGAATAAAAATGAATCATGTGGTTGAATCAAAACAGGTGCAGGAGGTGTGGTGCAGTGGTGGGGGACCCGGGGCAGGTCTAGGTTTCGGGGGTGGAGGTGGGGGGGGGGGTACAGTGGTCGAATACTATATAGATACGAGCCGCTGTGCAGGCTTCGGCACGCCCTCGAAGCTCGGCCCTCTCAATTGAAAGCCCTGGCGGGCGGCGTCTCGGTCCAAAAATTGTATTCCTCTTAAAACACCACACTCCAAATGTATACCTGTAAACTCCCGAAAATACATAGTCTCTTAAAAGTTTCGCCTCATTTTCGTCCTAAGAATAACAAAATTTAGATTTTTAAAAAATTATAAAAAAGTGGCAAATTATTAAAAAATAAACAAATAATATATAAAATATAAATCAAATAAGATGTGATTAATTTATTTTTCTGTGCGCAAAGAAAAGCGAATTGAATATTTAATTTTTGGAGTGGTGGGGAGGGGGGGAGGAATAATTATCAATATATTTAATGTTTCTTAATTTAAAATCAATTGGAGTCTTTCATTTCAAATTACAATTACAATTATATTTCAAATTTGCCGCAAATATACCGACGGCATCAGCGCTCCCTGTCGGCAGCATTCTCTGAGCGTTGTTACAAATTAATCTAGGCTCTTATATATAGTTTATATTTGTATTTTTTCAATTTGAAAACTGCTCTCAAACAAAAATCGATCTTTTTATCAGAATTTTAAATTAAAAATAATAATAAAATAAAGCTTTTAACTGAAGGAAGAAGTTACCGAGCATCGCTTGGTGCCTCCAGGTACTAAATACTTATATCATAAAAAAAAAGCGACCAAATGCAAGTAGGGCTCGTCACTCCCTTACGCGGGCATCTTGCTGGCTAACCTCCAAAACGCAGTGGTGGTTTTTACAATAATCATTTAAATTTCTTAATTTTAATAAATTTTATTTGTCATGAACTATTAGTGGGTTTTAAAATTAAAAAAATCACACCGGGGTCGTCGAGCAAGCCGATTACACTTCTCGACAAAAATTAAACAAAAATTTCTCCCCGTAAACCCAACAATTGATTCCAGTAGAGTTTTCTACCCCGATTATCATGCAATTTCCAGATTTTTTACCTCGGAGTTTTGAGATTTTTTTTTTTTTTTTATATTATTTATTGGCATCGGGCACACACATAGTTTTGAGATATTATTGGTCAAAATGACGAAAAAGGCCATTTTGACCTGTTTTCGAGTCCCATTAAATATTAAACAGCAATATTTGAAATCAAAATATTTTTTGACGGAATAGAAAACAGCTTCCTCTTTGATTTTCAAATTACCACTTGTTTTTACCTCAATTATAACTTGAGTTATATCTCAAAAAACTAAAACTTCGTGATTTTAAAGGAAAATAAACATAGATAAAAACATAAGTTTTTAATCTTTTTTAGCTATAACTCATGTTTTAATTGAGCTAAAAACAAGTGGTAATTTTAAGATCAAAGAGAAAGCTGTTTTCAATTACGTCAACAATATATTTTGATTTCAAATATTGCTGTTTAATATTTAATGGGACTCGAAAATAGGTCAAAATGGCCTCTTTTCGTCATTTTGAGTGATAATATCTCAAATCTCTGACCTGTTGTAAAAAATCGGGAAATTGCATGATAATCAGCGTAGAAAACTCTACTGGAATCCATTGTTAGGCTTACGGAGAGAAATTTTTGTTTAATAGTGTTATTATATATAAGTATAGAGTGCCTTGAGGCACCGAGCGATGCTCGGTAACTTCTTCCTTCAGTTAAAACCTTTATTTTAATATTATTTTTAATTTAAAATTCTGATAAAAAGGTCGATTTTTATTTGAGAGCCGTTTTCAAATTAAAAAAAATACAAATATATATAGTATTTGCCCACTGTACCCCCCCCCCCACCCCGCTTGACCCCACCCCCGAAACCTCGCTTTAACCACCCGATCCCCCACCTCCTGCACCTGTTTTGATTCAACCATATGATTCATTTTTATTCATCCAATTAATAAATAAAACCTATCAAAATGTGTTGTTTTTTCAGAAAATTGAGATCTGCTTAATGCGAAATATATTTTTAAATAAATTCTTGATTATTTTTTATTCTATTAAATAAATAAAGTTCTTTATAAAAACAATTATAAAACGTTTATTAATATTTCTAACGTTTATGGATAACAAAATATGTTAAAATCCACAATCACAATACTTCTTCAAGGTCTTTTAGAACAATGAAATAAGGCAACCCATTGTCTGCCTGGGTACAAAAGGAAAAGGGAAACCTTTTTAAAACACTAAGAATGGGATTTGTCTACCTAATTAATTTGATTACGAAAAAACCCATCAAAAACAATTTTGTCGAAAATGAGACCGTGACAGATCGAATTGTCACCTCAAAAACCCCCTAACCCGTGAATTTCATCAAAATCGGTAGAGTCGTTTCCAAAATATAACCAAGATACAAATATATAAACAAACAAATATATATACAAACAAATATATATACAAATAAATATACAATTTTTGCTCGTTTAATAAGAGTAGATATAAAACACACTGAAACGTATTAGAAGAATCATTGATCTTAATTTCAAAAAAATCCATTATGCTACGTAACAAGCCTTGAAGGGAGGGAGGAGGTAGCACAAATGTTACTACTGTCCGTTATGATAGAGTACGGGGAGGCCTAAATATTGTTAATAAAGTCAGAATCACTCCCATCAGACTGTCATAAATTTTCGGAAAAAATGATCTTTGATTTTATTTTTAGAGGTGTTAAATATGTTTATTTCCCTATTGCTATTACCTGTTTCCAAGATGCGATTTGTGCACGAGTACTTAAGATATCAACAATAATACAAAGTTGATATACTATATCATTCTCAAAGGATTCCATCTTCCACTGGATTCATTAAGCATCGTTCCTGATCTTATAAAATATAATTATTATAATCGGCTTTCAGGACGACGGCCAGTAATAATTCATTATAAATAAAATTTATTAAAATTAGGAAGTAACAAATAGAAGTTGACTTTTATTTCAACTTTTTATTTTCCTCTTACTGGCCCCTTAGCCAATTCAATTTAAATAAAATTAGAAAATTTAAATTAAAACCCACTAATAACTCAAGATAAAATTTATTAAAATTAAGGAATTTAAATTAAAACCCACTAATGAAGGGATGGATCGGGGATGAGGGAGGATAAACCAATCGACTTGATTGGGGAATAATGGAATTGAAATAATTATCGGAAAAGAGGTTTTTTTATCTAATTAGATTTTTCCTCTTATTAAAAACAAGGACTAAAGATGAATAAGGACACTCGATGGTGGAGAAGTAATCTCCGGAATCGAAGCAAAAATACAATGTATACATTAATTAATGTAAAATAATTGGTTTAATAAATTAAAAGCCACTAATGGGAAACGAGAGGTTTACACCAATCGACTTGATTGGGGAATAATGGAATTGAAATAATTATCGGAAAAGAGGTTTTTTTATCTAATTAGATTTTTCCTCTTATTAAAAACAAGGACTAAAGATGGATAAGGACACTCGATGGTGGAGAAGTAATCTCCGGAATCGAAGCTAAAATACAATGTATACATTAATTAATGTAAAATAATTGGTTTAATAAATTAAAACCCACTAATGGGAAACGAGAGGTTTACACCAATCGACTTGATTGGGGAATAATGGAATTGAAATAATTATCGGAAAAGAGGTTTTTTTATCTAATTAGATTTTTCCTCTTATTAAAAACAAGGACTAAAGATGAATAAGGACACTCGATGGTGGAGAAGTGATCTCCGGAATCGAAGCAAAAAATACAATGTGTACATTAATTAATGTAAAATAATTGGTTTAATAAAATTTATAAAATTTATATAAAACCCACTAATAACTCAAGATAAATAAAATTTATTAAAATTAAGAAATTAAGAAAACTCATTAATAATTCATGACAAATAAAATTTATTATGATTAGGAAATTTAAATTAAAACCCACTAATAATTCATGACAAATAAAATTTATTAAAATTAGGCAATTTAAATGATTATTTAAAACTCACTACGCGACTACCACCCTTGCCAGCAAGATGCCCTCCGAAGGCGGGCTTCACAGTTAATTAGATATAATTGTATCTAAAAAACACCCGCTATATCAATCGAAATTAATCTTAACATTTACGTATCATTTCTTTGAAAGTGGTCAACAGAGTAATAAAAAATCTTTCCCAATAAAAAATGATCAAATAATACATTCTTCTATACTTGCGTTTGTAAACAGTCCGATTGCCCGTGGCATATAGGTATATTTCTAGCGAATAAAGCGAATGGCGTTTAAATCCTATTTATATTTTGTCCTATAAATACTGGGACCTGTCCAAATCTCTCACCTCTGTTAGAGGGCCGTCTGTCATAGCACCGAACGAACGCTTTGGGATTATTTTAAACCTTTCATGCCATTCTCTCTCTTCTCTAGAACGCGAACCACAGCCGCGACTGACAGCCTCACACACAGAGCAATCCAGGAAATGAATTATATTCCAATTAATAAATAATTAATGAAATAATACAAAAGCACAACACCGGTGTCATATCTATGTTAAGATGCTTGTCTTTTTTTTATGAATATTTTTATTTTTATTATAAATTTGCAATTATTATTATTATTTTTAACAAGATCCTTTGATGTCAAAAATCGATCGTTAGAAAATTAGTTTTTCATTTATGATAAATTTTTTTACTATATAATTCAAAATATATTTTAAATGAATGAAAATATATTTATTTATTAAGTGGATATTGATGAGGCAGTCCAAAAAAAGAAGAAGATAATTTTTATTATCTTTTTTATTCATAAAACCGACGTTTCGGAGGCTATTCCCTCCCTCTTCAGGGCTTTGAAAAGTCAGTGAAGGAAATCCAATGCGGCACTCCCCTCTGTCTCCTCTTTCAGTGGCAGTAACAATAATATCTTGTATTTCATTCTCAGCAGAATTGTAATGTAATGCTGAGAATGAAATACAAGATATTATTGTTACTGCCACTGAGACAGAGGAATGCCGATGATTTCCTTCACTGACTTCAAAACCTGAAGAAGGAGGGAATAGCCTCAGAAACGTCGGTTTTATGAATAAAGATAATAAAAATTATCTTCTTCTTTTTAACCGACTTCAAAAAAGGAGGAGGTTCTCTATTCGACTGAATTTTTTTTTTTTTTTTTTTTTTGTGCCTATGTTACCTCATATCTCCGCCAATTCTCAACCGATTTTAAAAAAAATTTTGCATTGGGTCCAGTCTAGCTTCCGATTGGTCCCATTTTTTTCGTATTTTTTTCATAGGTATTAGACCTTTTTTATTAGGTTTGTTTAGACCTAACCTCTTTGTTTATGAACCGATTTCGATGGTTCTTTTTTTATCCGATAGGGGGTGTCTTAGGGATGGTGTCATATTAATTTGGTCAAGTTCTGATGATATGATCACTATTAATAACATCACTAAAAGAGAAAAATAAAAATAATTTTTAAGAAAAAAATAAAAACCGACTTCCAAAAAATTAAATGCAACAAATAAAATACACTAAAAGGTATAAAATAATTATTATCTTATTTAGTTACAACTAAACGACGAAATATTAACATGAAATTACTTTTGAAGTTGGTGCCAAACATATACCTTTTATGAATCGCACTCGACGGATCTTACTTAGTACGTTTGGAGGGTATGCTCGCTTATAGGTATAGTTAGTTTGGCACCTGACTTTCAAAAAGTAATTTCATGTTAATATTTCGTCGTTTAGTTGTAACTAAATAAGATAATAATTATTTTATACCTTTTAGTGTATTTTATTTGTTGCATTTAATTTTTTGAAGTCGGTTTTTATTTTTTTCTTAAAAATTATTTGGACTGCCTCATCAATATCCACTTAATTCACTTATCAATCCAAAAATTACTCCAATCATATTTATTTATAATTCCCTGTTTACAATCCAATTACAATCTCAATGTAAACATGTAGTTTAAATATTGTTCGCAACGATTAGAGAGAAAAATTGATATGCTACAAAGAAGGGCGGCTAGATTTGATTTTGGTAAATTTGATAGGTTTAGTAGTGTCACTTCAATTATTTAAGAATTAGGATGGTCTATCTTATTGGAGAGAAGAGAATGGGCTAAATTGAAAGTGATTTTCAAAGCGTATAAGTGTTTTTGGAGTTGGGAGGAAATAACGAATAGATTTCAGAATTATTTAGGTAGAGCTGATCATAGAAAAAAGATTCGTAAGCCAAGATTCTTGAAAAATATCGGTTTACATTCATTGGTAGGATCTGGCATTGATTTGTGGACCAGTCTGTATGTTACTACTTGGGATTATAGTCCTCTGCCCCCTATGATTAAATCAATTATAAATTTTGTTAGAGTTGTGGAAAATTTTATTTAGTTCTCACAAGCAGAGATTAGCTGAGGTAGAGAGAGGTAATACCATCCTTATTAAGGTTTTGACCAGGTTTCCTTAACAACTTATGAAATGTCGGGATGGCTAATGCGTCGTTTGCTCCTGGTATCGGGTTTTTGAGCGGAATGATTTAAATTACGTTTTGTTTTTTGATGGAAATCTATGATCATGTTATTTGTTAATGAGCATACATTTCTATTTTTTTTCTTGTTTGATAATTGTTAATTTCTTTTAATTGATTTGTATTTATGTTTATTAATTTCTGTAGTTAATTGGTATTGATGTTTTGTTGACCTAACCACCGAGGACTTGTGCCTCTAAGCAGATCGAATAATAAAGATTTATTTATTTATTTATTATAATAGGTATGTTTACTAAAGATTTGATTCAAAATAAGTTTATTTAAGATTTGCTAGAAAAAATTATGGTTTATACCAGCGTCTAGAGGTGATTGAATATAGATTCTACATCAAATAAATATAATCATCTTCTAGTCAGAAATACATATAAATAAAAAATATTCCAGTTTATATAATTTCTTGTCGTAATTACCTATTATTCCCTTTAAATGCCAAACTATTAAATTTAACGTTGATACAATTTGATGGCTGTATATGTATATAATTAAGTAATGGAGAGGGATTCAGCCAATGGGCAGCCTCTGCTGAACAAAAAACTCCCAATTATAGAAAACGTTTCGGCTTCAATTAAATAATGCCATCATCAGTTCCTAAGAGAGTATTAGCGACACAACCAATTTTATAAATAAATTGTCCGCAGGCAGAGTTGTTGTGGATTTTATCACAATATATACAAAATTATATGAATTACAAAATGGTACATAAATCTTGGTGTGCTCTCACTTGATATGGGCAACGTCTCAACTACAAATATAGCAAATTTCATTCACACAACAACTCTGCCTGCGGACAATTTATTTATAAAATTAATTGTGTCGCTAATACTCTCTTAGGAATTGATGATGGCATTATTTAATTAAAGCCGAAACGTTTTCTATAATTGGGAGTTTTTTATTCAGCAGAGGCTACCCATTGGCTGAATCCCTCTCCATTACTTAATTATATTAAATTTAACTATTCCACTATTTAACTCAAATAATAATATTTTCATAATTTATTTATTAATGCTTGTTTCAAATAGCGGCATCTTAAGTATTAATATATCTAGAGTTACTCCAAAAATATGAGAATACTTAAAATACGTATATCATTTAATCATATTGAACAGAGATCGATTTCGCCATAATTAACTTCACTAGCTATTCATATCAAATATATTTCTTAACTATAAATATATCGTTTTTTCAGTGTACTAACAAACTGAAATATTACTTTAAAAAAATATTAGTGTTTAAAGCGCATACATTACACCCGTTCCATTAAAATACCTCACAAAACTTCAAATTGAAATACTTAAATGCAATACATTGAAGTGGTTCGATCTAAAAGTTAAAAGAGTTTTTAAAAAACACTGTTGCTTGATTCGAGTTTTAAGTAAGGATGCTTTACTCTGGCTCTCAACGCCTCATATATATACCTAAACTAAACAAATAAATGTTTGTAGATGTGTGTGTGAATTGAACAAACGGGAAAAATTCAATCTGTCTGCATGCGCTTTTAGAATAAAGAGGATTGTGTTTTAAAACAAACATAAGCTCACAAATGTTTCACTTAAAACTGTATGACTGTATAAATTAAAGTGTTTTGGCAACAGGACTAATATGTCAAGTATTTAATTCATTCGGACAAAAAAAAAGTAATAGACAGAATCATTTTTAATTCATTTAGCAAAATGTGGAATTCACAGATAATTCACGTTGTATAAATTTTCTAATAGAAAATGCAATTGGCTTTTTATTTATTCAGAAAAGAAAAACCATCTTCACTTGAATGAATCATTCTTCTTCGTATACTTTGTTTCGTCAATACTTGCGTGTTTTCTGGTATATAACCTCGGATTTTCGTTTATTTTAGAGATAGATGATTGCCTGAATGTCAAACAGAAATAAATTTAACATTTTTAGAATTTCATTCCTAATGCAAACGGAAATTTAGCTGTTTTTTTTTATTTCCTTTGCTAAATTATCAAAATAAAGGGTAAATATAAAAATAATCTTTCGTTTATAACTTTATATCAATGGCGGACGATGGATTTTTAACCAAGGAATGCTGTCCGAAAAAAAAATCCTTCAATTTTTAAAATTTTATCTTATTTTTCACTCTTTTTTTTGCAAATTCATCGATATAACAGTATCATAGAATATTTTGTTACGAGCTTTTCGTGCGTGTCTTCGGCACGCCCTCGAAGCTCGGCCCTCTGGGCTGGTGCCCTGGCGGGCAGCGTCTCGGTCCAAAAATGTTATTCCTCTTAAAAACCACACTTCAAATGTATACCGGTAAACTACCGAAAATACATCGTCTCTTAAAAGTTTCGCCTCTTTAACTTTTGAGTGGCGAGGGGGGGGGGAGGAATAATGATCAATATATTTAATGTTTCTTAATTCAAAATGAATTGGAGTCTTTCATTTCAAAATTCGAGTCCAAATTAGAAATTAGAATTTCAAATTTGCCTGGTTAATGAAAATCGATTGGAGCCGCGCTGACAATTATATTTCAAATTTGCCTCGTTAATTATTATATATTTAATGTCTCTTAATTTAAAATCTATTTTGGTGTTTTTTCATTTTCATTCGAGTTCAAATGAATACAATATTATCTCGACACAAAGTCCAAATCAAAAATATCTAGTTTTAGTAACAGAAATCAAGTTAGAAATATTAATGTCCCAATGGAGTAATCGGTAGAGCCAACGACTATAGTTCGAGAGTTTGTCGGTTCGATTCGAAGTGAACTTATGGGACGCCTCGGGGTGGTACCCTAGTCTGTGAAAAGTGTCCGTAACGTTAAATAAAAACAAGCGAGCCAATGCTCATGCGCGCGCATCCACTCAGCCACTCTGGGGGCAGGGCCTCTGGCTTGCGCTCTGGTCGGGAATCGATGCTGTTCGATGTTGAATCTTTCGATTCAACAGGTATTATTTCATTACCCTCCTCTACCTCTCTGCTTCTATTTATCAGAAATAATCCTCTTTAAAAATTTTATTAATTTAATAGACAGAATAATAGAATTCAATAAAATGGCATCGAATTCAGAGACAGAACATTCAGAACATTTCGTTATTCAGCAACAAATAACAAAGGTGTGCTTACTTAATTAATAAATAAATGAAAATGAAATGAAAATAAATAAAAGAATATTGCAATAATTCTACTAATTTATTTATTATATTTCCAGCTAATAGAAGAAAATAATCAATTAAAAAAAAATCTACTAAAGGTAAGCGTTATATATTAATCGTGGGTGTATGTGTAAAATCCCCGTGAATCCCTAATTGATTTCCATAACTA